>JAAKBH010000092.1:0-436393 GCA_019776075.1 Amaranthus palmeri | reverse complement strand
GCATAACAGTAGAATTCGTGCTACATTTGCCTAGTTCTAAGTTCTAAACGTGTACCTAAGGGTTAGCCACGGCAATTTAACTTGTCACATAGTGGACAAACATTACACATTGCGATAAAAAGCTTTGATAAGTGCAATTATTTGCACTAATCGTTTGTATTTTTTATGCTCCTTTGCGGTGTTTTTTGAAGGCGTTTCGAGGTTATTTCATCCGGTTTCACTATATTTCGGTATCTTCATGGTCAAAGTTTGGGAAGATGGGTTTATTTCGAAGTTTTGAGTTGTTTTTGTGGGATTTCAGTGCTAATCGTGTCTACAGGGTTGAAAGATCGAGTCAAGATATCAATCGACCCCAAGTCACGACCAAAGAAACAAGCTTAACTAAGAAAGCAGTCCAGTAGCTAAAAGCCGAGTCGGCTGAGGTGCCTCCTTAGGCCTCGAGACTCGGCTGTTGTTGAAGTCAGAATCTCCCATTCCTCCAGAGAGTAAAAGCCGACTCGGCGACGAGGAAAGAAAGTGTACCGCCGACTCGGCGGTCATTGAAGCAAAAATCATCATTTTCCAGAGACATTTAGCCGACTCGGCGGTGAGGTCAAATGAGGTTGCAGCCGACTCGGCGAAATAGGCTGACAAGTTCACTGATTTTCCAGACGCGAAGAGCCGACTCGGCTGTGTTTGTTTTCCTTGGGCAGCCGACTCGGCGGATTTGGGTTTTCAAGATTTAGGCGTAATTTCTCCGGGCTTTGTTTGGGCCTAGGGTTAATTACCCTAATTAGTATAAATAAGCTCCCTAATCCTGCTGAGCATTCCTCTTCTTCCTCCCTTCAATTTTACTTAGTTTTTGCTTAGTTCTTCCATCAATTTAGCTTTTCAATTACTCTTAGTTTTAGATTTTAATTATTGTTCTTCAATATTGCTTTTGAGACTCAATCATCCTTCAAGTTGTAAGTTTTCTTTAGTCTTAATTCTTAGTCTTAATCCATTGTATTAGTTTAAGTTTTATTGTTGAACATTGAATCTTAGTTTTAATCTTTCTCTAATAAAGAGTTTAGTTTGTCTTTCTCCATTATTGTGTTGGTATTTATTGTTATTGTTTTAAGTAGTTCATTATTGCTCATTCCATTTCATCATCTTATTCATTGTCATTTATGTTTAGTATTAATTTTGAATTGATATCCATTGCATTTATCATGACTAGTGAGTAGATCCATTTTCTAGGGTTAGGGTTTGAACCTATTAGTTGAGCATGATTTGATTCTTGGATGTGCCTATGAAACTA
The DNA here is from genome assembly GCA_019776075.1 of Amaranthus palmeri. Classification (NCBI taxonomy): domain Eukaryota; kingdom Viridiplantae; phylum Streptophyta; class Magnoliopsida; order Caryophyllales; family Amaranthaceae; genus Amaranthus; species Amaranthus palmeri. Next base: position 435,114 of record JAAKBH010000092.1, on the reverse strand, counting down.
TGGATTAAAGTGATTAAATTGTGCTAATTAACCCTAAATTAAATATGCTTTGTCGAACCATTCAATAGAACTAGCGTGTGAGATTGGGATCGCCTTTGCTTTAGGGTAAACTTTAGTTAAATTCTTATTAATTCGTTCAATAAAGTTAACGCGTGAGAATTGAATTAATAGGGTCTAAATCTAATAGTTAATCAACAGAGCGAGAGTTTGAGATTAACAAGATCAAGTTTAATCACACAATTAATCCTATACTTCATAGACACTAATGAGAATTGGATCATGCAAGACTATAGGGGATGCCCGACACCCTAGATCTCATCATCATATAGTTAAACCACATCTTTATTACTGCATTCTTAGTTGTTAGTTCAAAACCAATCACTATTTTTATTCCCTCTAGCAATCTAATCAACCAAAATCGTAAAGTCTACTGTCCCAAGCTTCCTTGTGTTCGACCCGCGACTACACGTACACCGTGCGCTTGCGGTTAAATAAAATTTGCACATCAAGTTTTTGGCGCCGTTGCCGGGGAAGCGCCGGACAATCGATTGTTGGTTTTTGTTGACTATTTTGCTTTTCTTGTTTGCCCCCTCCCCAGATCTTACACTTGCTTTGGTTTCTTTATTGAATGACCAGGAGGTCCCGATCTCTTGAACATTTTGATCCTGAAATCGAAGCTACAGCTCGCCGACTTAACGCCCTTAGAAGGCGAGCTAGAGAAGAGGAGGTAAGACAGGTAAGACAGGTAACAATGGCGGCCCAAAACAATGATAATAATGTTAACAATAACTTTGGCCGCATGGGTGCGCCTTCGCTCACCCTAAGTTCTATTCCATGTATTGTTAAGCCAAACTTTGGTGTTGATAACTTCGAACTGAGACCTCATCTCATCCAGATGATTGAACGGAATCAGTTTGGAGGACACCCTTCAGAGAGTCCCCATGATCATATTTCTGACTTTGTGGAGAGGTGTGATACTATCACCCAAAAGGATTTGAATGAAGATGCTGTACGGCTAAGGCTTTTTCCTTTCAGTTTGAGGGATAAGGCCAAGGCCTGGCTTAAATCTGAACCTGCAGGGATTATACCGGACCTGGGAGGAGTTGGCTAATGCATTTTTGGCCAAGTTCTATCCTCCTAGGAAGACATCGCAGATAAGGACGCAGCTGCAGACCTTCAAGCAGTTGCCTTTCGAGTCGTTTCACGAGGCCTGGGAGAGGTTTAAAGACCTTTTATTGAGTTGCCCTCATCACCAAATCCCAGATTGGTTGCTTGCCCAATCCTTTTATGTAGGATTGCATGATGAGCACAAGTCCTCAGTGAATGCAGCTTGTAATGGTGACATGGACTCTAAGTCACCACAAGAGGTCTTGAGACTGTTTGAGACCATGGCCAAGAATAGCTTTTCTTGGAGTAGTGACAGAGATCGCACAACACAAAAGGATTCCACAGATAGTGAGGCTATCAAGGCCCTCACGAGACAGATGGCCGCTCTATCCGAGCAAATGGCCAAGGTAAGTATGGTAAGTGGTAATTCTAGCTCTTCAATTAATAATGTTTCTATGTGTGATACTTGTGGCGTTTCCGGTCATTGTTCTAAGTGCATGCCCCCACGTTTACGAGGAGGCAAACGCTGTGTATGGTAGACCGGCAAACGACCCATTCTCTAACACTTACAATGCAGGTACTAAGAATCATCCATACTTTTCTTACAAGAGTACCAACGTGTTGAACCCCCCTTCACACCAAGCACCACATAATCCACCGGGGTTCAACCAGAGGCCAAAACCTCTACACCATCCACCTCCACATCACCATCATCCACCACCATCCAATGTAGAATCACAGATTGCAGAGCTTCGTAGCATGATGCAGGCACATATTCAATCGAGCAGTGCGCATATGAAGATGCTCGAGACACAAATGACACAGTTGTCTCAACAGCAGAATATGCGTGCTCCAAATCAGTTTCCTAGCCAGCCTGAACACAAGGGCAAGGAGCCCAATCAGATCAATGCTGTGACAACCAGGAGTGGTAAGCAATTGGTTGATCCTCCCTTAAAAGAGGTGACACCAACAGGTAGTATTTCTGTTACCCCTGCTACTAATGATGATATTGTTGTTGAGTCTGATACTAATGCTGATGATGTGAATGGTAAATCTGTTGTTGCTGGTGATGCTAAGTCTAAGTCTAGAGTCACGGACCTTCTAATTAAGCATGTGCCTTTTCCTCAGAAATTAGCACAAGCTAAATTAGAAAAGAAATATGGGAAATTCTTAAAGCTTTTAAAAGATGTGTCTATAGAAATTCCTTTCTTAGATGCAATTTCTGAGATTCCTGCGTTTCCCAAATTTCTTAAGTCCATTATGTCGCAGAGTAAGAAGCTTGATGATGTTATCCAGGTGTCTAAGGAGGTGAATGTGAATGCTTTTATGATTGGTAATTTGCCTCCTAAGCTCAAGGATCCCGGTAGTTTCAGTATACCTGTTACGATTGGGAACCTTACAGTAGACCGTGCTCTGTGTGACCTAGGTGCTAGTGTCAGTTTGATGCCCTATTCCATGTATAAGAGACTTAGGCATGTTAATGAGTTGTCCCCCACCAGGATGACCTTGCAGCTTGCTGATCGCCGCATTGTCTATCCTAAGGGCATCTTGTATGATGTTGACCTGAGAGTAGGAAAGCTGACCGTACCTTGTGACTTTGTCATCATGGACATACCCGAGGATGCTAAGACTCCCATCATTCTTGGTAGACCTTGTCTAGCTACGGCTAGCACCTTGATTGATGTAGCTAAGGGTAAGTTAGTGATGAGTGTGGGGGAGGATAAGGTTGAGTTTGCTATTCATGATGCTTTGAAGTCCCCAATCCCCAGTGAGTCTATATGTCAGCTTGAGTTTGCAGATGATGTGTTTGATGATCCTGATACAGCCCATGAGATAGATGCCCTGCAATCCTTCCTTGAAGGAAATGGGGGCGATTCCGCAGAGATAATGGGCTGGGATGACTCTTTAGAGGGTCAAGCTGATGATGATTGTGTTTTGTCTGATGATGTTTTACAGGTTGCTGAGGTTGAGCAGGAGAAGAAGGATGAAAAGGAGGGTCCCACACCCCCTCAGGTAGAAATGAAACCCCTTCCCTCTCATTTGGTGTATGCTTTTCTTGGTGACGGTTCTACTTACCCTATTATTGTCAGTAGTGATCTCAATGGTAGCGAGCTAGACCGGTTGGTCAATTTGGTTAGGAAATATCGGAAAGCCATTGGGTACACGATTGACGATATCAAGGGTATTAGTCCGTCTATTGTTACTCACCGCATTAATGTTGATCCTGATGTTACCCCTTCCATAGAGGGACAGAGGCGACTCAATCCCAATATGAAGGAGGTTGTTAAGAAAGAGGTGCTTAAGTTGCTTAATGCTGGGATCATCTACCCTATCTCTGATAGTAAGTGGGTATCCCCAGTACAGGTTGTCCCTAAGAAAGGAGGTGTGACTGTTGTTGAAAATGATAAAAATGAGTTGATCCCGACCCCGAACAGTCACAGGGTGGCGCATGTGCATTGATTATAGGAAGTTGAACAAAGCCACCCAAAAAGACCATTACCCCATCCCCTTCATAGACCAAATGTTGGAACGGTTGGCTAAGCACTCTCATTTCTGTTATTTGGATGGATACTCTGGATTCTTCCAGATCCCTGTTCATCCAGATGATAGGGAGAAGACCACATTCACATGTCCCTATGGTACCTTTGCATATCGAAGGATGCCATTTGGATTATGTAATGCCCCTGCCACCTTCCAGCGCTGCATGATGAGCATTTTTTCTGAGTATATTGAGCATTGCATGGAGGTATTCATGGACGACTTCTCTGTGTATGGCGACTCTTTCGATGATTGCTTAGCCAATCTGGAGAAAGTGCTTGCTAGATGCGAAGAAGTCAACCTGGTCCTCAACTGGGAAAAGTGTCATTTCATGGTTCGACAGGGTATAGTCTTGGGTCATCTTGTGTCTAGTAGAGGTATTGAGGTCGATAAGGCCAAAGTCGAGGTTATAGAGAAACTACCCCCTCCAGTTAATGCGAAGGGAATCCGTAGTTTTCTTGGGCATGCAGGTTTCTATAGGAGGTTCATACCGGACTTTTCTAAGGTTGCCCGACCTTTGACTGAGCTTTTGGCCAACGATGTACCTTTTGTTTTCACTGACGCTTGTTTAGCTGCTTTTGAGAAATTGAAACAGGCTTTGACGACGGCACCGGTTATCCAACCTCCCGATTACAACCTGCCCTTTGAGTTGATGTGTGATGCTAGTGACTATGCTGTAGGGGCAGTGTTGGGACAGCGTAAGGATGGTAAGTTGCATGCCATCTATTACGCGAGTAAGACCTTGAATGAGGCACAGGTAAATTATGCAACCACCGAGAAAGAGCTTCTGGCAGTGGTATATGCGCTAGAGAAGTTTAGATCCTATCTCATAGGGTCTAAGATTATTGTTTATACTGACCACTCTGCTCTTAAGTTTTTGTTTAGTAAGAAAGATGCTAAGGCGAGACTAATTCGGTGGATTTTGTTGTTACAAGAGTTTGATTTGCAGATTATTGATAAGAAAGGAGCAGAGAATTCAGTAGCTGATCATCTGTCCAGACTTGTATTGGATGAGGTGTCAGGTACGCCTGATATTGATGATTCCTTCCCTGATGATCAGTTAATGGTTCTCGCAGATGCTGGTGATGCTCCTTGGTTCGCAGAAATAGCGAACTATCTGGCCATGGGTGTGCAGCCCTCTGGGTTGAATGCATACCAAAGGAAGAAGTTCTACCATGACGTCCGCTACTACTTTTGGGACGATCCATTGTTGTTCAGGGCATGTGCAGATGGCATTCTCCGCCGTTGCATCCCTGAAAGTGAGGTACTTTCTATCCTTAGGCATTGTCATGATCTACCTTGCGGTGGACATGCTGCCTCTTCTAAGACTGCTGCTAAAGTGTTGCAATGTGGATTTTATTGGCCATCTCTTTTTAGAGATGCACAGGCATATGTTAAGATGTGTGATCGTTGTCAAAGAGTTGGCAATTTGCCAAAGTCTAATGCCATGCCGATGAATCCCATTGTTGAGGTTGAGATTTTTGATGTTTGGGGTGTTGATTTTCAGGGTCCTTTTCCTTCCTCATTTGGAAACCGATATATTCTTGTTGCTGTTGATTATGTTTCCAAGTGGGTGGAGGCCGTTGCTACTAAGACCAATGATGCAAGGGTGGTAACCAAGTTTTTCAAAAAGACTATCTTTCCACGTTTTGGTTGCCCCCGCGCACTCATAAGTGACAATGGGACCCATTTTATTGAGCAAAAGTTTGAAAACCTTCTTAGGAAGTATGGTGTTGTCCACAGGTATTCCTTGCCATATCACCCCCAGTGTAGTGGGCAAGTTGAGATTTCTAATCGCGAGCTTAAGCTCATTCTTGAGAAGACCGTGCACACGTCCCGAAAGAATTGGTCTGATAAGCTTGATGATGCCTTATGGGCTTATAGGACGGCTTTTAAGACTCCTATCGGGACCACGCCTTTCCGTTTGGTCTATGGGAAGCATTGTCATCTTCCCGTGGAGCTAGAACACAAGGCGCATTGGGCGGTTAAGGCCCTTAACTATGATTTGAAAAGTGCAGGTGATAAGAGGCTCTTAGACCTCAATGAGCTCGACGAGATACGCCTAGATGCGTATGAGAGTGCCATAATCTACAAAGAGAAAACAAAAAAATGGCACGATCAACGCATCACTAGGCGGGAATTCAAAGAGGGTGAGAAAGTATTGGTTTTTAACTCTAGGCTCAAGTTCTTTCCCGGTAAGCTTAAGTCTCGGTGGTCCGGACCATACACTATTACTAAAGTGTTTCCTTATGGATCACTTGAAGTAAACGGACCAAATGGCGCATTTAAGGTCAATGGCCACCGAGTCAAGCACTACATCGCAGGTGAGCCTCTTGGTGAAGAGGAGGTCATGGTATTCACGACCTAGATATGTGGGTCGAATCACGTCAAGCTAGTGACGTTAAAAGAGCGCTTTGCGGGAGGCAACCCGTATTCATCACTTTTTCATATTTTTATTTATTTTTTTTTACTAACATTTTTGTTTAAGTTTTTGTTAATGTTTGTTTCGTGTGCAGTTTATTAAAAAAAAAAAAAAAAAAAAAAAAAAAAAAAAAAAAAAAAACGAAAAAGAGGTCAGAATTGAGGCAGTGGGTAACAGCCGAGTCGGCTAAGGGTCGCAAATCAGGAGCGCCGACTCGGCGAAAACATTCTGGAAAAAAATTAAATCTGGCAGAACCCAAAAGCCGACTCGGCGAAGGGTTATTATTCGTGAACGCCGACTCGGCGATTATGTTCTGGAAAAATCATTCGGCTTTTTAAAAGCCGAGTACAAACCCTACCCTCATTCTCACCTCTCATTTCAGATTCTCTTCTCTCTCTAACCTAATCCCTTTCTCTCTCTACCCCCAAACTCCCATCTCCTCCATTCAAGAGATCTAAGGCCTTCAAACCTCCATTCCTACACCTTCCACCTAGCTTTCTTGGGTCTCCATTGTTGCAATTTGGTGAGGAAAAGGTCATTCAAAGGTTGAAATTTGGTATCTAGCAACAATTCATCCTCATTTCAAATTGGAAGGGTATACATTTCTATCTTTTGTCTTTCAATTTTGATTTGTGCTTTTTGTGGTATATATTTGTTGTTAGAAGACCTTAGGCTTAGAACTCTTGGATCTCATTGTGGTAGTTGTTTGATTTTTGTTGTTTGGGACATTGTTGTGTTGTTGATTGTGCTGTGATTTTGAGGATCTGTGGTTTAGCTGTTTATCATTTATAGACCATTATGAAAAACCTTTTCAGATCCAAGAAAAGCAAGACCGGTGAGTCTTCCTCCTCTCAAAGGGAGGAACAACAATTCTCACCACCACCGCCAAGCCAACCCCGTAAAGCCCAGTCTAAGATAACAGGAAACATGGGGTGTAAACTCACTTCCGCTCAATCCAAGATTTTTGGAAAGATACGGGAGCGAATTTTACTCCCCACTAAATTTGTAGATGAGAATGCCTTGCGTAGCACCGGCCTATTTAATGGCATTCATACACTTTTAGAGCGAAGGGGACTCCATGGTTTCATGGATGTCGCCGCAGACGTGTACCCACGTCTGACTTTCGAGTTTCTTGCGACCCTGACTCGTCACGAGTCTTCTGAGGGTCGATATATCACGTTTAACGCCCTAAACATGGTCTATTCCATGTCCTATCTAGACATTGCTAGGGCGTTTCATTGGGTTATTCGGGATGATGAGTACGTGGTTCCCTCTGAAGGGGATATCATGCAGTTTTGGTTGGCGATTACAGGTAACAGACCCTACCGCGGTTCGGGCAACAAGATTGCCCATGTTTACCACCCAGCTATGCGGTATATTTTTCGTTTCCTCTCCATGACAATCTTTTGTTACGGAGAGCCAAGCGGGGTCTCTAAGCCTGAGCTTGCAGCTATGCGGTCGTTTCTTGTATACGACCAAGGCACACCCAATTGGGTGGATATTTTTGTAGACCGTTGCCTCGCCGTGCGCAACGCCGATCGTGGCAAGATTGGCATGGGCGGAATGGTGACGCTCTTAGTTTTATTTTTGGGTATTGACATACCCGACGATGTCCCTGTTCTAAGACACAACACCACCATTTTCTATGATAAGCCCACGCTGCGTAGGCTACGATTCATTTCATATCGTACGCCTAACGCATGCTCTTTACATGTACCTAATGGGCGTACAGTGATCCTCCCTCCTATCCCCGAGCATTTATTCGATGTGAGGAATGAGGACACAGCGGAAACGCTGTGTAATCGGACCCTCCAATATTCTTTGCACCACCCTGTCGAGCAAGCCCCAGTGGCTGCAGGTGTTCATATCGATTTCGACGAGGGTGGCGATGAGGATGAGGAGGAGGAGGAGGAGTATGTTCCCTCTGAGGAACAGATATATAGGGACGCTAGTCCCGCTGTTGATTCCGGTCCCCACTGGTATCAGCAGTTCGATGAGAGGTTCTCCAATTTGGAGAACAGGTATGGGGAGATGGAGGGTCGACTAGACCGTATTGATGGGAATCTGCAGACTTTCCAGGATACATATGACCGAGACATGTATAACCTTGATACTCGTCTCCAATCTATGTGGATTTCCCAAGAGGCCCAAATGAACTATTATTCTGGGCAACCTTATGTCGACCCTAGAGCCAGCATCGCTGAGATGGAGGCTCAAAGAGAGAGAGATCGAGCCGCTGAGCTCGAAGCTAGGCGGACTAGGAGGAGTTCATTCTCTTTCTTCCGCCGTCGTGGTCACTGAAGGCCACTTATCTTTTAGGCTCCCTCCCATTTATATGTTTTTGTTTTTCATGATTCGTTCCCTTGCTTCACAGTTAAGCATTGGGGACAATGCTTTTGATAAACATGGAGTGGAGTCTACATCTGTTAGCTGTAGTTTTTCTTTTTGTTTTCTTAGATTAGTTTTTATTCTGTCTTTTATATACTGTCTTTTATTTTCTGTTCAAAAAAAAAAAAAATGAAAAATCGAAAAAAAAAGTGAAAAAAAAAAAAAAAAAAAAAAAAAAAAAAAAAAAAAAACGATAATGAGAGTGCTAGCCATAACCTGTGAAGGAGGACTAGGCAATAGGAGAGTGAGTGTGCTTCAATCGACATCTATCTACATCCTTTGCCATGGCGTTCGCAGGTATACTTCTTTTCCTATTCTTTATCTTCTATCTTATTCTAGCTCCACTAAATTGTCCCACCTTAACCCACCTAGCCATCCTCACTTATATTCTCGCATATCATCTTATACTAACCACTGCATGTTATTTGAGCTACAGATTTTTAGCCTACATAAGCCCCCATCCTCTTTTGTCCAAATTAGTTCTTGGATTGCGAGATCCAAGAGCTCCATTATTTGAGCCATACTGTTTGGAGTTTGGGTGTCTTTGTTTGGTTTCATTATGTTGTGGTTGTGTTGATGTTGTGTGGATGTTTGTTTTGGGATTGGGTATGAGGTCGACAAGGGGTTTGGGATTTATATGGGCCTAAGTGAGATCATTTTTTTTTTATGAGAGATAAGGAGACTAAGATAGGAAGCCTCTTTCTTTTGGGGAGCCATAAGGAGAACCGGTGTTCATGTCTTAAGAGGTAATGATGCAACTGATGGTGCTATCCCAGTTCATCATTGGAGTATTTTTAGTTAGCTGTGCATTCTTTTTTTCTGTGCTTTGATCCCTATTGCTACTCATTTTCTCTTTGTGCTTCATTTGTGTACATTCTTAGCTTCATGTTTATATTGTATTATCACTTTTGTTTTGCTAAGTTTGTACATGTTATTCATTAGAAAAAGGGAAACATGCTTCAAAAGAGATAAGCCCGCTAGGTTGAAAACCCGCAAGGGCGACCTAGGCAAAAGAGCGGCATGAGTGGGTGAGCAATGTGAGATTTGAAAAAAATGAAAGAGTGGCTAGGACGAAAACCCGAAATGAGTTCCTAGGCAAAATGAGAGAAAAAGAGAGAAATTTGATTGTAATATCTTTTCTCATTTGTGCTTGAGTTTGGAGAACGCTTTTTAACCTTGTTTTAGTTCTTTTCAACCTTGATTTGCTCGAGGACTAGCAAAGGTTAAACATGGAGTGGTTTGATAAGTGCAATTATTTGCACTAATCGTTTGTATTTTTTATGCTCCTTTGCGGTGTTTTGAAGGCGTTTCGAGGTTATTTCATCCGGTTTCACTATATTTCGGTATCTCATGGTCAAAGTTTGGGAAGATGGGTTATTTCGAAGTTTTGAGTTGTTTTTGTGGGATTTCAGTGCTAATCGTGTCTACAGGGTTGAAAGATCGAGTCAAGCTATCAATCGAACCAAGTCACGACCAAAGAAACAAGCTTAACTAAGAAAGCAGTCCAGTAGCTAAAAGCCGAGTCGGCTGAGGTGCCTCCTTAGGCCTCGACGACTCGGCTGTTGAAGTCAGAATCTCCCATTCCTCCAGAGAGTAAAAGCCGACTCGGCGACGAGGAAAGAAAGTGTACCGCCGACTCGGCGGTCATTGAAGCAAAAATCATCATTTTCCAGAGACATTTAGCCGACTCGGCGGTGAGGTCAAATGAGGTGCAGCCGACTCGGCGAAATAGGCTGACAAGTTCACTGATTTTCCAGACGCGAAGAGCCGACTCGGCTGTGTTTGTTTTCCTTGGGCAGCCGACTCGGCGGATTTGGGTTTTCAAGATTTAGGCGTAATTTCTCCGGGCTTTGTTTGGGCCTAGGGTTAATTACCCTAATTAGTATAAATAAGCTCCCTAATCCTGCTGAGCATCCTCTTCTTCCTCCCTTCAATTTTACTTAGTTTTTGCTTAGTTCTTCCATCAATTTAGCTTTTCAATTACTCTTAGTTTTAGATTTTAATTATTGTTCTTCAATATTGCTTTTGAGACTCAATCATCCTTCAAGTTGTAAGTTTTCTTTAGTCTTAATTCTTAGTCTTAATCCATTGTATTAGTTTAAGTTTTATTGTTGAACATTGAATCTTAGTTTTAATCTTTCTCTAATAAAGAGTTTAGTTTGTCTTTCTCCATTATTGTGTTGGTATTTATTGTTATTGTTTTAAGTAGTTCATTATTGCTCATTCCATTTCATCATCTTATTCATTGTCATTTATGTTTAGTATTAATTTTGAATTGATATCCATTGCATTTATCATGACTAGTGAGTAGATCCATTTTCTAGGGTTAGGGTTTGAACCTATTAGTTGAGCATGATTTGATTCTTGGATGTGCCTATGAAACTATGGATTAAAGTGATTAAATTGTGCTAATTAACCCTAAATTAAATATGCTTTGTCGAACCATTCAATAGAACTAGCGTGTGAGATTGGGATCGCCTTTGCTTTAGGGTAAACTTTAGTTAAATTCTTATTAATTCGTTCAATAAAGTTAACGCGTGAGAATTGAATTAATAGGGTCTAAATCTAATAGTTAATCAACAGAGCGAGAGTTTGAGATTAACAAGATCAAGTTTAATCACACAATTAATCCTATACTTCATAGACACTAATGAGAATTGGATCATGCAAGACTATAGGGGATGCCCGACACCCTAGATCTCATCATCATATAGTTAAACCACATCTTTATTACTGCATTCTTAGTTGTTAGTTCAAAACCAATCACTATTTTTATTCCCTCTAGCAATCTAATCAACCAAAATCGTAAAGTCTACTGTCCCAAGCTTCCTTGTGTTCGACCCGCGACTACACGTACACCGTGCGCTTGCGGTTAAATAAAATTTGCACATCACGCTTTAAGGGTTTCATCAAGTATGATAAAGAAATACAAAAAATCATGGAGGTGGAATGCAGAAGTGTAAAATAAGATAAAGGATAGATATAAAAGTTTTAAGGAGCTCATGGTTTGCACGTATGACAAGATCGACTAATTAATTAGAGAAATAGATATAAAGAAATTACCCGTACGGTGATGCTGGCGGTGTATAGGCAAAAAGTTTAATAAGAATTTTTATAACAAGTAGGACACAAGTGAAGAAAGAGATGTATTTATAAGTTTGCAAATTATAGGTCTAGACGGAGGCGGATATAGACAATTAAGTACTAAAGGATGAGGATGGACCATGGAGTAAAAATGCGCCCCTTATGTCGCGATGCAGCCGTTTCGTAACATGATTTTAGTTCACCGTAACGAGATACCGTGTTTTGTAATGGCTTTTAAAAAGCGGATATCCAAATAGAATTCGAACGATACAACTGTTTCAAACTTGGAATCTCGAAAATCACGGGCGAGGTTCGCAAATGTACTGATTTTTTTTAGGAATTAAATCAAAAAATTCACGGGGATATGATAATGTTTACTTTTTCAGATCCTTATCTTCAACCATGTTCAATAAGGCTAACATTTCCTATAAATTTTACCCATGCTAACCCGAAAACATCCACAAAAAGAACAATAGAGCAAAAAAAGTTACAAAAACCCCTATAAATATATTTGAAATTATTATTTTTTTTTTGAATAATATTTGAAATTATATTAAACACTTATTATACAATTACAAAACTCAATCAATTTTTAAATAAATCACTTAAAAAAACTATTAAAGCAATAAATACATCAACTATGTATGATAATCGAGACCTACTACGCGATAATCGCGTTATTTATGCAATCGCAACCGCATTTTTACACCATCCAATGGACAAGTATTGTTGAGACTTGAGAACATTAAGATGAGGTGGGGGAATATTTTCACAGTTGGTTAATGGAACAAGAGACACATAAAAACTAAGAGAAATTACATATTTACATGGTTTCCAAGAATATGTTCCTTATAATATAGCAAAAGAAAAGGTGAAATGGACCCTACGAAGAATGGCAAAAGCTAATGCTGTCGGCCCAAATAATACTCCTGAAGAAAACCAGAATGTTAAAGGAATGGATTGCAAGTACACTTTTACTATATAAAAACAAAGATGATGCTCAATTATGTGAAAATTATGAGGGATAAAACTTGTTTATCACACGATGAAGCTATGAGAGAGAATAATAAAGAGAAGGCTCAAGAGAGAAACACCAATCAAACATAATCAATTTGTGTTTATGCCAGAACAATTCACTACTGGAATTATTGACGTCATGAGGAGATTGATGGAGAAGTATAGAAAAAGAAATACGAATTTGCATATAATGTTCATCAATCTAAGAAGGCATGTGATAGCGTACCAAGGTCCATTATATAGCATAGCCTCGAAGTTTAAGGAATATGGTTAAAGTATATTGAGGTAATACAAGATATGTATGATGGAGCCACAACTTGCATTCAGTCACCTGTAGAGATAACTGAGCTTTTTGTTGGTAAAATTGGAATTCCACGATGAATCGATCCTAGGCCCTATCTTATTTGCTATAATACTTGATGATTTATCGTAACATATTCGTGAAAGTATTCTTTGGTGCATGCTATTCGTCGATGCGATTTTGCTTGTACTCGAGACAAGTGAAGAAGTCATCGCAAGGCTAGAGAATTAGAAGACAGACCTAGATTGAAAAAAGTTGCAAATAAGTCTCTAAATCAGAATAAATTTTCGAGGTAGAGAAAGTGGGAGAATCTAAGGTGACCTTTGGCGAGGATGTAGCGAAAACAACTAAGTTTAAATATGTAAGAACAGTAATCTAGAGTAATGGGTAGGATGATGAAGATGTAATATGGATGGCTTTAACTAAGAGCATCCACTAGCGTGTAATGTGACATAATTTACTGACTATATTGAAAACTAAATTCTAGCGAATCGCAGTTCGGCCTATCTTGTTATATATAATAAAGTATTGGCCGGTTAACAAGATATATGAGTATAAGATGAATGAAGGAGATATGTCAATGTTAACATGGATATGTGGAACTAAGATGGATAAAATTAGGAACTAGGGTTAAAAAGAGAAGCTAAGGGTCGCGCCCATATCTTAATATTGATAGAATCATGCAATCCTACGTATAGCTCTAAAATCTATGTGGTAAAATCATAAAGCGATTAGAATTCTTTAATCCAACGATCTAATCTTCAAGGTTAGATTTAATAGAAAAAAAATTTACAAATAATTCTAGGTAGAATCACAATCATAATTATAGTAATAAAATTTCAAATATATCTTAAATAATTATATTAATAGGACTATAAAATTTAGATTTTTCTTGATTCACCACTTTAAAATGTTGATTACAAGTATTTGTTTTCAAAACTTAATAGAAGTCAAAAAACCTTTTAGGATTACACAATCCAACAATCCGATACTACCGATTTCAATCCTACCCCTCAACGATTCTAGGTAGAATCACGATCAGAACAACCTTTATTACGAAAAACTAAAGCATGTGATCTAGTTCACCGCAGCGTTCGCTAAGGAACTTTTTAAAAATAAATTTGTCATCAAAGACAAAGCTCTCTAAAAAAACAGATAGATGTAACGGAGAAGAGTGGATATAGGAAAAACAAGTTACAAGTGTTTTGTCACAAATGAAAAAACTAGCGGGCAACAAATGATGGCTTTAAGCTCCTAACACAATTGATAACTTAAGCGTGCAAAGTTGAAAAGCAAATTCTAATTTGATCTAGCTACTAGGTCTTTCGCATTCAAAAAACCAGCTAAAATCAAGTTCGGACTTCGGACTTGGGCGTTCTACAGTCAAGAAACTTCTATGATGAGACAATACCATTTATATACCCAAGAAAGGTAAATGCCATTAGATGTTACACAAAGTCGTCCGAAACATTTTCTAAGATATAGAAGGGCCTCGTAAACTGCTCATCAATCTAAGCTACTTTTGTGTTATCCAAAGACATTGACCAAGACACCAAGTCACTAATTTATAAGGTAAAATAGCCTCATCTACCACCCTTTGGTCCCAACATTTCACCTCAATCATTATCTCTTTCTTGTTTCAAAGCCAAAGCTTCATTTTGCAATCACAAACAATTCACTCCTCCGATAAACAAGAGTGTTATCTCATTGCCATCAAGAGTTCAATCTATTTGATGACAACCTTTTTTTCTTCATCTTAATAACCACATAAAAACTTGGCCGATTATGATTTGGCATACTAATTATGCCTTAGATGTAGTGGGCATCAATAACACAATTGATCACTTAAATGTGCAAAATTTAAAAGACACAATCTAATTTGATCTAGCTATGAGGTCTTTCACACTCAAGTTGGGACTTGGGCGTTCTACGATCAAGACACTTGTTAGGATTATTGTGACTTGAGTTACCAAGTAATCAAAACAATGATAAAGTAAATTAATCATATTAGTTAGTGTATTTAGAATAGGACAAAGTATTTTGTTGTGATTGGGTGTTTGAGTATCAAACAAGTACCATAGTACAATGTACTATAGGTAGTGGATACTTGGGAAGCAAAGGTTAAGGTTGGTGCACACCCATTTCAGAAAAAGGACATGAGTACTAAGAGCAAGGGTGTAGGGGACCAAGGAGACAAGTGAAAAAGGCCAACCAGCAGCCCACTGTACCTGGCTCGACAGGCCAGCTCGCCCGAGCCGTGGGTCGAGCGGCTTCCCTGGATGAAACTGCTGAGTTTCTGATGTGGCTGCTAGGTGTAATGTTTTAGTAGCTTCTGTACCACTTTGTTGCCTAATGCTTTTCCTATATAAACCCGCCTATACCCCATGATATAGTTGCACCAAAGTCTCATTATTAGAGCACCCATTCTTGCTTAGTTTTCTCCCTTAATTAGCTCCTCTCTTCTACACATAAACTCCATTGTAATTCCTTCAAGTCTTGTATTTTCTGCTTTAAACACATATTAAATATATTCTAGGTAGATGGTGGATGTAGCCAATTGGTGAACCACCTTAAATCTTTATCTTGTTTATTTGTTTATTTTTGCCATTCATTATTACTTGCATTATTATTTTGTTCCTAAACTTTGACACAACATAAACACTCACTTAAACTTCATCTTGTGATCCTTGAGTTAGGTCTTAGCCTCTCCTTTCAACACTTTTATGTTGGGACAATGCAATTCATATACCCAAGAAAGCTAAATGCCATTATAGGTTACACAAGGTCGTCTAAAGCATTTTCTAAAATATATAGAAGGGGCTCCTAGCTGCTCATCAATCTAAACTACTTTTTGGTTATCTGAATACATTGACCAAGTCCCTGATTTAGAAGGTAAAATAGCTTCATCTACCACCCTTTGCTCGTAGCATTTCGCCAACTTAATCATTATCTCTTTCTTGTTTCAAGCCCTAAACTTCATCTTGCAATCACAAACATTCACTCCTCTAATAAACAATATTGTAATCTCATTACCATCAAGAGTGCAGTCTATTCGATGGCAACCTTTTATTACTCACATCTTCCTCTTAATTACCAGACTTCTATGCCATTAGATGTTACACAAAATCCTCCCAAATATTGTTATCTCGATTTGGCATACTATTTATGCCTTAGAACCACCTTAAAGCAAGACATAATCATAGGCAGCCGACCTAGATAAATATCAAATTCCAGTTCATTGGACCATAAGCATATCAACTCACAAACAACCTAGATAAACAATAAATTTTAACTATAACTATAGCAGATCAAATTACACTAAGCCCAACAATTATTGATTGAAAACACATCATCATCTATCAATGCCATCCTTTACAGTTCAATTATGTTATCCCAATTCATCATATCTTATCTCATACTACTATACACATAACAGCCGTGTCTAGTCCCCGATATTCACTCATTAAACTAGCATTAGGAAGCTTAGTTTTAGACAAAAAAAAACATCGTATTTTTTACTTATAATGATCAATTTGAATACTTAAATACGAACTCGCTTTGACACTTTGATACTAGTATTTGAATACTAATAGCAATAACAAGGAGTTCTATGTGCTAACAATAAAAATCAATAAAAATAAGCCAACTTACAAGAATAGTATACTCACAAAACTTTTTATAATCTTCATATGACCCACAAAAAAATAAAATTCATTATTGCAACAATAATTTCTACTTAAGCCTTAAGTACCCTCTAAATTATTTTTCTCATGAATCATCCTACCACCATCTAACTTATCTTATTCAATTCAAAGTCCATGTAATCCCCTAAATGTGGAGGCTATTTTATAACGGCTAGTCTCTTGAGAGACCGTCTCTTTGACAAATATAGATCAAGCCCAACCCATTAAAGATTAATGTTACTTACAGTTTTTTTAATATTTATTTACATTATACTTATGCTTATCATCGTATTCTTAATGACTACTTTCAATATGTTAAATGTCTATTTACATCAATCGGTCCAATTAAAATGGTCTCTCAAAGAAAACGTCGAGAATTTGTGATTTTATAATCATCAAAATCAATGAGCAGTTCACATCAGCTAAAACAATAATTCAGCAATCAACAACAAAGAACAATATTTAAATGAAAATACCTTGTGTAAGGAGGAGGGCAAAACACAATGATGTAATCAGCGCCACCACAAGTGAAAGTACTCGTCTTATCATCATACGCGTAACTATAGGCGCGTGGACAAGCCTTCTTAAAATAGACAGAATAAACCGACGGACTACACGTGTCAGGCGTGTTAAACCCTTCACTACAACAAAACTGAGGCGCTCCGAATGCTTCACACGCGCTCTTACACGCTACAGCAGTCCCCTTTCCCACAAGCTCACTCCCATTCCCACGTGCGACTTCCACGCTTAACTCTTTAGGACACGCGCCGTTTATGTCAACAAGACAACCAGTAGGACTACAATCCCCACCTTTCCCGCCACGTGGCACAACAAGAATGGGTAGATTATAACCGTCCACTAAGCTGACGTCATAAAAGTCAAGTCCACCGGCGCCGTTTAGTGTAAACTCGGCTAATGTTGCAGGTGGGATTGCCCCGGCTCCGCCGCATTCTAGTTTCCCAGAGGCGCAATCTCCAGTGAGGCAAACGAGTTTTTGGGTTGTTGGGTCGGTTGAGCAGAGAGTACGGGCCCAGATTCTACCCGACCATGATTTAGGGAAGTTGAAAGTTCGGGATTTTCCAGGTTGGAGAGAGAACCCAGTTGTTGGAAGTGGAGGGGAGGTCGCACCTGAGAGTAATCCAGGCCAAACAGTATGTCTGCATTTGTTTACTATTCGGAACTTTGCAGCCTCTGTAATTGAAAAGGGTGCGAATCAGTATCAAGATATGTGATCAAATAAGTAAAAGAAAGAGAATAAAGAAAAGATTAGTTTAGTTTACCTGAGGAAAGAAAGAGGAAGAAGAGGAGAATGAGAAGGGAGATGTTTTCCGCCATTGAAGGAGGGAATAAAGAGAAAAGGGGAATTTGTAAAAAAAAGAAGAGAGGGAAATAAAGAAAGTTGATGGAGTGTGGTTCGTTCTTTAAAGCAATTGCTTTTTCTAAATTAGCTTTTGTCATTCTTCGATCCATTTTCTTGGTTTGGTTGGTTTGATCCAAGTTGGAAAATGGAAATTATGCGTTGTATTAGTGGGGCTGGGGTTAAGTGGAATTGGGTATTTCAACCTGAGCCTATCGGAAGTGTTTCCCTACAAAATTCATGGTTTTTATAGATAAGTGGTCTTGGACGAGAATGCCTCGTAATGAGATCGTTAATTTGGATAGGTCTAATTTGTGTGTATTGTTAGGACAAAAAATGGTGAATATCATTACTAATAAACAGTATCGATTATGTTGAATTAGTAGAACAAAGTGAAAAGACAAAATTGAAGAATATATGATTTCATAGCATGGTAGATAATCTTGAAAATGAGAGTGTATGGATCTTCTAGATTGACACGTGTTCCCTAAAGTGAAGACCCTTAATATTATCACTATTAATTCTCTCTGATGATGGGATGTCAAGAGAAAAGGAATATTTATAACCTAGGACCATAACTGCTATATACTCCCTCCAACTCATTTCAATTGTCCCATTTCCTTATGGGCAATTCACTTTAACTGTTTCATTTTTTTTGTCTATCTTTTTTTACCTAAATACCCTCAATTTTCCAATTCTCAATACCCGACTACCACCTTTACAATTAGTTTAATCAATTAAAATACTTTACTACCACCTTTTTGGTGGATCCCATCCCACACTTGATATGCGTGCCCAACTCAAATGGGACAATTGAATTGAGTTGGAAAGAGTATATAATAATTTGTGACTGATATTCAGCTCATCATAGAACCCGGTCATAAAATGAGTCCCTACACATTTAAGGCCCACAACTTATTGATACATTTAAGCCTAAATCATTTAACTTTAATTAGAGTACTTTAAGTAGGGCATAAAAACAGTCTTAATTAATTATAATGACATATAAATATTTACATATAAGCCCAACGTTGGATTTTGGTCCAACAATCTCCCACTTGGACTATATGTAAAAATTTTATAAACTTGTATCATTATAAACCAAATTTGAGCTCAACCATACTGTCAAAACTATAATGTATCAGAAATCAATCATGTCCATCAATTATATTAGCATATACCAAAGTTGCCTTTGTTACATCTTTTCGTAACTACACCTCAATGATCATAATACCAACACAAAAGAATGACATAGATTATGAAGTGGATGTGTAGAATGGAAACAACATGCAATGTGATCTTAACATGTTCGTATCCAACTGGTCCACTTTAATAGTGAGATCAAACTATTACCATAACACAATCAGGGTATAAAACCAAACTTTATCATAACTTAATTTCTACAGAAAACTTAATAACCAAAATGTCAACATACGTTCAATAAACAAAACTTACAAACTCCCTCTAAAACTGAACATCCTCCGTAGCAGAAACAACACCCATATGAGCTAAAAGCTCAAGAAACCGCTTGGGTGGTAGCGCCTCGGAAAGCGGATCCGCAACTTTAGAGTTTGTACTAATATGTGTAATTGACAATTTTTTACCCTGAATTCCTTTCCTTTACAACCTAGAATTTGAGAGCCACATACTTTGACTTCCTCAAACACTTATTGTTGTTAGAATATTTCGCAACAAAATCTTTATCACAAAATAACTCAAGCGCTCTTTGTATGAAATCCACTATACGCAGCCCCGTGACAAAATTTTGAAAAAACGAAGTCAATATACTTATTGACCTCGAGCTTATTTGACCTCCTAAATGTGAGCATACATTTCTTTGTCCTATATATTTACTGTAAGACGCCTTTAAACTGCTCTCCAATATTATAAGCCTAAATTACTTAAAAACCGTCCCAACATCCCTGTTATGTAGGCAATATTTGGACAAGTGCAAACTTAAACATACATGCAACTCCCTACTACTGAAGCATAAGGAATATTTTCCATTTCCTTTTCTCAAATTCATTGTTGGGGGCACTGATCAAGACTGAATTTATCCCTTAGCCACAGGAGTATCTCCTGTTTGCAATTTTGATGCCACACCTTTTCAACACAATTTCGATATAACTCTCTTGTAATAACCTAAGAATACCTCGAGAACGATCTTGATGTATTTCAATACCTAATACAAAAAAGGCGTCACCAGATCTTTCATCTCAAAATTCTTTGATAAAAATTCTTAGTTTCACGCAAAAAGCTTATATCGTTGTTGGTAAGCAATATGTCATCAACATACAAAACCAATTAATGTATTTACTTCCACTAAACTTGTGGTAAATGCATCCATTAAGCAAATTCATCTTGAAACCAAATGAGAAAATCACTAAATGAAACTTCAAATACCATTAACGCGACGCCTACTTGAGTCCATATATGGATTTCTTAAGTTTACAAACCATCTTCTTTGGGTCACCCACCGCAAATTTTTCAGGTTGTTTCATATAAATTGTCTCATTAATATTACCATTGAGAAACATTATCTTTACATCCATCTGATGTAACTCATGATCAAAATGTGCTACCAATGCCATAATTATCCTCAAAGAGTGTTTCGAAGAAATCGGAGAGAAAGTTCTCTTTGTAATCAATGCCTTCCTTTGTGTAAAACGTTACACTACAGAGAGCTTTAAATCACTCCACATTGCCATTTGAATCATTTTCGGTTTTAAACATCCATTTATAACTTATAGGCTTTATACCTTCTAGCAATATGATGAGATCCCAAACATTTGTCCTTCATGGATTGTATTTCCTCATTCATGACTTCAGCCATTGCTGAGAATTTGTACTTTCCATAGCTTTGATGAAAGTTTGATTGGGTCATCTTCCATTCCAATGTGTTCAAACTCATCTTTTTCAGCATCTATCATCTCTGGAGAGGTAGAACTTTCATATTCTTGAAGATATGCAATGTAATCATCTGGCAATGCACTTCTTCTTTCTCTAATTGACCTTCTTAATGGCTCAACTTCTTGAGGAGCGAGAGTTTGTTCTCCGGGAGGATCTCCATCAACATTATTTTGAACTGCATCATAAGTAATGTCCAATGTGGGATTGATTCATGCCTATGACATCTAGAGGAATAATAATATTCTCTTCTTCAAAAACAATGTTTTTAACTGTATATCCCTTCACAAAATCGACATCCTCAAGAAACCTAGCATTAATCGTCTCAAAAAAAGATTTAGCTTTAGGATCATAAAACTTAAACCCCCTTGACTTTTCAGATTATCCAATAAAATAACAACTAACAGTTATGGAATCCAATTTCTTTTCATTAGCCCTGTAAGGCCATGCCTCAGTTGGACATCCCCAAATATAAAAACGATTTAGACTCAGCTTTTGCCGGTCTATTGTTCATATAGGGTCTTATCATTAATCGCTTTTGTTGGTACTCTATTAAGAATATAAGCTGCATTCTTAAGTGCCAGAGTGACTCTGGTAAGCTAAAATGACTAATCATGCTCCTAACCATATTTTCTTTGTTTGGTTTGTTTTCCTTTTATACATTCAACACACACATCCAGGTCTGTGAAATTAAAGGTCCTAAAATTTCATCAAACACAAGCCTTTCCATTTTCCTTTGGGAGATATGACCTAATCTCTTGTGCTATAATGATGCTGAATTTTCATTAGTTGTCTTTCCTTTTTATTCCTTGCAAAGATAATTGTAAGGATTCATGATATTAAGCAATGGAATCAATTGTATATAGATTATCATTATCAATAAAGAACCAGAACCAACCAACTTTAAATCATGAAACAACTAAAATTCCATTTCCAAATGAACAAAAAAAATCAAATTTGTCCAAAGCAGAAACTGATATCAAATTCCGCCGGAAAGACGGTACAACAAATGTTTCATTAAGATCCAAATAAAATCCAATCTTTAACAATAATCAAAACTTTTCAATTTCTTGTACTTCAACCGTCTTGTCGTCTCCTACATAGATGTATCTTTCACCATCAGTTAGTTTTCGGCAACTCAGGCAACCCTGCAAAGACACACTGATGTGAGTGGTTGCACCAGAATCTATCCATCATGTGTGTGTAGGCACTAAAATTAAATTAACCTCAGATAAACCAAATTAAGAAGCATACCTTTCATAGCACTCCAAGCGTGGTAATTGTTGCATTGCTTCTTCATGTGATTAGAATTTACACTAAAGAAACAACTCTTATTTTCAACATCGGTTGATTTATCCTTTTGTTGTTTCTTTTGAGAATGCTTATCTGCGGCTTCATTCTTTTGTGGCCTTTTCCTTTTAGATTTTGAGGTAAAGGCAAGATGAGCACTTTCAGTCTTTTCTAGCTTCAACCTTTCCTCTTCCTATACACAGTGTGAGATAAACTCAATCAGAGACCATGTCTCTTTCTGACAATTATAGCTCACCTTAAACTAATTAAAACTTGTAGGAAGAGATATCAAAACCAAGTACACTATTAGATCCTCAGAAATTACCAGGTTCAGTGTTTTTAGTTTTGAAGCTAGATGAGACATTTCCATTATGTACTCCCTGATATTACCATTACCTTTATATCTCATTGAAATTAAGGTCGTCAAAATTGTACCAATTTCAGCCATTTCATTTTTGACAAACCTTTTTTCAATATCCGTAAGGAAAGCTTTAACTGTAATTATGTCATCAGACATTGTACCACTAAATGCTTCAGGAATGACCCTTTTGATAATCATCATACGCATCCGATTTGATCTCTCCCACCTTTCAAACTCCCTCTTTTGATCAAAGGTACTCAAATCGGTAACAGGTGCGGGAGAGTCAACCCTTAACGCAAGATCAAGATCCATAACTTCTAAAACAAGCGAAAGATTTTCTTTCCATTCTTTAAAATTCAAGCCATTCAATATAAATATTGAATTGATGTTGGAAATAATATTAGCAGGATTAGACATAGCTGACAGAGAACAAAAAAAAAATTAACATAATAAGCTCACATACTTTGATTCAAAAAACCAAATAATAATAAGTTTAATTTAGTAACATCCCATTGCAAGATGTCGGTTTTCCATTAATATTTCATCTTTGGATGAAAATACTAACTTCTTAGTGACAACTTGTTGTAGTAATCTAACATTGATAATTAAATAACATGTCGATTATAAACCTTCCTTTGGGCCGATTAAATAAACACATGTAATCCTTATAATTATCACACATTTATCACCACCCGAAAAATTCACACAATTATATTATTAAAGACCTTCTTTTGAGTTGGTGGATAATAATATAATTTAGAATAAATCATCCTTTTATACTGTTGACAATTTAATTTAAACCATAAAGGTCACTTGGGCGACATATTGTATCAATTAAATTACCTCCAGCATATATAAAACCATACTATAATTAAACTTAAATTATTCCAAATATTCTATTTTACAACAACATTTATTATTATTATTGTAATACGTGGTCAATTAATAAAACATAATTTCAGAAAACCGTATTTCTCAAAAATTAAATGAAATTAATTTTCTAACATATCTCCATTAAAAGTGGATGATTAAACCATAATCAAAAAAATAGGAGTTTAATTATGTCAGGCAAATTGTGGCAATAACCGAACAATAAAATTTGCGAAAGTTATTTAAATTATTGAATAATTATGCCATTAAAAAGTCTCAAGGTGTTACAATAGTAGCATCATAATCAGTAGAAATCATCATCAATAATTGAGATAACAGTCCAAACAAGTTGCCATACACATGAAACTATTGTTTTTTCCAAACACCAAAATAGCTTATTGTTAGGAGCTGATAAAGAGCTTATAACTAAAAAGATAATCCCATAATCAACTTATGTGACCTATAAAACCATTGTCTTTTATTAGATAGAAAGACAAAAGTTGTTAGCTACAAGTAAATTCCCAAATGCATCACAAAACTTGAGCAAACCTATGTTCCCGGTTACTGCTTATTCTATCTTTTCCATAAAAGTCAAATGTTTGAGCGTAGTTATTAAGAAGTTTCCTATTGATCTTACAAGATCTAACTCATAAAGATAAGATTAAATTAGGAACAATGACTTCACATAAGAGCTCATAATCTAAGATATTTTCATACTTCTATAAAGGTTAATAACTAACTTAAATTTGTTTAAGCTTTTGGTTGAGTTGGTTCCTTAACATGGTATCAGAGCCAGTGTGACAAGAGGTCACGGGTTCGAATCTCAATCACCCCTCATTTAAAGTGGAATATTAAGCACCAGGCATGAGGAGGGCCTGTGTTGCATCCACACTTCTAGCCCAAAGGGCTCTCGTGTGAGGGGGCGTGTTAGAGTATATAACATATCTTGGGACCTCAACCATTAGCTTGAGCTTTTGGTTGAGTTGGTTCCTTAACAGTGAGAAACAAAAAGGTTACACTGCATGAAAAATTGTCCTTAAGCAAGTTTATTCTCAATGAGACCCAACAAGAATTTTGCTCATATCTATGTTCCAATATATTCATCTTGTATATGAAAAAACAAAAGGTTTACAAGTCTTAAGTCTAAAACTTCCATCTTAGCACTTCAAAAGACTCATTTTGTCGAAATTAAATTTAAATTAGAGCCAAAATAGGTTATTAAGCCTACTTTCAAGTTTCAACCAAATGAGCATTGAAGATATACCCACTTTGCCCTAAGAAATCGCTATAGTTCCCATCTCTGAACGCTCACTTTCTTTTCTACATTTGTTTATATGTATTTGTCCCCATTATTTTCTGAATTCTCTTCTATATTTGTTCTATTTCAATATTATCCACACAATTTAAGTTTTTTCATATTCTCTGAAGAAGAAAACTACTCCTTAGCATATGTAGAAACACTTAGAGATAAAGAACGCAACAAGAGGGGGGGTGAATTGTTGTGTCGCCCTTAGGAGTATTTTTGCCCTGTTTCTTGCGGAATTTTATAATGAAAAATACTCGAAGCAATAAAAAGAAACTTTAAAGAACTCAAAGATATAACGTGGAAACTTTCTTGGCCTTAAAAGAAAGAAAGCCACGACCTCTTGGGATTTCAACTTCTTTTATTAAACTTTATGTAATCTACAATTCTATTACATAAAATTTTCTCCTTCTCTTCTCTAGGCCTAATTCTCTAATTCTCCTTCTCGGTTCTCCTTCTCGTTACTTTTCTCTCTTTACATAAAATTTTCTAAATTCCCCCTTAGACTTCCCAAAGTCTAAGTTTACACACTCATAAAAACCTTTACAAATAAGATTCTCAAATTGGATGAAAAACTAAGAAAAGCACAAGGAAAAATTAAATGAATTAATTGGCAAATAATAACAATTATATTATTCCTCTTCCTGATTTTGATCTAACGTGATTTCTTGATGGGGGGGCACTCGATAATGTGTAGTTGATTTCTCAAATTGTGCCGGTTAAAAAAATTCTATTTATATACCCATGAGAATAGTTTTAGCCATAAACCCATGTTCCAAAACGTGGGGGTTGTGGGTATGAAACTTGGGGGTTACTCCAAGTATTCGGTTAAACTTTAGGTCAAGAACAGGAAGTCCTATCTTTGTGGAGATAGAATAGAATCTAAATTTTAAGTTCTCTTAAGTAGGTAGTTATTAATTGCCAATTAAAATCCTTATGCAAATCAGATTTTCATCCGTACAAGTCAATAAAAGAAAAATTAAAATTAAAATTTATTTCCCTTATTTCTCGTTGACTTTTTCTCTTACTTGTTGTGTTGGGAACACCGTGTTGTCTCCGTCTGGACAGTCTTCAATTTTAACCAATCTGGAACTGGTCCATGTGACTTAAGTGTTTGACATAGACGTCCAATGTTCTTCCACAACCTTCTAAGGTGCTATCGATGATCTTGATAATCGGATATATGACCTATAAAAACAATCTCTAAAATAATCTGTTTGTTTATAAAAGTTAAGTCATCATCAAAACTTAATTGGGCCAACAAATTCCCCCTTTTTGATGATGGCAAACTTTATAAACAAACTTAAGTAAACTTTATAAAACATAGAGTAAAACACATAACTTGAACATGCTAGAGATTAACACAAGTCCAAACATGTTAAGCATAAGCATATTAAACATATTTTTATTTGAACAAACAAAAGACTAAGTTAAGCATAAGCATTCTCAAGAATCAACTTAAGTTTGTTGCCTATCTCCCCCCTTTTGACATCAATCAAAAAGTAGGGGTTTTTATCAAACCACAGCTCTAAGGCAAGCATTAGACAGATTAAGAAAGTAAGCAGCAAACTAAATAAGCAAATGCTAAAACATAAACCAAGAAATGCAAGCAATAAACATCATAAACCATATGAAATAAGGAATAGAGGATAGTAGCATATATACTTAGATAATAGCAAAGAAAACATAATTCAAATTTCTGTACCCCAGCTGGTACATTGAAAAGAATGACAAAATAAAGATTGTTTTAATATTACAACGGCCAATGGTGAGGCCAACAAACTGATAAAATATTAAATGATTAAACAGAAGAAGGAGGGATCACTGGGCAGCTTCTTCATCAACAAATTCTGTCTGCACTTCAACTGTGTCAAACTTGGCACCAAGACGGGACTCCATCTGGGACAGCTGATCAGTAATGGATGCGAGTGAGACACGAATTACATCTTGAAAGGCAAAGAAAAGAGACTAAAAAGTATCAAACTTAGTGAGAAGAAGATCAAATGATGCAGGTGGAACAGGTGAAGGGTACGTATCAAAACCAGTGTGTGTAGGAGATGGTTGTGAGGTAAATGGTGGTGGTGAAGTTGCTATTGGTGATGGTGGTGGAGATGGTATATGGGACACTGGTTGTGGTGAGGATGGTGCATCGGTTGTTTGCTTAGTGGGGAGTGTAGAGGTTTCTTCATCCTTACCAACCAAGAGTTTCGAAGCAAGCCTCCTACTCTTCCTAGGAGTGATCTGTGGTTCCTCCTTTACCGGTTTTGCTACCTCCTCATCACCAGAACTATCACTAGAGTCAACCTCCTCAAGTTCTTCCCCTTCTTCGACTGATTCTTCCCCCTCACTACAAGCTTTCCCATGTTCCTTATTCGCCTCTACCTGATCAGTACTGGCCGAGGGAA
This sequence comes from Amaranthus palmeri, assembly GCA_019776075.1. Classification (NCBI taxonomy): domain Eukaryota; kingdom Viridiplantae; phylum Streptophyta; class Magnoliopsida; order Caryophyllales; family Amaranthaceae; genus Amaranthus; species Amaranthus palmeri. The sequence continues at coordinate 408,081 of JAAKBH010000092.1, read as the reverse complement.
CAGCACCTTGACCCTCTTTTTCTTTTTCTTTCTTCTCCTTTCCTTCTTCTTCTGTTTTTTTCTCTTCCTCCTCTTCTTCAACTTCCTTTTCAACCTCCTCCTTCTCCTCATCAGAACTTACTTCCTTAATTTCAATGAGGTCCTCCAAAATTCCTTTTTCATTTAAATTTAAATGTAAATTTTTAAGACATTTTTGCGGCTATTTGATTATTGGCGCTCATAGGAAAGTGAAGGCCCTCCAAAGGTACACCAAATTTCTTAAAAATGCTGGTCAACAAACCTCCATACCCAACCATAAGACCTTTTTCAATGCATTCAGACATATGTGAAACCATCATAGACGAAAAATTTATTTTTATGTGATTAGCCATACAATAAATTAACGTGGCGTCACGAAGATTAACTTCACTCCGCTTAGAATTACGGGGTAAAACTGTCTTTTCCGTGATACCCGAAAACACAATTTTCAAACCCACATAATAAGTGTCAAACCCCACAGCTGGAACATCAAACCATTCACCTATCATCAAGCTATTAAACTCAATTTTAAGTTCTTTAACGGTACTTGAGCAGACTCCATTTTCAATGGTGAAATTTTTAATAAATTCACGCATCTGATTAGGATAAATCGGGCTGCATGAGTGATCGTACATTAGGTTTTCCCACCCTTGATTTTGTAAAATAGCATGTAATTGGGGAAAAGATGTAGATTCATACCAATATTTGTCGAGTCCGAACCCAACTGACATTTCCTTTGCAACTTCCTCAGCACTATCAGGGTCTACTCGCTTGATCCTTTTCAGTGGTTTGGATGAAGAGGCACCTTTCGGGGCAGAACGAGTTCTCTTGATTCCGGCATCCATGGCTGATTTTGGGGTGTTGGATTTTGGTGGTTCTTAAGATGATGAAGGTGGTGCATCTCCTGAAGTGGACGAGTATAGACTTGTAATGGCTTAGGTTGTGAAGATTTGGGCATCTTCTTTTTTGGGGTTTTACTGGATGACGAAGATTTTGGTGTTCTCATGGTTAGAAGGGAGAAAATGAAGGATTGAGTGAAGGATGAAAATGGTGAAACGAAGAGACGGTTTGTGTGCTTATACTAGACGGGTGGAGTGAGTGATGTGATGTGAGGGAATGAGTTTTTAATGAGTTGAAAGGACGGTTACTTAATGGTTTGTACCATTTAATTTTTCATTTCGTTTCATTTGAATGTGGAGTGTAACGGACAGTTCATGGGTAAATACATTGAATGTGGCGATTTACATAACTGATAATCGAAACACCCCAATGATCCGTCTTTCACTTCTTAAATTAAGTTGGCTTTACCGTAATAAATTAAATAAAACAAAATGCTGGAATTTGTGGAAAAATAAAATAAATTTTTGTGATTTTTTGTTTATATGAAAAATAAATTTATAATATGAGACTAATATAATAATATAAGATAAATTTTACTACTAGGTTTATTCAGTTAAGCAAGCAATCAAGACAATGTTTATAGTACATACTTAAATAGGTGCATACCTAAATCTCGCAATGGTTGATTGTTCAATCTTGGTTGTTGTGGTTGATCTAACCCTTCTAGTTTTCACGTTGTTTAGAGGAGGAATACTAGCATTAAACTTTAGTGAAGCTTGATCATACCTAGCTCCAACCTCATCTTTTCGAATTGTTCCCTTGAAAGCGGTTTAGTCATGATATCTGCAACTTGATCACTGGTATTGACATGTTTAACAATAATATTTTTATGCTCGACATTGTCCTTAAAAAAATGATGCCTAATATGAATATGTTTAACTCTAGAATGATGCACCGGATCTTTAGAAATGCAAATGGCACTAGTGTTATCACAATAAATAAGAACACCTTCAAGTTTAATACCGAAATCTCTTAGCTGTTGTTTAATCCATAACATTTGGGAATAGCAAGCTGCTGCTACTACATATTTAGCTTCTGCAGTGTATAAAGCTACTGTGTTTAGTTTCTTGGAACTCCATGATACCAAACAAGATCCAAGAAACTGTACCATTCCTGAAGTACTTTTTCTATTCACAAGATCACCTGCATAATCTGCATCACTATACCCTTTCAAGTCATAGATATCACTTTTCGGATAAAATAGGGACAAGTCATCTATTCCCTTTAAATATCTTAGAATTCTTTTTACTGTTGTATGATGTGATTCTTTAGGATTTGATTGAAATCTAGCACACAAACCAACACAAAAGGATATATCGGGTCTACTAGCAGCTAAGTATAGTAGTGATCCTATCATACCTCTATACATTGTTTGGTCAACACTAATTCCGTTAGAGTCTTCATCTAATCTAATGTTAGTGGCCATGGGTGTGTGGTTTGTCTTAGCATTATCTAGCCATATTTCTTTAGAAGTTCTTTTATATACTTTTGTTGATGAATAAAAATACCGTTAGTAGTTTGTTTAATTTGCAAACCAAGGAAGAAATTTAATTCTCCCATCATACTCATTTCAAATTCAGCATTCATTAGGTTAGCAAATTCTTTACATAACGATTCATTAGTAGCTCTAAAAATAATATCATCAACATATATTTGAACAACTAAAATATCCAAACCTTTATTCTTAAAGAAAAAGGTCTTGTCAATTTTGCCTCTTATGAACTTGTTTTCAATCAAAAATTTTGATAATCTCTCATACCATTGTCTAGGTGTTTGTTTTAGCCCATAAAGAGCTTTATCAAGCTTGTAGACGTGATTCGGAGAAATTGGGTTTTCAAAGCCAGGCAGTTGTTCCACAAATACTTCTTCTTCTAGAAACCCATTTAAGAATGCACATTTCACGTTTATTTGATATAATTTAAAATTCATAAAAGCAGCAAAAGAGATAAGAATTCTAATAGCTTCTAATCTAGCTACTGGAGCAAAAGTTTCATTATAATCAATACCTTCATGTTGATTGCATCCTTTCACCACCAACCTTGCTTTATTTCTGACTATTGTGCCATGCTCGTCCAGCTTGTTCCTAAATACCCATTTTAATCCAATTATCTTTTTGTTCTTGGGTTTAGGTTCCAAGTGCAACACTTTATTTCTTTCAAACTCATTTAATTCATCTTGCATTGCAACTACCCAATTTGAATGTTGTAATGCTTCTTCATGATTCTTGGGTTCCATTGTTGATAGAAAAGCAAAGTGTGCACAAAAGTTTCTCATTTGGCACCTAGTCTATATGCCTTTACTCATATCGCTTAGGATCAAGTCTAGTGGATGTGACTTTTGGTGTTTCCACGGTTTTGGAACAAAGTCTCTAGTGGAGACAGATGTGGAAGCAGGCTCACTGACTTGATTCTGATTTGGCTCAGCATCAATTCTTTCTTCTTGAACTTCTCTAGGGATATCTGGATTAGGAACGGCAGGCTGTTCTATATCTTCTTATTGTTCTTGTTCTTGATTTGGTATAGCATTTTGAATCTGTTGTTGTTCTTTTTGATCTTGCTCCTTTTGTATATTTTATTCATCTTCCAGATTAGCAAGACCTATCTTAAAATCACCTGTTTCTTGTTCACTTGTCATAAAATTAATTTCATCAAATATAATGTGAACAGATTCCTCAACACACGTAGTTTTCTTATTATAAACTCTAAGCTTTACTGTGAGATGAATAGCCAAGAAATACTGCTTCATCACTTCTTTCAACGAATTTACCTATATTTCGTTTTCCATTTACATGCACAAAACATCGACATCCAAAGACTCGAAAATATGAAATATTAGGTTTATTTCCTTTAAATAGTTCGTAGGGGGTTTTAGCCATTTCCTCTAAGTTTCTATTTTTACGTTCTACCACACCATTTTGTTGTGGTGTTCTAGGTGCGGAAAAATTGTGACTTAAACCATGTTCATTACATAGTCCATAAAATTTGAATTATCAAATTCCTTACCATGATCCGATCTTATGTGGACAAGTTGATTGTTACTAGATTTTTGAGTTTTAGTGGCGAATGCAACAAATTCATCAAAAGTCTTATCTTTGCTAGATAAAAATAATATCCATGTAAATCTACTGTAATCATCAACTATAACAAATACATATCGCTTACCGCTGGGACTTTGGATTCACATTGGTCCACAAAGATCCATATGAATTAATTCAAGTGGCTTTGAGGTGGCCACGACATTTTTAGGTTTGAAGGATGACCTTGCATGTTTCCCTTTGGCACAAGGATCACAAATCTCATTCTTTTGAAATTTAAGGGACGGTAATCCTCTTACTAGGTCTTTAGATCGTAAAGTATTAATCAATGAAAAACTAGCATGAATCGTTTATGCCAAAGAAGAGGGTCCTCTTCTATAATGCTCGGACACATTAGACTGGTTTTAGGAACAGTGTGCAGGTCCACCACGTAGGTGTTCCCTTTTCTGATTCCTTCCAGTATGGTGTCTCCTGTGTCGTTCCTAGAAATGATGCACTTTTCAGAAGTAAAGTTACAGAGTTACCTTTGTCGCAAAATTGAGAGATACTTCAAAGATTGTATTTTAAATTCTTGACTAAAAATACATTGTCTATAGCATGGGAACTTGACCTTCCTATCTTTCCTTTTGCAATTATTTCTCCTTTCATGTTGTCGCCAAAGGTTACAGTTCCTCCATCATAGGCTTCCAGTGAGAGAAACTTTGATCTATCGCCTGTCATGTGCTTGGAACAGCCACTGTCGAGATACCATGAGCTGTTCCCCCTCACTAGAACCTGCAAAACGAACTTAGTTGTTCAGTGGTGGAACCCAGCCATCCTTGGGTTCCATGTCGATTATACAAGAATCATATTTCTTAATCCAAACTCTATCGACATATATTTGGTTCGTTTTGTTATGTTGTTCCCTTTTTAAACATTGATGTTTCAGGTGCCCCGTCTTGCCACAAAAGGAACAGATCTTACTACTTGGGAGATCGACATAGACCTTTTTCTTTTTATCATATTTATTGTATCCTAAACCTTCAGTTCCTTTGGTTTTAGCGTTAAGAATCCATTTGGGAACCTCTTTGATTTTCCTTTTTCCTCTTGAATTTAATTCAAGCTTAAGTCGTTCATTTTTGGCGGATTCTAGGTCTAATTTCATTTTATTAAAATCATTTTTAATCTCTTGAATGGACTTGGTCTTTAATTCTATTCCTAACAACTTATATTGATTTAATTCATTATTTAACATGATGTTTTCTTGTCTAACCTTTTCTATAACTTCCTTTAACATCACATTCTTATCAAGTAAATCAAAGAATCGATTTTGCACACCAGACCTAAAAGAATTTAGGTAGGATATTTGGTCTTTACTAGCCTTAAGGTCTTTTTCTGTTTGGAGACAGATGGCAGTTCGTTTTTCCAGATTTTCTTGAGTCTCTAAAATCATTTTAATCAATTTATGTTTATCCAATTTGAATAAGTAATTAGGAAATGAATTAGAAGACAATACCTCTTTTCCTTTGGACTTCTCATCATGTGTAGCCATGAGACAGAGATTGGTTGTTTCTTCTTCAATAAGAGCTTCGGTTTCCGCCTCGCTTTCAGATTCTCCTCATGCAGCTATCATGGCTTTGCGAAAATCAGCTTTGTTGAAGTTCCCTTTTACTGGTTGTCTTCCTGTTTCCCTTGCCTTCCTTTTACCCTTCTCGTTCTTCCATTGAGGGCATTCTTTGATGAAGTGATCGGTACTTTCACATTTGTGGCATTCAAAGTTGGTTTTGGAGTTTGGAGTTTCTATTTCTTTGTTGTTTCTTTGATTATTATATCTGTTGTTCTTGAAGAACTTCTTGAATTTCCGTACCAACATTGCTGCCTCTTCCTCGTCATTTTCTGATTCTTCTTGATCATTTGCTGTCAGAGCCTGACCTTTGTTTACGGAACTATCCGCTGTTCCCAGATGTAATTCATAAGTCATCAGGGAACCAGCTAACTCTTCTAGGTTAAATTTGGTGAATTCTTTATATTCTTAAATGGCAGTGACCTTAGCTCTCCAGCGATCATCTTGAGGTAGGCTCCTTAGGATTTTTCGTACCTGTTCATCTGAGGGAATAAGCCTTCCAAGGGAGACAAGCTCATTTGTAATGTTAGTGAATCTTGTAAACATTTCTTGAATGCTTTCTCTAGGTTCCATAACAAATTTTTCATATTTTGACATGAGTAAGTCAATCTTGGAACGCTTTACTTCACTTGTTCCTTCGTGGGTAACTTCCAGCAGATCCCAAATTTCTTTTGTTGTTTTTCAACCCATAATGCGATTGTGTTCGTTTAGACCAAGCCCACAGTGAAGTAATTTGATAGCAAGAGCATTCATCTCCATTTTCTGAAAATCTTCCTTCTCATATTCTGTTATCGGTTTGGGAACAGTCTTGTTATTGGAGTTGGTAGTTGTTACCTCAAAATCTCCAATTTCGATGACTCTCCAAACTTGATAGTTCTCGGCTTTGATGAATATTTCCATCCTATTCTTCCAGTATGTATAAAATTTCCCATCAAATATTGGCGGTCTCTGAGTAGAGTACCCTTCTTCCATGCGTTCATTCATTTTCAACATCTCTCATACACCAAGATTCGGCTCTCAGGGTTTCCTGATTAAATGAGGAACATGGCTCTGATACCAATTGTAGAAACACTTAGAGATAAAGAACGCAACAAGAGAGGGGTGAATTGTTGTGTCGCCCTTAGGAGTATCTTTGCCCTGTTTCTTGCGGAATTTTATAATGAAAAATACTCGAAACAATAAAAAGAAACTTTAAAGAACTCAAAGATTTAATGTGGAAACTTTCTTGGCCATAAAAGAAAGTAAGCCACGACCTCTTGGGATTTCAACTTCTTTTATTAAACTTTATGTAATTTACAATTCTATTACATAAGATTTTCTCCTTCTCTTCTCTAAGCCTAATTCTCTAATTCTCCTTCTCGGTTCTCCTTCTCGTTTCTTTTCTCTCTTTACATAAAATTCTCTAAATTCCCCCTTAGACTTCCCAAAGTCTAAGTTTACACACTCATAAAAACCTTTACAGATTCTCAAATTGGATGAAAAACTAAGAAAAGCACAAGGAAAAATTAATTGAATTAATTGGCAATTAATAACAATTATATTTTTCCTCTTCTTGATTTTGATCTCACGTGATTTCTTGATGGGGGGCACTCGACAATGTGTAGTTGATGTCTCAAATTGTGCCGGTTAAAAAAATTCTTCTATTTATATACCCATGAGAATAGTTTTAGCCATAAACCCATGTTCCAAAACGTGGGGGTTGTGGGTATGAAACTTGAGGGTTACTCCAAGTTTTCGGTTAAACTTTAGGTCAAGAATATGAAGTCCTATTTTTGTGGAGATAATATAGGATCTAAAATTTTAAGTTCTCTTAAGTAGGTAGTTATTAATTGCCAATTAAAATCCTTATGCAAATCAGATTTTCATCCGTACAAGTCAATAAAAGAAAAATTAAAATTAAAATGTATTTCCCTTATTTCTCGTTGACTTTTTCTCTTACTTGTTGTGTTGGGAACACCGTGTTGTCTCCGTCTGGACAGTTTTCAATTTTGACCAATCTGGAACTGGTCCATGTGACTTAAGTGTTTGACATAGACGTGCAATGTTCTTCCACAACCTTCTAAGGTGCTATCGACGATCTTGATTATCGGATATATGATCTATAAAAACAATCTATTAAATAATTTGTTTGTTTATAAAAGTTAAGTTATCATCAAAACTCAATTGGGCCAACAGCATATGTGATATAAAAAAAAGTAAAGGTTTAAGAAAGGTTGAAAAAAGGTTTAGGAAATCATGATGCATAAATATTGGCTTATAACTTATCACTAAGTTAAGCTATAGGGGAAATTGAAGCTATGTTGTTTGACTGTTTGCTGTGCATATGTTGCTAGTGGCTAGTGCGAGATCTGAATTGTATCTAGTCTACTGAACACCCCTAGTCAAGAATAGAGTTGTTAAACAGGACGGGTCGACCAAACGGGTCAAGGGTCGGATTACATTTTAACGGGTCATTAGCGGGTTAGGTCAATAACAGGACGGGTCATTAGCGGGCCTTGGTGTAAAGGGTCGGGTCGGGTCGGATCGGATAATTATAAGAATTCATTGCGAAAAAAACTTTGCCACTTTTTTTTATTTTTAAATGATATTATTATAAACATAAGTAGATCGACCCAACGGGTCAAAAAATATAATAAAAAAATTATTTTTATTAACTTTTAAAAAATGGGTCAAAATGGGTCGGATTTAAAAGTTTCTATCCTTAGACTATATAATCCAAGTATTATGAGATTTTCTCGCAATTTGTGATACTTAATATATACAACATCAAACAAACAAACAGAAATGAGTAGCGACAATAAATGAAAACTATAAAGCAATACTTTCATGCTTACACATTCTTAGTCACGGATAATCGGTACGTTTTTCGGATATTAAACCGGTCCAAAAAATGTAATCATTAATTAAAGGAAAAATTGTTTATAAAAAGCCAACCTTTTGGCCATCTGCAAATAAAGAGTTAACGTTTCATTTATTCAATAAAAAGACAACCTTTGTCTCATTTTTGCAAATAAAGAGTCAACGTTTCATTTATTCACTATAGCAGGTATGTTTTCAACTCTAAATTTATTGAATAAATGAAACGTTGACTCTTTATTTGCAAAAATGAGACAAAGATTCTCTTTTTACTGAATAAATGAAACGTTGACTCTTTATTTGCAGATGGCCAAAAGGTTGGCTTTTTAAAAACAATTTTTCCTTAATTAAAAAGAGGAGGAAGTAATTAAATGAAATTATACTGATAAAGGAGTAAGATTTAATTCCTAACTGGGCTAATAGTAGTAAGTAAAGGTTTTCAACGACCCGGATCAAGGTGGATCGGGTTAAAATTTAATTGGATGGGATCTGGACATATAATGTCAAATTTAAATGGGCCGGGGCGTGTTAAAGTAAGTTTAAATCTATGGCCTATTGGGTCAACCCACTTACATGCATATAATAATATTATATTAAAATATATTCAAAATGTGATTTAACTTTTTTCTCTCTCAACTAGTTCCTATATCTAGCTCGACCAGACCCAATCATTTACTCCAAAGCTCGTTAATGACCCGACCTATTATTGACCCTAGTCGCTAGAGACCTTTTAAAATGTGACCCAATTCTTGACCTGTTTGGTCCAGTCGTCCCGTTAACAACTCTAATAGTGAACATATTTGCAATTAGTGTACGGATGAGATGGATATTGGTAATCTTGATCTATAACTATATTAAAACAAAACATCATCGAATTTTAAAAATGCTTACGTGTCACGTATCTAATAAAATCTTTCTTTATAAAGTTCAATGATAACGTAAATGTTACTGTGACTAGGTCACATCATTTAATTTATTAGAAAAACACATAATTTATTTTATTTTTTTCAATAATTTATAAATTATTTTTAAATCTATTTATTATACAAATATTTTTGAAGTGTAGTGGATATTATAAGATGGTTAAATCGAGATATACGTATTTATGATCATTTATTTTTGTTACATAAAATATTAGTTACTTTAATACAATACTTAATTGTAATGATTATATCTTATCCATTATGCCCTAATAACCGTAAATGTCAACTATCTAATCACGCCCTAAAAAATTTCGTTATCATTATCTATACTAATTAAGGAAAATTCGAATATTAGGTTGTAACAAGGATTTTGTGTCAGTCTCTCTAGGATTCTCTCTCTTTTTGAGGTTTCTCTATGTGAGTTTTCGTCCCAAGTTTTTAGGTTCTCTTTTCTTTTGTTTGTTTCTAGTGTGATTTACTATCACGACGTCTGGGTTATCAGTGATCCTTGGTATAGTCGGGCGGTGTTTGGGCCTGAATCTTTGGTGTTTTATCTATGGCGGAGGGTCAGTCGTCTAAGAGGAAGATGGCGGAACAGCAAACAGGGGTTGGTTCTCAAGAAGAGAAGGAGGGGGCTGTTATTTCTAATAATGACTCACTTTCTGAATGGATTGAGGATGGAGGGGATGAAGCGGTAGATAATGATCGTATTGCTTTGGGACTTATAGGATCTTTGTGGTCGACAAGGACCCCGAACCCGATGTCATTTATGTGATACCCCAGATTTAGCTTGAAAAGGGATAGATAGACTACTCATATCAACAAGGTGCATCTTCTTTTCTAGGGAGCCCATTTGCTAAGAACTCCACAGTTAAGCGTGCTTGGTGGGGAGCAATCTTAGGATGGGTGATGGCCAACCTTGGATTTAAATTTAAATTGGAAGGATAAAAAGAAGATTCTCGATGGCCAACCTTGGCACTTTGACAAGTATCCTCTGTTGTTAGAAGAGTTAGATAATGCGTCGAAGTCGTCGGATTTAAATTTATTTCATTTGCCAATTTGGGCCCGATTTTATGATGTGCCTTTTAAGGGTAGAGGAAATGAGGAGAATGCACGGATGTTGGGGAACAAGATTGGGGCATTCATGGAGATGGAAAAACCAAGTGGGTTGTGTATTGAGAAATGTTTACGTATAAGGGTCAAGATTGATGTCCGTAAGCCGTTATGTGATCATGTCAAGATTAGTGTGAGGGGGGACAAGTTTGTTCGATTCCGGTAAAACACGAACGGCTCCCGATGATATGTTTTTATTGTGGGCGATTAGGCCACGGTACTAACGATTGTATGGAGTAGTGGTGATAGTACGCCAGAAAGAAGATCATATGGGCCTTCTTTACGAGCTTTTCCGTGGAAAGTGGTTCGTGATGGTGACATAGGGATCAAGAATGGTGGGGATGGCAGTTTGGGCTTAGAGGAGGAGCGCGGCCTGTTTGTGACAAAAGAGAGTGAGTTTGAGAGAAGACAGAGGGAACGGGCCTTGGTGGATGATGTGGCTGACTTTTTCACAAGGGTCTCCATTGATCCAACTGATGAAGTTGGTGTTAATTTTTGTCGTGCTTCTTTACAATTGGTGGGGGATAGGAGTGAGGAAGAGCCTACGAGTATTATGGGAGGGAAGGTGAGTGAACAGGAGGTGTACCAAGATGGGATGGCAGCAGGAGTAACGGTTAATGATCTATCAAAGGCTTCTGATGTGATAGCCGGTTCTTCGATAGTGGATGAGACGGTGGAGACAAATGCTTGCTCGGGGGATAATATTGTGAAGTATGCGAAGGGACGTAGGTGGAAGCGCAGGGCAAGGGTACATGAGGGTCATGAAGTTGGTGGCACTAATTTGATCGAAGGGGGAAGTAAACGTAAGATAGTAGGAAGGCAGGAGGATGTATGTCTTGATGAGGAGGGATCGTTTTTTAAAAAAAGGCGAGTGAAGCATATGGAGATTGAGCATATGGGTGATAATGGACTTAGTGTGGGGGGTCCCACCGTTTGGACCCTTGGCGGTCAATGAATTCGATGTTGTTTTGGAACTGTCGAGGGTTGTGGACACCCGCGGCAGTTCGTAGTCTTTCGGATTTAATCCGAAGTTAGTCTCCAGATATTATTTTCTTGTGCGAGACAAAAAGGCGGGGTGAGGAGATGAGTAGGATCATGCGGAGAATCAATTTTGAGCACGGGGATTGGGTTGATGCGAATGGTCGTGCGGGGGGGGGGTTTGCAATTTTGTGGAACAATGAAGTGGACTTATCGATAAGGGCAAAAAGGGAACGGTTCATTGATTTTGAGGTGGTGAGTGGGACTGGGAATCGATGGAGGAGAACGGGTATATACGGGTGGTCGGAAGCGGGTTTGAAATACAAAACTTGGGATTTAATTAAGGATTTGGGGAATGCTTCGGATTCTTGGATCCTTGCGGGTGACTTTAACGAAGTTTTAATTGAGTCCGAGAAAAAAGGAGGTTTGGGGTGTGATGTGATGTCGGTTCAAGGTTTTAGGAATGTTCTTGATGGGTGCGGTCTTAGGGATTTGGGGTGTTCGGGATACCAATTTACTTGGTCTAACAAGAGGGCGGAAAATTTTGTGGAGGAAAGGTTGGATAGGGCGGTGGCGACGGATGCGTGGTTGGATTTAATACCCACAGTTGTGGTTAGTAGTGGCGATCATTATTAGTGGCGAATTATAACGAAGGATGAGGTGGTAGCGGCATTAAAGGATATGCATCCGGGGAAGTCGCCCGGTCCGGACGGTTTTCTGGCTATGTTCTACAAAACTTTTTGGGATGTAGTGGGGGGTGACGTATGTGATCTTGTGCTTCGATTTCTCAATCATGGGGGTATGCCTTCCGGGTTAAACGATACTCATGTGATATTAATTCCTAAAATCAAGAATCCCAAAGAAATGAAAGATATTCGTTCGATAAGTCTGTGTAACGTATCTTTTAAGCTAATTTCGAAGGTGATGGCGAATAGGTTGAAGCAAATTCTCCCAAGTATAATTGATATAAATCAAAGCGCCTTTGTTCCCGGGAGGTTGATCACCGACAATGTCTTATTAGCGTTGGAAGTTTTCATTTCATGAAAACGAGTATGGCTCGAAAAAGAGGGTTTATGGCTCTCAAATTAGATATGAGCAAGGTGTATGATCGCCTTGCATGGGACTATCTTGAAGGCGTTATGATAACTATGGGGTTTCCAAGATCTTGGGTGGGTCGAATTATGGAGTGTGTCACATCGGTTTCATATCCCTTTTTGGTTAATGGGCAGTTTACTAGTTCGATTGCTCCTCAGAGAGGTATTCGACAGGGCGATCCGATTTCTCCATATCTTTTCTTGATTTGCACCGAAGGGTTGGGTGCTCTTATTAAAAAAGCATATCATAGCCGTTTGTTACGTGGGATCCGGGTTGCTAGAGGTGCGCCTACGATTACGCATCTTTTTTTCGCCGACGATAGTATAATTTTCACTCGTGCGTCAATTCAAGAGGCTACTACTATTAGGCATATTCTTCGGGAGTATGAATCTTTATCGGGCCAAAAAGTTAATATAGACAAATGTGAGGTGTCTTTTAGTCGGAAATTAGATGCGGGGGTTCGGCGTCCTATTATTAGCTTGTTGGAATTCGTGGAAGTTAGGATCCATGAGAAATATTTGGGCCTCCCAACTGTGTTTGATAAATCGAAGCGTATATCTTTTGCCACCATCCGAGATAGAGTATGGAAGAAATTACATGGATGGAAAGAAAAGTTACTTTCCCGGGCTGGTACAGAAGTGCTTATAAAAGCCGTTGTGCAGGCTCTACCGTCCTATGCTATGAGTTGCTTCAAGATTCCTATTGGGCTTTGTCAAGACATTAGTGGGTTGATTCGTAGATTTTGGTGGGGAGCGTCTAAGGGCAAGAAAGGTATTTCTTGGAAAGCTTGGGACCAAGTGTGTCGGCCCATGATTGAGGGTGGGCTTGGTTTCCGTGACTTTGACTTTTTTAATCTTGCGATGCTTGCCAAACAATTTTGGCGTCTTCATTTTTCCCAGAGTCTTTGTTGGCCCATACCATTAAGGCCCGATATTTTCCTAATGGGGATTTATGGAGTACGGGGGTTGGTAATTATCCTAACTATGGATGGCGGAGTATTTGGAGTGCTCGCAAAGTATTGATGAACGGTGTTAGATGGCAAATTGGTGATGGGAAGAGTGTTCGGGTTTGGGAGGACGCGTGGATTCCGGGGAATGGTTCTAGGCGGGCTATTTCGCCATGTCAGTTGCCTTAGAGATGTGCGGGCTGCTTTCTTAATTGATCAGGAGCACAAGGTTTGGAAGGCCAATTTAGTTAAGGCCCATTTTCTCCCTTTTGAAGCCCAACAAATTGTCAATATTCCCATTAAAGTGGATGGTTTTAGGGATGAGTTGTGTTGGGCTTATAGCAAGGATGGAGTGTTGAAGGTTAAGGATGTTTATGCTTTAGCTCTTTCTTCTTGTTCGCATGCTTCTTGTTCTAGGGGTCCGGACCCGATTTGGAAGAGGTTATGGCGTCTAAGGGTGCCGCCTAAGGTGAGTGAATTTTTGTGGAGGGTGTGTTGGAATATCATCCCTCATGGGGTGAATTTGGCTAAGAAAGGAATCTCGGAGTTTGTTTTGTGTCCAAGATGCGGTATGGAGGAAACTCTTCTTCATGTTCTTCGAGATTGCCCGTGGGCCCAAGAGGTTTGGTCACATGCGGCTTTTCTTTTTCCTATGGGCATGGTGTCTTCTTTTAGGGATTGTGTTGATCTCGTGTGGCAAAAGGCGGGGATTTCCACTACGGAACGGATGGCGACGATTTGTTGGCAAATTTGGAAAAGCCGTAACGAGTTGATTTTTAAGCATATTAAAACTCCGCCGCTTCTATGTGTTGGCAAAGCGGATGATTGGCTTAAGGAGTATCATAATGCTTTGGGGTTTGCTAGTCCTTCTACTTCTAGGCCTCGTGATAAGAAGCGTTGGTGTGCCCCTCCTGTGGGTAGTGTGAAGCTCAATTTTGATGGGGCGTTAGGGGAGGATGGGTGTCTTTTGGGCCTGGGTTTTGTGGCCCGTAACCATTTGGGAGCTTTTTTGGCGGCTGGAGCTAAATCGTTGGAGGGAGTTGGTGGGGCGGAGGAAGCTGAGGCCCGTGCTTTATTTTGGGCAGTGGATTGGGCCAAAAGGAAGGGCTGGGATGATGTCATTTTTGAGGGGGATTGTAAGCCTATCAATGATGCGGTGGACCATTCTATATCTCGATCCTTTTGTATTCAGGTTTTAGTTGATAACTGTAGGCTTGTTGGCCAATCTTTTTCATCTTGTACTTTCCGTTTTTATTTTCGGGAGAGTAATGAAGTTGCCCATAGATTGGCTAGGTGGGCGGTAGGTAGTTTTTGTGATGAGATTTGGGAGCATAATCCCCCGATTTGGTTGTCCGCTTTGTACTTGGATTGTTCATTTTCTTAGTATAAAGTTTGTTTCCTTTCAAAATTAAGGCAAATTCGAAGAATCTTAGGGCGAATTATCAGTGTACGATACTTTACCCCGGCCCAAGTATTCATAACGGCTCTATATCCTATATATATATCCATTGGGGCTATTGACCTAATTTTTGAATTTTTTACGTGACAAACAAGACAAAAAAAACAGAATTCTTGCGCTCTCTTGCGATCGATCTGCATCGTAAACCATGGCGGATTACACACCACCAGCCTTCCCGAGTACTCGCACACATACAATCACCCTTTTATTCCAGACAACGTAAACCATGGATCATCCGAATACTCACCCGCATCACCCCATGATCAGAATTCTGTTGCATCACCTGATTATACTCCCGAGTCGTCGTCACCCGAGCATAGCCATCCATCACTTGAATCCAAAGCAGCAGGCCCCGAATACTCGCCTGCATCACCCAAGTGTACTCCCGAGTCCGACTCACCAGATTATAGCACACCATCTCCCGAATATACCCCTGTGTCACCTAATTATACACCAGCTATTATCGGGGTACTGATGATAGTCTCTAAAATTGAGTATGCATGGTTGTTGAATATTGGTGGTCCTCATCAGAATATTCTCCTGCAAAATGTTGGTTATTCATGCACTATTATGTGTAGTGGGGTCCATTGTCCTTTTTTATTCCTTTTTCTTGTAGCTCAAGCTTTCCTCTTTTTTGCCTATTTAAAGAGCATTGTAAATATTGCATGGTCATTGAGCCAGTGAATGAAAAAGAGCTTTCCCCATTTTGTTGCTTTAGCTTTTGCACTGATTTTATGTTCATGGTATCAGAGCATAGGCTGTGATAATTGAGCAGCAACTTTTATTCCTTCCTTCCCTTTCCCAAAAAATCCAAACACAAACCCTAATATCATCCCTTCAAACCTTCAATGTCACAAATGGAAAAAATGAACCCACAGCACCCGTTATACCTCCACGGTTCTGACGGACCGAACTCAGTCACGGTGGATAAACTCACTGGAATAGGCGACTATCGACGATGGCGAAGGTCCATGGAGATCGCTCTCTCATCGAAGAGAAAATCTCGGCTTCATTAATGGCCAAGTCGTGAAGGACGAAGGAGATAGAGTCAAGGGAGAACTTTGGGACACATGTAATGATACGGTCATCGGTTGGATAATGGGGTCGGTGACTGACTCTATTAAGCAAACAATAATGTACATGCTCACAGCTAAAGAAATTTGGGAGTATCTTGAAAAACGATACTCAGTGTCTAATGGTTCTCTCAAGTATAAGCTGAATAGAGATCTCTATAATCACAAGCAAAACAATAGCTCAGTGAATGAATATTATACTCAAATGAGAGGCATTTGGGAAGAGTTGGAGTCCCTTGACCATTTGCCTCAAATCGTCACTGAAGGACAAGACATCATTCGATCATAGAAGCGTTGGAAAAACAAAAAGAGGAACGGAAGCTTTTTCAGTTCTTAAACGGAATCGATGAAAGCTATAGTGCTCAAAGAAGTCAGCTACTCATGTTGATACCTCTACCCTCTGTCGAAACGGCATGTAGTGTTATACAACAGGAGGAATCACAGAGAAATGTTCTTAATCCGGGAAAAACCCACCTTGAGTCATCCGCCATGTTTAGTAAAGAAAACAGTGGCATTGAGACATGTAATGCGTGTGGAGTAAGGGGACATTCGAAGGAAAGATGCTGGACCATCGTGGGCTATCCGAAATGGCATCCCAAAAGCAAGCAAAAAGGAAGGGAAGCACCGTATGGTGGAACCTTCAACAGAAACAGTGGGTCTCAATGGAGCAAAGGGAGAAATTACCCACGAACCGCAGCTGTAGCCCATGGAAGCTCAAGTCGAAATGGTCCAGAGATTACAATGCAGCAACTGGAGTCTTTGTTGAGAAATTTGCCGAAAATGAAACAATCGGGTGGATCGGAAACGGAGGATGAAGTGGACACCTCATTTAGTGGATTCGCAGGTATGGTTACTTGCCTTAATGTTGGGATTGAAAATACTGATTGGATTATTGATTCGGGAGCGTCCGATCATATGACCAGCAACATCAACAATCTTACTGATGTTCATCACAATTTAAAAATAAATTTACCTAATGGGGCCACTTCACACATCACTCATTATGGAGACTTGAAACTCAACAATGACTTGACCTTGAAAAATGTGCTCATTGTACCAGATTTTAAACATAATCTATTATCTGTGAATAAACTCATTGCTTCGAATGTGTGTCAAGTGGATTTTTATGCCAATTATTGTACTATTGTTAAAACCGATGATCGTCGAGTCATAGGTATTGGAGAATGTCCAAATGGGCTGTATTACTTAGTGCAAAATCATGATGAAAAAGGGAAATTGAATACTAGCATCAATACAGTGAGTGTTGGTCAAGGGGATATCACTGCTGATAAACCGAATGCTATTATCACTTGGCATCTCAGGCTTGGTCAAGCCAAATTGAAATCTCTGGGTTTCGATTCACCATCATGCAAAACAATAGAGAACATTTGTACTACGTGTCCAATGGGGAAATTTACAAAACAACCATTTCCTACTAGCCTCTCACACTCTCTTCAACCATTTGAACTACTTCACATTGACATATGGGGGGCCGTATCGAGTGCAAACGAGGGGAAAACATCATTTTTTTCTCACCATTGTGGATGACCACACACGCACTACTTGGGTTACTTTATTGGTGCACAAATCCGAAGCTTTTTCCGCACTCTAAACCTTCATAACCTTATCCTTTACTCAATTTAATAAAAAGGTGAAAATTGTGAGATCGAATAATGCTTTAGAATTTGATGATTGGCAATGTAGAGAATTATATGACTCTTTGGGTATCGTTCATCAAACCACTTGCGTTGATAGAGCGCAACAAAACGGAAGAGCTGAGCGTAAGCACCGAAACGTTCTTGAAATGGCTCGTTGCTTGAGATTTCAAGCGGGTCTTCCTAAGAGTTATTGGGGGGACTGTGTTTTGACAGCAGCTTATTTGATTAATCGTCTCCCTTCTACCGTGTTGAAAAACAAAACTCCCTTTGAGCTGTTGCATCACAAAAAACCCACCTATGACACTCTACGTGTTTTTGGGTGTCTTGCATTTGCGTATAATCCAGATACTACGGGTGATAAACTTGAAGCAAGGGGCGTTCCATGTGTATTTTTGGGGTATCCTACCCTCCAAAAGGGGTACAGACTGCTGAATTTGCTCACTAAAAAGGTGTTTGTTTCTAGAGATGTAAAGTGGTATGAGAATGTGTTCCCTTATCAACTTTCTGCTGACCAATTAGCTCACCTTATTCCACCCTCACCTGACACTCATATACATCAACCAACCGACCATACATGGCAAGACTCTACTGATGATGAGTCCGAACATGCTGCTGACCCAACTCCAACACCTACTGCCTCACCCACTGCCTCACCCTCTTCATCTCCTTCCCTTCCTACCTCACCACCTGTTAGAAGGTCCTCACGACCACATCAAGCCCCCTCTTGGCTGCAAGATTATGTCCATCCCATATCTAACCTGGCCTATGCTAATGTGAACTCTGAATTTACCAGCTTCATTTCCAAGCTTAGTACTTGTGCTGATCCTGTGTCCTTCCATGATGCTTATCTTAATCCGAATTGGTTACATGCTATGAATGAGGAAATTTCGACTCTTGATGAAAATCATACATGGACAATTACTGAGTTGCCGTGTGGAAAATCCGCTATTGGATGTAAGTGGCTTTATAAAACTAAATACTTACCGGATGGTAGTATTGAACGCCACAAAGCTCGATTAGTGATTCTTGGGAACAAACAAAAATATGGTGTGGACTATGAGCACACGTTTGCACCGGTTGCTAAATTGACCACGGTTCGATCCCTCTTAGCCGTGGCCGCCTTGGATAATTGGCCCCTATACCAAATGGACGTAAAAAACGCGTTCTTACATGGTGACATTGATGAAGATATTTATATGAGTTTTCCTCCTAGATATCAAGGTCCGGGTCAACCGCTTTCCACTCAACCACCGAAACACTCTCACCCAAATCAACCTCCACAAGTTTGCAAGCTTCAAAAGTCCCTCTATGGACTAAAACAAGCCCCCCGTCAATGGTTTGCCAAGCTCTCCTCCGCTCTTAAAACCTTTGGTTTCACTCAATCAAAGAGTGATTACTCGCTCTTTCACAAACATCATGATCATTCACACACACTGATTCTTGTGTACGTGGATGATTTAATTATCACTGGCAACCATCCTCCTACAATTACTCAAACCAAAGTGTTCTTATCCTCTCAATTTCACATGAAAGACTTGGGGTCTCTTCGCTACTTTCTTGGCATTGAGGTGGATCGTGGTTCCACTGGCATTTTCTTATCCCAACACAAATACACCGTTGATCTCATTCGAGAATACCATCTCACCAACAAAAAAAGCCTCAAGCTTCCCATGGACCCAAACACAAAACTTAGCCTCACCACTGGTGTACCTTTACCCAATCCTACCCCATACCAGCAGCTTATTGGAAAACTCATATATCTTACTCTCACCCGGCCCGACATGCTTTCTCAGTGCATATTTTGAGTCAGTTTATGCATCAACCCACTTCTATACATATGCAAGCTGCCAAAAGGGTACTTCGATACCTTAACTCTTCTCCTGGTCAAGGCATCCTCTTAGCTTCCTCTTCTGCCGCCACTCTTACGGCTTATTGTGACAGCGATTGGGCTGGGTGCCCGTTCTCCCGCTGCTGCCAAAAGGGTATTGCATTTTTCTTGGTCAGTCTCCCATTTCGTGGAAGTCAAAAAAGCAATCTGTCACTGCTCGCTCGTCCGCCGAGGCTGAATATCGAGCGTTAGCTCTTACTACATGTGAGATATTATGGCTTCATCAATTGCTTCGTGACATTGGCCTTCAACGTGTCGGACCTACTGTGGTTAAATGCGATAACAAAGCTGCGTTGTCTATTGCCACCAATCCGGTTCATCATGAGCGCACCAAACATGTCGAGCTTGATTGTCACTTCATCCGTGAGAAAATCGCATCCGGCATTATCTCTACTGAGTTTACTCCGTCTACTGATCAAATTGCAGACTTATTCACAAAGGCTCTCCCTAGTTCTCAGCAGCACAAGCTTCTTCTCAAGCTAGGAGCTCTTTCTGAACCTCCACTCCTAGCTTGAGGGGGGGTATTATCGGGGTACTGATGATAGTCTCTAAAATTGAGTATGCATGGTTGTTGAATATTGGTGGTCCTCATCAGAATATTCTCCTGCAAAATGTTGGTTATTCATGCACTATTATGTGTAGTGGGGTCCATTGTCCTTTTTTATTCCTTTTTCTTGTAGCTCAAGCTTTCCTCTTTTTTGCCTATTTAAAGAGCATTGTAAATATTGCATGGTCATTGAGCCAGTGAATGAAAAAGAGCTTTCTTAATTTTGTTGCTTTAGCTTTTGCACTGATTTTATGTTCACCAGCATCTTCCGATAAATCGCCAGCATCATCATCTGATCAGTATCCCCTATTTTCGCCCGGGTCATCTCAATATTCGCCCTCATCATCTAACCTATATTCGACCGGCTCACCTAAATAATCGCCCGCATCATCTGACCTTTATTCGCCCGAGTCACCTTTGTCGTCTTCGAGTTGTTGATCGTCTATACTTCTTCGTCTTAGATTGTTTTTTTTTTATTATAAACCAAGAATGAAAAATGTAATGTTTTATTTTATTTCATATTCTTTATTATTTGTAGTCTTTAGCATTTCATTCGGTAATTCTCATCTAGTCTTATGAATAAATTGAGTTTGGTCCAAAAATAGCCCAACTAATTTTCCTCAAATGTCCAACAAAGCACACTTCTTATGAATAAATTTTTACAATTTTTTACAAAACTAAAATGTATCAGATAAATGTTTTATTAACACCGTCTTATTATGACCTTTCTTAATATGGATTGGCTTAATATTTAATCTAACAAAAACTATAAATTTAAAAAAACAATTTTTTATTTGATTAATTATTTTTAAAATTAAGACATTAATTGAGTTGTTTGTATGGATCGTTTCATAATGAAACGGTCTCATTCAAGACGTGTTGAACCACATTTCATATTGTTACTGACTCTATCCCATTGGCTATGAACTCTTGAAATGATTGTTAACTCTACCTGATGAATACGTTTATCATGATTTTTGTTTAAATTTGACTTTTGATAATACTAATTTTTAATTTAAAATTATGAACTATCTAAACCTGAAAATTTATATATAATATTTGAATAATAACTATAATAATATATAAAAAACTAAATAAATTACATGTGAATTTCAAATACTAATTTAAATATTGAACATGAAATTCAAATAATAAAATTAATTTTAGGGATATTCTACCTGGTAAGCACCAGGTATAACGAAATTCACAAACTAGCTATTCTTGTTTGCAATTCTACCAAATAGCACTCAACTTTTGCAAATTCATCTGCCGTAGCTATAATGGTAAAAAACGTTAATTTTCCGTTAAATTGTGAAATTACTTAATTGCCCTTGTTTGATTCTAATAAAAGATGCTCCTTCTTCATCTTCTTCATTCCCTTGAACAACCATTGAAGTCAAGCTTTCATATACTTCTCTTCTCTTCTCTATCAATCTTGTGTTGGAAAACCATCTGCACTGCCCTTTGATCTCTTTTAATTTCATTATTAAAAAAATAAAACCAATTTATTTCTCTTTTAATAAAACTATAGAGTATGAAGTTCAACAAACAGAAGGGAAAGATCAGGTGAATTCACACAGTCTACGAAAGTGCAACTCGAATTACTACTTCTATGATCAAAGCTCCACAATTGATACCTTCCAACAAAAAACATGTTTTGAAAGAAAACCACAGTCTTGCCCCCCCTTCTTTTCCTTCCTTTAAAAGGGAGCTGTAACCTAAAATGGACGTTAAACCAATTGATATGTAGCGATTCGAAAGCTGATTCATGATTATGATTCATAATTCATATAAAAATAAATTTATTAAAAGAGAAATAGATTGGTTTTATTTTTTTAATAATGAAATTAAAAGAGATTAAAGGGCAGTGCAGATGATTTTCCAACACAAGATTGATAGAGAAGAGAAGAGAAGTGTATGAAAGCTTGACTTCAATAGTTGTTCAAGGGAATGAAGAAGATGAAGATGGAGCATCTTTTATTAGAATCAAACAAGGGCAATTAAGTAATTTCACAATTTAACGGAAAATTAACGTTTTTTACCATTATAGCTACGGCAGATGAATTTGCAAAAGTTGAGTACTATTTGGTAGAATTGCAAACAAGAATAACTAGTTTGTGAATTTCGTTATACCTGGTGCTTACCAGGTAGAATATCCCTTAATTTTAAATACTCAATTTGAATTGAAATATCTAAAACAAATTATACTCATATAGATTGGTCTTTGGGAGACTAATGAATCTTCTATACACTTATATATAATCAATAGTAATATACTCTAAATATCATTTGAACATATAATATTTGTCGATTTAGTATATTTGGATAATTAATTAATTAATTTAGTAAACTTATCTCAAATAACACGCTATTCTAAATTAAACTTATCTCAAATATTAAAATAGCAATATGTATAAAAGGTTTGAAGGATTTAAGGGCTAAAAATGTATAAGCAGTAAAAGGCATCAACGTCAAAGTAGGGCATGAAAACGTATACAAGGCTTTATAAGTTTAGCATAAAAGCGTAGTTTAGTTTTTTTAAGAATTAAACCAATTCAAATGTAAATATAAATGTGAATGTAAACGTATTGTAAACTAGGAGCTTGTTTAATGAAAGAGTTGAAAAATACCTCTGAACAGCAATTGTGGTCATGGAGCTAAAAGACAAGTCATTTAACACTTAAAAATAATTGCAAGCATTTGATATCCAATGTTTTTGAACATTTACACACCAAATAGAAAAGAAAAATGGTTGGGACAAAGTATTTATGTCGCTTATTTTGTCACAAAAGCCATTAGGCGACAAAATAAGAGACAAAAAACTTTATCTATATAATCATTTTATGAATTTATCTATATATTATTTCTTAAAATTATTTTCTACTACTAATGTAACTAAATATGCAATTCCATATAATTGATCTCATAATACATAGATATAATTCCTATGTAATCATATCATATAGAAGTAATAAATACAAATATATTGTTATCTAAAGTATCAAAGAAATTTATCAATGCTTTTAAGTAAATTAATAGTTGCGCTTGTTGTATTGTGAAATTTTGTTTAGCAAAATACATGGCAAGCCTATATTTTCAAGAGTTAAAATATTTTAAATAGACATGGCAAGCCTATATTTTTAAGAGTTAAAATAATGCAGCTAGAAGAGTTTAAAATAGTCAACAATCACAAGTTTTTCGAAGATAAGAAGTGTTTGAGATTCAGGGACATTTGGGGTTTGCACTAAAATCTAGGGGGAGTGAGGGACCACTTAAAAGTGGATGGAAAACTCTTTTTTTTTCATAAAGGACATTAATATTTATGTGTTGTTGTATTGTAGTAGTAAGGTTAAAAGATAAAAAAGAATGATAAAGTATAAATGACACATAATCAATAAATTAACCCAATAAAAAATGTCCCTAAATCAATGAATAGGTAAGGGGTACATAGATTAAAAAGAATGAAGCAGGAGACAATAACCACATGATCATTATAACATACAACAAGATCCATTACACCAATGCCAAGCAGCTCCCGCCTAGGCAGGTTGGATCCACTACCTTACTCTTATAACAACAAAAAGGTTTGCCAATTTGCGAACATCATCAACAAATTCATAGTAATAAGAGACGCAATTAATTTGATGAGTCATTTTACAATTATCCATCATTATTTAACACAGATGGCTAAAAATCATTGAAACTACAAAGATTAAGCAACAAAAAATATAGTTTACAATTATCCATCAAAACTCTTACAGTCTTACTAAACACTATTTTTTATTAATTTTTTTATTAAGTTGAACCCATTTCAGCATTCCTAAAAACTCAAATTGAACACCAGTTTTCACAAAGATAATTTTTTTTGAAAATAATTAATAGTTTAAACAATTTAAAAATACCCATATGCTCAAAAATAAGGAACACAAGGTAAAGTTACCAACTTCAGCAAGGTTGACTCTCATTTTACCATCAGCATTTTGGTTGTGTTTTGCTTTCGATTTTTGGATGGATTTTCTGATGTTGTAAGTTTCTATGCTTTATTTTATGTTTTTGGAAATTATGCCTTATTTTATTGGAAAATTTACTTTTAAACATACAAACTTTGACCCATTTTCTTTTAAACATACAAACTTTCGTTTATTATTTAAACATACGAACTTTGGGGGGTATATTCCCAAAAAGATATGGATGACTTGTAACCGGATGAACCGGTTACTTCTTCACCATCTTCATCTTCACCATCTTCATCTTCTTATCTTCACCATCTTCATCTTCACCATTTCATCTTCACCATCTTCATCTTCACCATTATCAACCCACAAAAAAAAAAAAAAAAAAAAAAAAAAAAAAAAAAAAATCTAGTTTATCAATTGAAGAACCCAAAAACAATGAAAACCCAAAAACTAAATTGCTAAATTGCTGAAAATCAATTCTCCATAGCCACGATTAAAGTATGAAACTAAATTAAAAATCAATTTAGCAATTCTCACTAAAACATTAGACATTAAAATCAATTCTCACTAAAAAATGAAAACCCAAAAACTAAATTGCTAAATTGCTGAAAATCCTTTGATTAATTCAAACCCAAAAACAAATTGAACCCTAATTCAACCCAAATGAAGAACAAATCAACAAATTGAAGAACAAGTCATTCCATTCTTTATCTTCAACCCTAATTCAACCCAAATGAAGAACAAATCAACAAATTTTTAGAGATTTAAAATGGGTAATTGCTCAAATTTGTACTAATCTCGAATAGAGATATGTTTTTTATAAGATCCAGCAACCATCCCACTAAAATCAACCCAAATTGAAAACAAATCTGAAATTTTAAAAAATCTGGAATTTGTATTAATTTTTAGAGATTTGAAGCCATTGAAGAAGAAGCTTAAAGAAGAAGAACAGTTTGATCATATTCTGGTATGTTAATAAAACAAACCCTAATTCAACCCAGAAGAAGCCATTGAAGCCATTGAAGAAGAAGCTTGAAGAAGAAGAACAGCAGCTTGCCTTCAACATTTGAGAGGGTAACCGGTTAAAAGGGTTAAAAAAGCTTCAAAAAACCGGCTATATCTTTTTGGGAATATACCCCCCAAAGTTCGTATGTTTAGATAATAATCGAAAGTTCGTATGTTTAAAAGCAAATGGGTCAAAGTTCGTATGTTTAAAAGTAAATTTTCCTATTTTATTTTGCAAACACATGTCATTACAAAAAATGGCATTTGCCTAATTATTTCATCATCATTACCGATTATATAACATCATTAGCACTAATCTAAATTCACAATACCGATTCCAATTGCTTCTTTGTTTTCTAGTATTTGTTTTAGAGATCTTGATAATATCATGCACAAGATATAGCCTAAAGTACTGAAAAAAACAACATAAACATAATAAGAAAATACCAACTCTACAATTGGGCGTGTAGACATTGTTGAGATTTAGAGCATGTAGGACCTTATTCAAAGGCTTAGGACCATGTACATATGCACAGACTAAGCAAAAACATAATAACGAACCAAAAAAGTGTTGCTCGGTTCCCATGCTATTTCGAGTATGGTGGTGCTTGTTCGAGCAATGGCTTGTGGGTCAGGCAGTTTGGTTCAGAACCTTCTGTTTGATGTTTTTGGTGTTTGCTCGTTCGAGCACTTTGGGTGCTCGTTCGAGAACTTTCGAAATATTGAGACATATTCATTCTGGATGCTGTTTTGTGACCTTCTCGTTCGAGTACCTATTATGCTCGTTCGAGCACATTGAAACAGTATGTTTGTTCGTGAAACTAAGCCATGTTTTATGGAGTAAAGTGTTGTTATGAATGGATTTTTTGCTTCATAAATAATTGGTAACCACCAAGTATTGTTTGGATGAACCCATGTGACAGTTCAACTCTATAAATAAGAGTGAGTGCATGGATATCAAATCATATCTTTAAGAATTCATTTTCTGTCATCTTTCTCTCATTTCTCTTGAAACGTGAAGGAGCGTAATTAACTCCTTTATAGTACTTCTCATTTCATTCTCTACAAAATAAACAATGTCATTTAGTTCAATCGATTCGTACTAATCGATTGATGTGATTGATTATACTCTTTGTGAATTTTCAGTCTCATAGCCCAAGTATTTTGTGGGGGAAATATCACAAGAGAAAAGCTTATAGACGCCTTCAATCTATATTAAGATTTTTGGTGACGCCTTCATTGTAAATAATCATATCTACGGTGTTCTTCATTTGGTTCGTGATACATACTAGGATCGAGTTCGGTGCCATTCACAAAGGTGACGCTACAAAGATCATCTTGTAGTTGTAGTTTTTGTTTTCGCATTGTTACTTGTAACAAACATTACCTAAACTCATGGCTATTTTTTTCTTGGTGAGAGCATTGGCCTCAATCGTAAGTGGTATAATAGCCATTTGAAATAGAGTACATGGTGCAATGGTGCTTGATATTTATTAGAGTATATAACCTATCCTAGGGCGTCAACCATCAGTTTAAGCTTTTGGTTGAGTTGGTTCCTTGACATGGTATCAGAAGCCAGTATGACAAAAAGTCACGGGTTTGAATCTCAACCACCCCTCCTTTAAAAAGTGAAATATTTAGCACCAGGTGTTAGGAGAGTCCGTGCTGCATCCACACTTTTAGCCCAAAGCGCTCTCGTGTGAGGGGGCGTGTTAGAGTATACAACTGAAATAATCATCACACGAATGCCTAAAGTAATGAAAAGCAATAAGAAAGCAATAAACAAACACTTCAAATAATCAATGAAAATCAATAAGAAAGCAATAAACAAGAGACACAACGATTTACGAGGTTCATCTAATGTGGGCTACGTCCTCCGGTGGTGGTTAGCTTGCTTGTATTAAGTGAAATAACAATGGAGTTCAAAGAACTCTTACAATGGAGAATAATACTTGGAGAAGAAGAAAAGAGAGAAAGAAGGGTTTGTGTTTAGGCTTAGGGTTAAGAATCTACTTAGAAAAGAGTGTATGGGAGTCTATTTATACATGTGTATCCGTATACTAATGATTGAGAATGGGCCCAAGCCTTTTAAGAGCCGTAGGAAATAATCGCAGAACAAGGCAGCAGCTCACTGGTCTTCGCTCGACCAGGTCGAGCCAAACAATGAAGGGGTCGAGCGGTGCTGCCTTCAGTCGAGCAGACCTCCAAAATGTTTCTGATGTGGTCGAGCGCATGGGCTCGGGTCGAGCAGCCTATGCATGGGTCGAGCAGCATCTCTGAGATAGCTTTTAGCTACTGTTTTGGTCTTACACAACTTGGGGCCACTTCATACTCATCCATCCATGACATTCACATTCATACACACACAAATACATCTCCATACACCATTACACACCATCAAACTCAATCATGGTGGACTCAAAGTCACACCAACTTCAACAACAACATATCCTAGGGCCTCAACCATCGGCTTAAGCTTTTGGTTGATATAGTTCCTTGACAATATTATTATTTGGCAAACAATGCTAGGTGCTTGCAATACTTATGTAAATGAAGTTGGATATGAAATTGTATCATGTAAACTTGTTTAAATTGGGTTTGATAGTTGTAGAGACTTTATGCTCTTATCTAATATATGTAAACATAAGAGGTGGAATGATGTAGGGTGATTTAGGGAGGCTATGAAATGCAGGATATGGAAAAGGTTCTAGGATTTAGCTACGTTGAAATTGATGGTATTTTGCACAAGTTTATCAGTGGTGATCAAAATCACCCAAGTTAGAAAGAGAGATGGCAAAGCTAAAACAAATCATGTACAGGATTAGGTACATGTATATGTTCCAAGCACAAGATTTGTATTACATGACATAGGAGAAGAGGATAAAGAGTATGTGTTATCATAGTGAGAACCTGCATGTTGCTTTTAGGTTACTGAAAACAAGTCAGGAAACCCCAATTCAAGCTACAGCCATGTTAGGGTTTGTATTGGGGATGAAATTAAATGTAGTATGTTCTACTTTTATGTGTTTTGGTGATTTTGTGATATTGGGATAAGTTTATAGAAGCTATTGATAAGTATCACTTTTGATTAATAAGGATGGTTTTGATGATTAAAAATAGTTAGAGTTGTTGGTCATTTTTAATAGTTAAATATAAATAAATTATACTAATTGTGGTGAATGTGATTATTATTGGTTTTGTGGTTGATGTGCTCGGTTTATAGCCCATTTATCTCCTCTTTTCAGGTGTTTCGAGGAGATTTCGAGGTGTTTTCGTTGCGTACGAGACTTTGACGCTTCAATCGAAGATGAGACACGCGTTTCGAGGCATTCCCGAGCATTTCAAGCCATACCCGAAGTCCTCGCAAAGTTCGGAAGTCGTTCGGTGCTTGTTCGTAGTTGGAAGAGAGCAAAATGAGCCAAAAAGACACTACAAAATATGTTGCATATAGCCACACTTAAAAATGCAAGTAGCCACACATATATGTGTACCTAAAATATTTCCCCACACTTAAATAAGTGTGGCTATGGATGTGTGGGGAAATATTGCCCACACTTATTTAGTGTGGTTAATTAATGACTTGGTTACACTTATAAGTGTGGTAAAATGCATCTCTACTAACACTTATAAGTGTTGGTACATCTCCACACTAATAAGGGTAGGAAAATTGGTACTAGTGAAATTTTTTTCTTTGTCGTTTCCACACATTTAAGTGTAGGGAATGAATTTATTAACTAATTATAGCGCCAAATTAATATTATTTTTTTTCTTATT
This sequence comes from Amaranthus palmeri, assembly GCA_019776075.1. Lineage (NCBI taxonomy): Eukaryota > Viridiplantae > Streptophyta > Magnoliopsida > Caryophyllales > Amaranthaceae > Amaranthus > Amaranthus palmeri. The sequence goes on along the minus strand of JAAKBH010000092.1, from coordinate 379,255 downwards.
AATACTATTGTTGTCGTTATTTATTATTAATATTAATATTATTATTATATTACTATTACTATTATGATTATTAATTAATTAATTAATTATTATTAGAATTTAAAAAACAAAGATAAAACGAATAATCATTTCTGAACAAAATTCATTATCATTGATAGTAAAAAAAAAGAGTACCCAATGTTGCTATTCCAATAAAATAATTGTCACAATATTACAATACAAAACTAAAAACCAATCAAGAATGTCTTTATAACTGCTTTTAGATGCTTGTATCTGGTACTTGTGGTTGTCGTATTCGTTCCCTGGTGGCCACCTAAACACACAAAGTAATAATTTAATTTTTTTTAGTTTTGTTACAAAGTATAAAATAAAACTTACTTATTTTTCCAACCTTTGTAATTAAATTTACAAACTTTGTCAATAGTAATAAAGCAAAATATCTATAAAGGAGCTTCAAAAGATAAATGTATCGTGTTCGATTTGATGTCAAAACAAGCAAATCCCAATTATTGGAATGGTCGTGATTGTGGCTACTATCAACTTAACAAATATGAGGCTTCTAATCAGCATCTCCCTACCATGTTCGTTCCTAAAATAAATTTCGAATAAGCTTTTGTATTTATTGCTATAGCGTAATCAAATGAAATACAACACTAGTTTACTATTTACACTATCAACTCAACTTGCAGGCATACTACATCACAAACCCAATCAACACAAATGATGAGATTTAACAGATATTTTAAAGAATATGGTTTGTTTTTGTAAGTGGTATCATTAGACTCAACAAATCCCAACGAAAATGAAACACTGAATATAGTCTTACAGTAGATGATTAGAAAGTTCTATCCAACAGCACGCGACAACTACAAGTGCTTTAAGAAAATTGAGATCAAGGCTTTAACGCTTTCATTAGTTCTATATACAAGCAAGAACTTTAAATGGAAATAAAAAATTGAATATCGTGTCTCATAGATGATGATCAAAGAGCTACTAATTTAATTTAAGCCATAGTCGGATAGCATATAGTTAAAGAGAACAAGCAAAGATTTAAGACTTACCCATAAGAATAATGGTAGTTCCATCTTCGATAGTTAATTAGTTGTATCACTTATACAGAGGCTCCTTGATCCAAAAGCAATTGGACAACATCAAAAAGCCCATTCAACACAACCATTTGAATATTGCTGTGAGAATAACAAAACACTTTCAGTTTAGCAATGTACCAATATGAGAAACTCAAACATCCAATCTGTAGTTTGTAAAGGCATTAAAAGATACAGATACCATGTATAACCATCCCTAGACCTAATCACCATTCGACCGAACCCAGGCCACATTCGGCCGAATGAGTCTGCTGCGCCCAAGAATCAGCCCCAGCCCATTGATTCAGGCGAATACATGAAGAATTCGGGCGAAGGATAAGGCATTCGGGCGATGGATAAGGCATTCGGGTGAATGCATGAATCCCTTCGGGCGAATGGCTCTAATTTGCACTAGGGATCAATTCAAGGCTACTGGAAACCTCGAATGGGTCTCATTCGGGCGAATGAGGGCCCATTCAGGCGGATGGACATAGGATTCGGGCGAATCTTCATTAAATTCAGCACAGCGTTTCGTTTTTCGCAAGCCTTTTTCGTAGGATCTTTTTAGGGTTTCTTCCCCCTTTCCCTTGGGCTATAATATTCTGAATGTAAAGGGCATGACTTGTTTGGGAGTAACCCTCCCATTCTTGTTCATCAACCTCTTTAATGCTTTTCTCTCTATTTTTGCCCTAGTTTAGTTTTGTTCTTCATTTATGTCTTTGTTCTTCTTTCAAGCACATTTCGTTATGTAAGTTTCTTTCATTTATTGCTTTTCTACCTTTATTGCTTTCATTTATGCCTTGTTTAATGCTTTCTTTTATTGCTTTTGTAGTGTAGATTTATTGCTTTCTTGTCTCTTAATCCCTTTATGTTTTCTTTCTTGTTTTCATGTCTTTCCTTTTCTTTGTGCTTTCTAGAATAGATTTAATGCTTTCTATCTTCTTGCTTTTGCTTTTAATATGCTAGAGTAGTCTTTTAGGGTTTTGGGTTAGATAAACCTTATGGTTTTGGTCTTATGTTTAATGTTTAGGAAGATGGTTGAGATTGATGTTGTTTTGTTGATTGATATTCGAGTCGAATCTTGTCCTGCCACTCCTTAGTGAGACATAGGGCGATTATGGGTCGTTCGCATGACTATAGGTCCTTAACTTCCCCTCGATGTCTAGAGTGTCTCGATCGATCTTCGTTCGATCTCCCTCGACCTAGTCTATCTCTATTTCCAGTAGACCTACCTAGGGCGGACCTAGCCTAAGCCCGCTTTCTTTCATTGTTTGTTCTTGTCATCAGTTTAGTTCACCCACCTTCCAACCTACACACCATATCCCTTTCCCACACCAAACCTTTAGTCTTGCATCCCTTGTCTCTATGGTTCGACCCCCGACTTACCGCTATACTCGTTGTAGTATTAGAAAGGGTGATTATAAATGTTTTTGCATAGGTTAGGTTTTTAGCGTATAATGACGCGTTAGAATCCGGTTATCAGTGATGATAAAAATTACTAGGAAAGAATTATTGTATAAAATTACTAAAAAAGAATTATTATACATGTATCACTAGCGGTGAATAAGTGTCGCCATTGTTAATTGTGGGTACATGGTTGATGTTTAATTGTTGTGGTTAGTATTCAATTATTGTCAAACTAATTACTTGTTATGGTTATGAGATGTCTAAGCTTCTAATTGCTTTGTTTGTATGCTCGTCACTTCAAACCTTGACGAGAGGAACAAATTTGATTGCAAAATCATTATCATCATGCATTGAAATCGGGTGTAATACACTACATTATACAATTTAAGCCCACATAGTCTTGTTTTATAACAAAAGTGTGTGAATTGAATATTTTCTTCTTGAACATGCCTTGTTTTAGAATTTAATGGAGCTAATATTATGGTTAGATTGATCTAATGGTGCTGTTTACGAATAAACATGTCGTGTGTATGGTTTGAGTGCATATTCACATGAGTTGTGAGAGGGGTACTTCTAACAGAAAGTAGCATCTAAATGAAGTCAAATCACTTACTAGTCTTACTTTAAGCCCGGTTCATAAGATGGGCATAAGAACCTCTTTTGAAGTGATTCGACTTGTCATCTTGCAATTGCAGGTAAGTACACACAGTAGCTAACTCTTGCACGCATCTTGAATATGTTTTCTTTGCGTAACAATATTACATGAGTTATGTTGACTATGATTTGCTATTAAACATTATTAAGTTATTGTTTCAAGTGTGGATCGGTTTGTAGAGATGGTAGAGAATGGGTTTTGATGTCACTTGAGTGGAATGTTGTATTATATGAGATGTAATGAGAATGATTCCTTATTAATAAGTTTTGAATTATGTTTTATGAATGGGAATGAGTCTCTTATTGATGAGAAATTAAGTTTGTTGTTTATTGTGACTCCACCGGCTTGGTACCTCAGGTTGTTTAGTTCCCGAGAGTTATGGATCTTCTGTATATGGCCGTTGTACGGAGGTATGATCATACTTCGCTATTAAGCGTCGGCATGGTCGTCACCGTCCCTAGCTGAGGTGTTGCCAGGTGGGTCTTGCAAACCCCAACATGGTGGCCACTTGTCACATAAGAGAATATATGAAATCAAAGAAAAGATGGAAAATGGTGAAGGCAATGAGAAGTATATTAAAATGAGAAATAGTTGGAGCTGATACTTACATAGTGGAATGCCTCCTTTATCTTGCTATGTGGATATTGATTGTTGGTCATATATAACATGTTAGTTACTGACGTGTACTGTTTGTTTTCATTGTTGATGGCTCGTCTTTGATGGCCCTGCTATGACGCGTTGGTCTATAATCTTACATTGAGCAGGGGGATATCATAGATAGACATTGCAGGTGATGGAGCTTCTATGCATTGCATACGGGGGGAATGAATGAGTGTCTTAAAGTGTGCAATAATTATTGTTTTAACTTTACTTGTAGTATGTTTTCATTCAGGTTGTTTATGTTTTGAGTTTGAGACACATATCCTCCTTTTTGTATAAGTTATCTCTGTTGCATTGTTTTTTTGGTTTGTATGATTTAAATAGTTATTGTTCTTTTTCTTTCTTCAACTCAAGCATTTACTTTAGAACCACGATCCATATTGAGCAATTAGCATGTCGACCAAGGTTTAGGCGATGAACATACCGCCGTGATATTTTGTTACAAGGCCGATGTTGCCTCCTCTTGATTATGTTTTAATGCGCGTTTATTTTCTTTTGGTGCGTCCAATTTCATGGCAAATACTGCCGAAATTTCCGCACAATTATGTTTTGAAGTTTTTCTATAATCCCTTTATCAAATAAATCAAATCAAAGTTTTTTTTTTCTTTCTCGTTTCTTTATTTTTTTTTTTTTTATTTTAAATGTAACACCCGAATTTCCTCTGTTCCCTTGCGGTTTTGGTTCCTTTTAAGAGGGTCGAAAATTCATGGGTTTTACGCTGCTAGTCTGCTACCCACTTTAGACAAAGTATTCCCTAGCTTTGCTAAAGTTCATGAACTATGAAACTTTAATTATTTCTTCACATGAAAATTTCGAGGAAGGGGAGAGACCTAGAGAAAGGTGAGTGAAAGAAGAACATAAGAAGGAAATGTGGTGTGTGTAACAGCAGCATCAGTTACATAACTTCATGACTTGTTATATCCTTGCTTAATTTGGAATGATTTTTTTTGTCTTGCAAGTTGGTTTTGTGGTGTTGGAGCTGGGAAAAGTTACTAAACTTTACTATCTTCCATGATTATATCCCTGAAATTATAAAGCCCGTTTGAACCATGAGGTTTATCTTCTCTCAAGTATCTACAACCACAATGAGCAAAGTTCGATGAGTCACAACAGTAAAGTCAATGATTTAAATTTTAGCAAGAAAACTATAAGGCCATAATAGGATTAAAAAACGACTTAGAACTCCTAACATGATTATTTTGAATGAACTCCGGGACAATGATGATCAATGACATATGTACAACCTATGGCCAAAAGAATAGAAATGTATCAAATTTCATCTCAAAACTCTTGCATTATAAACACTCTTCTACTCTTAAAAGATTGATGGTAAGCCCCTAATTTCTCCCTTTTAAGTTTTTTTTTTAATATGATTAGAATAAATTTTTGTCCTCTCCCTATAAGAGAGTTGTTCTACCCATTCATTGGGTTGATTCTACCCATATAGTGGGTTTTGAAGTCTCTCCTTATGAGAGTTTGGAGATATGAATTTTGGTTATTAGTTGATTTATTGGTAGAGGTATGCAGCAGACACCAAAATTGCAATTATCATCAACTACATCAAATTCAATTCTATCTCAAGACTACAACAGATCAAAAATTCCCCTCGTAGAAGGCTGTATCAAACAACGATGTGGAAGAGGATATTCAGAATTGTCAGATCTCATACACAACAATTGTAGTTTTTTTATTTTTGAATTATATTTGGTTTTAGTTGCTATGTACTACTTACTAATTTTTATCTCTAATGTAGATGTCGTATGACTCTTTATTAATGAATCAGGTATTATTCAAAAAAAAACACTCTTCTACTCTTTTGCTCATTTTCTTAGTAGAACATCTTCAACCAAGCTAGAATCTTTCTTAATAAACTCCATCATCATTAAAGCCATAAGAATTATGCTTAAATAATCAAAACTACTCGTAATCAACATGAATAACCAAAATAACTAAATTAAAGTAGCATAAATCTTCAAAATAAGCACGAAATTACTAACAACGACCATCATTAAAGAGTATAAAATAATATAAATAACTGCAAATAATTGTATTTATCAATAATGGATATGTATAAATAAATAAATAAAAAACTCTGTGTTGGGTGAACAAAGATGTTTTCTGTTAGAAATATGACTTTAATTTATAAAAAACATATAAAATAAAGTTACAAGTTTGTACTAGAAAACCAAATACATATGACAAGTTCAAACCTTTGCTTAACATACACCAAATGTAGTTTACATCATCGGGAATCACCATATATCGAACAAAGTAACAAGAAGATTTTGTTGGATCTTGATATAAATTCTAGGCGAGATGTTCTTTCCTAAAACATCATTTCCTCCCTACTACGGTGCTAGGGAATCAACCGGAAATATGTTTTGAGATACAAAGAATTACACTAACTTCCGAGCACACGGAAATTAGAATGATGCAAGAGAAACTAAAGTGGAAGAAGATAATAATTACAAGCGAGAATTTTAAGTCCTCGATGTAAAATGCTAGAGAAGAATAGAAATCAGAAATTCCATGTATGTTCTAGATCTCTAAAACAACACACAAGCATTCTATATTTATAAAATAGCTCACACCATTTCATGAAGTAATGTATTGCTCCATGAAACACTAGGTTGTTCCGTGAAACAAGAGATCGATTCACGAACTCATGTCGCCTTTCACTCAACCCTTACATCCCAAATAACATGGTTAAAAATAACCATAATAACTGTAGGAAGTTATTGTATAACCATCCAAACAAACCAGAACAAAGCACGAAGAATTCTGGAAAAATCAAGCTATTCGCGGGCCGCGACCACAAGGTGAATTTTGTCCAGAAACTTTTCTTGTTTATTTCGCGAGCCGCGAACCAAATCACGAGCCGTGACTTACATGTTTTGACCAAAACATATAATTTTCAACCTTGGGATATACTTAATTAATTTAATTAAATTATTTATTTAATTTAATTAATTAAATCATTTCCGATGTCCGCTATACACTCTAAATTCCAACAATCCTCCCCCATTTAGAGTGTATAATCCTTTCCTTCTTTTGCGATCCATTATCTCCAACCCATTTCATGCATCAATGCCAATGTCCTTTCGGATTGAATTGACACCTATTACCACGCATCTTTACAATTGATCATATCCCCTAATGTCCTTCCGGATTGAATTAAGCAGATATATCCAACCAATTGAAGGAGTAGTACACACGAAATAATTCATTAATCTTACATCCTTGAAACGTTAAAGGCCATGTGTCCATATCTATTCATAAGTTCATTGAAATCATAAGTATGCCCCTTGATTTCTTTAAGACGGCCAAATCTTGAACTTATATAGGTAGCTTCTCCCTAATATACCATGCTTTCGTGAATAAAGCACTCAATCTAGAGATCTTCATAACTCTAGAAATGGAGACTTCGAGGAACAACTCTACTACTGCGTTTGTCAACATCACGAATAAAGCAACCTAGGATCACTTAAGTGTTGCTTTCCAACATCTGATGAGCGATCAATCCACATTGAATTCGAGACTAGATGTTTCTTCTAGCGTCGAATTGGGTCTCACTCATGGTGTTGAAGAATGGGCATATACCAATTTCATTAAACCATGAAATTCCTAGACTTTGTAAGAATACTTTGTCTAGCTTTGAACTTTGTTCACATAGTCAAGAAATGTGATCCCTTCTTTGATAGGCCCTAATTTTCGGCTTCGCCTCAATTAGATGTCATAGCTTTATCAAAGTTACACTCGACTATCAATACTTTATACAAGCCACTTGTCAATCAAACTAGATTGTTTTTGTGCACAACTTTGGCTTAAACATCACTAAGATGAGTAGTTCAAACTATACCGTTTACATATTTGTCTAAATCTTGACAAATAACATTAATATCATAGTAGAATAAGTTAAAACTTTGTTTGTACTTGGGTGATCAAAACTTGGTATACCTCCCCCACAAACACATATACTTTGATCAACATAGAGAATGGCCAATTCACTAAAGATCAAACTCATACTTGAGTACCTCTTCAAACTTGAAGAATTTCTACTATAAGATTAATTAAATCCATGGTACAACATAAACATTTTGGACTATTCAAATAATTTCCTAATAAAGGAACTTTAAGTTGTAAGTAAAACTTTACTTGACAACTATAAAACAATTTGAATCTTGTATAAGTTAAAATTACATCCAATTTTATAATCTTTAATTTCCAAATATCTAGAAAATAATTTTTGGAAGACATGAGGGTAAAACTTGGACTTTACTTTAAGTATAATAAAATACTTATATTTCTTAGTCCTTGTAACTTTTATGTTAAAATTAATTTAACATTTACCTCCCCCATTTCCTTCATAGAAGGAATATGACATATTACTTTGTCATCTTAACTTATACAATTATATTCCAAAACAAATATATCATAATTTATAAAATATATGATATAACATACCATATGAAAATACAAACAATTATTTAACCATTGTATTTTCGGTAAACTTATTGAAATAAGTTCAATAATAAATTATCATATTAAGTATAATACCACTTAATAAATCTTAAACATTAATACATGCTCATCAATCTTCATATATAATATGAAAATCTATCTATAACATATTGTTATACTTGCATGGAGATTAAGTTACTAAACTTCAAACATTATTATTTATTCCCATGATGAACACATCATTACTTACTTTCTTTAAGAAAGCCAAAAACTTATATGATACTTAAATATTAAAATACATAATCATGGGTAAACCTTCATATTAGAAATATGAATACACGATATTAAAAACTTTTTACTTTGAAAACTTTAACAAAACCAAACTTCGTTAAACCTTTCCTTAGTAAAACAAACTTATATTTTTCTCTTTTAGAAATACATGCTTTATCAAAAGATTAGCTAGTCAATCTATTAAAGATCAAAATATCATAATCACTTATTTGTACAAATTAAACTTGTAGGTATTCAAACCTATCTATCATTGAAAATTAAATTTCCAAATAAATATTGCATCACTTTGTATTATTATCAAATATCATTGATATATAATATCTCTTGTTCTAATATATAGAACTCATAGTAGATGTTATAAATAACATAATCTATATAGATGCATCCTTATTTTGAACCTTTAGATAATTCAAAATAAATATCCTTTGTACCAAAATGATTAAGATATTTCTATAAAATCAAATACTTTAAACCAAAGAAAAACATTTAATATCAACTTTAACTTAAATAGTTAAATTCTTCTTTATTGTCACACCAAATATATTTAGGCGTTATCCGACAACATAAGATACCTTAACATACCCATTAACCGGAATAAAACTTATTTAGTACTTTTCTCCAAAATAAATATTAGTATATAAAACTTTACATATAGTCATGCAAATAATGCATATCTTGAAAATCAAAATAATAACATATTATGGAATTTTAATTACCATAATAAAACTTAAAGCGTTGACACATACTCTAGATTAAGAGTAACATATGAATTTCAATTAATACATTAATCAATATAATAATAAATAAATTCATATCTTGCTTTACTTAGCAAATCAACATTTATTTCATATAAGATTAAATCATCATATATATCTAAATGAACTAGACAAACTTGTCTTTATCATTTATTTGATATATAAAATCACTTATAAAACCATTAAACCCCTTTTATTTATTTAACATTATGGAACTTATTAACCTCCATAACAAACAACTTTAATAAATAAAATTCCGAGTTTAAAATAATGTTGACAACTTTCAACCTTTATTTAATAACATTATTAGATTTTCAAATTCTTGTTTAATCATCACTTTTACATTAAAATTACTTTTGATGAATCTTTGATGATAAACCTTTAAATTTATTCATGTCATAAACTTTGTACCATTTTCCAATATTAATAAATTAATATAACCTTGGGTAAAAGTATACATATGACAACCCCATATAAAAATTATATGTCCAAATTTAAACAACATTGGTAATAACCAATTAAAGAATATATCATAAAGCCTAACTTGAATCATGCACAAACACATAGAAATAATTCTACACATAAACATGAAACAAAATAAAGCAACATGAACTTTTGTTAAGAACAACATTGCAATAATATACTTTATACTTTAATTAACTTCATTGTTAATCAAACATGGATCATGCAACCTTTTAAAAACAATTCACTCAAAAGGTGAAACATACATCAATAACAAAAACATTATTGAACTTGGTCAAAGATAACCACACATAACCAGCACATATGTATAACTTGTATGACAAAATCTATTTTGTCTTACCAAACATGCAAAGATCCAAAACTTAACATGTTACTATAAAAGAACTATAAAATCAATTTTATCCAACTTGATAATAACACTTATCATCTTTTATAATAAAACAAGACATGATATAATATATAAAATAAGATAAACATGTCAAAAAATATGTCAAAACATGACCATGAAATTTATCATCTTATCATGCATAAAACAAAACTTGTAAACACAAGATAGCAAACATTATCCATCTTTGATGATAATATTAATCATCATAAAAATCATGGTAAGTTACTTATACTTCCAACCATCAAATTTCTTTGATAAATAAAATGGAGTATCATCATTTACACCAAATGATAACTATGATCAAATAACCATGATCACATACTTTACCAAATTTCATGGATATAAGAACTTGCTTAAACATGTAACATATTGTACATCTCTATCATCATAAAGATAATAAACATATAAAATTAACATAGAGAACTTACATACTTGAGAAATATAATCTCTACCATGTAATTATGTCCATCTCTCTTACATAACTTGATCAAGATAGAAACAACGCAACTCTTCATGAAACAATGCATCCTTTCATGAACCAACGTGTCACTTTATCGAACTAACATATTCTTTGATGAACCAACGTGTCTCTTTAACAAATCAACACATTCTTTGATCGAACCAATGCACCATTTCAAGAATCTCTACGATAATCTCGTCACCCGATCATGGTGTAATTTTCATATAAGCAAACTTAAAAACTTTCCCAACAAATTTGTCAAATATGACAAAGTTTGTGGTAAACATTGAAACTTGTCATACTAACTTTAAAGATGATGTTTTAGATTGTTAGAAATGTGACTTTAATTTATAAAAAACATATAAAATAAAGTTACAAGTTTATAGTAGAAAACCAAATACATATGACAAGTTCAAACCTTTGCTTAACATACACCAAATGTAGTTTACATCATCGGGAATCACCATATATCGAACAAAGTAACAAGAAGATTTTGTTGGATCTTGATATAAATTCTAGGCGAGATGCTCTTTCCTAAAACATCATTTCCTCCCTACTACGGTGCTTGGGAATCAACCGGAAATATGTTTTGAGATACAAAGAATTACACTAACTTCCGAGCACACGGAAATTAGAATGATGCAAGAGAAACTAAAGTGGAAGAAGATAATAAAATTACAAGCGAGAATTTTAAGTCCTCGATGTAAAATGCTAGAAAAGAATAGAAATCAGAAATTTCATGTATGTTCTAGATCTCTAAAACAACACACAAGCATTCTATATTTATAGAATAGCTCACACCATTTCATGAAGTAATGTATTGCTCCATGAAACACTAGGTTGTTCCGTGAAACAAGAGATCGATTCACGAACTCATGTCGCCTTTCACTCAACCCTTACATCCCAAATAACATGGTTAAAAATAACCATAATAACTATAGGAAGTTATTGTATAACCATCCAAACAAACCATAACTAGGGATGGCAACGGGTCGGATCTGGGCCGGGTCTAGGTGGACCCGGATCCAGATCCGTTTTCAAGCACTGGGTCCAGATCCGGATCCGGACCCGCGGGTCTATTTTTACAGGACCCAGATCCGGGTCCGTGGATATTGCGATCCAGTACCGGGTCCGGGTCCAAAACGGGTCCCACTTTTTTTGCCATTTTTGGTGTATTTTCGAATCGTTTTGAGATTGCGATGATGCTATTCATAGACTAATGATTATAAATACATAATTTCACAATCTAGTACTTAAAAAAATATTATACAACTACAAATTGTCTTCAAAATATCCAACGAACAAAAATAAACATAGCCGATCAATATTCAAAAACGGGTATTTAATATTCAAAAAAAAAAAAACTTTATAGCTTAGGTTTTATCAGGCTTCTCTCCCATTTGGTTAGATCTTTTAACATAGAGTTTGTCCATTCATGTTTTCTGACTTTACCAAAAAGGCATTTACCAGCACTTGAAGCATTTATTTCTACACTGTACACCCCACAAGCTCTTCCCAGTAAGCTGCGTTGCTTGCTCCACCTTCGACTTCAGGATCTAGAAACAGATAATATTCAGCACAAAAAAATGTTTTACAATTTACATAAGTAAAGTAGGGATGTAAACTAAAGGGTAAGAACAGGACCAAGAAGGAGAAATTAACTTTATTAGTAGAAACTGATTATATTTTTTTAAAAAAACGGGTCTGCGGGTAAACGGGTTCGGGTCTGGGTATTTTTCTCAGATCCGGATCCGGACCCGTGAATTTTAAATGGACCCGGATCCGACCCGGACCCGACGGGTCTATTTTTTTGAGACCCAGATCCGTGAAAACGGGTACGGATCCACGGATCCGGGTCGGGTCCAATACCCATTGCCATCCCTAACCATAACAAAGCACGAAGAATTCTGGAAAAATCAAGCTATTCGCGGGCCGCGAGTTTGGTCACGGGCCGGGGCCGCGACCACAAGGTGAATTTTGTCCAGAAACTTTTCTTGTTTATTTCGCGAGCCGCGAACCAAATCACGAGCCGTGACTTACATGTTTTGACCAAAACATATAATTTTCAACCTTGGGATATACTTAATTAATTTAATTAAATTATTTATTTAATTTAATTAATTAAATCATTTCCGATGTCCGCTATACACTCTAAATTCCAACATTTTCTAAATAATTTTTACCCAGAAAAATTTTTACCCAAAAAAACCTATATACACCCAAGTAGTTTTTTTAGAAACATTTGAGAAATTTTTTGTAAGTTTTCACCTTTTGGATACATTTGTACCCAAAATATTTTCTCTCAAACAAAATATCTTCAACATTGGGAGAACTCTTATACTCCCTCCGTTTCAGTTTACTAGTCCCATTTGACCAAACACGGATTTTAAGGTAGTAGTGGGGTCCATTGGAAAATGTGGTAGTTGGGTATTTTAATTGATTAAATTAACTGTAAAAGTAGTAGTGGAGTATTGAAAATTGGAAAAGTGGGGGTATTTTGATAAAAAAAAAAGGATAGCCAAAAAAGGAAATGGGACAAGTAAAAAAGAATTGCCAAAAAAGATAATGGGACAAGTAAACTGGAATGGAGGGAGTAATAATCACATTTGAACTACGTATCCTCTCCTCTTGAGTTTGTTCAAGTTTTTTTTTTGCTATATTTCTTTTTTATAAATAATTTGCACCTTTTTTTTTCCAACCACATGTTTTAATTTCTTTTATACATAGTTTAATTTTTGTTGTTATATTTCGCTATTAAACTTCATTGTTAAAACTTACTTCCTTAAGCATCAACAATCAACACAACTGCTAAGAAATTGGTTGGGATTACAAAAGTGTGTGGGTAAATTAAAAGTAAGAGAAAATAAATGAATAGATATAAATAAAAATTAAAAAAATAATGAGAACACCAGCAAATTTAATATGAAATTCCCTTGATTTTGTCAAGTTAAAATTGAAATTTTAGGTGTTTTATTTATCATTCTCATAAAGAATTTTTCTATTCACATAACAAATTGTGGATAAAAATTATCTTATTAGCTTCATTTTAATATTTACTAGTGCTTATGGTCTTCACATATATTTAACTAATTTCATCTAACATTTTTCAATTCTTTATTGTCCTTATATATGTTTATAATAACTTCATAAAAGCACTTTTTTTAGTTGTGGCTTATATTTTCCCCTAACTTGTCTTTGCGATTTTTTAATGTTTATATTCTCAATTTTTCTCTATCAAATTTATCAGCTAGTTTCTTGAGAAACCGTCTCTTTGAGAGACGTATATCGACCTGGCTCATTAAAGATTAATGTTTACTTATCGTATTCTTAATGTCTACTTACATTATCCTTAACTTACCTATCGCAACCTTAATGCCTATTTTAATATCTTAAATATTTACTTATTATTTTTAATGTCTACTTATAATATTTTTAAAAAATATAATGAGTCTCGGCCCAATTAGAGGTGGTCTCTCAAAGAACAGTAAGTCTCATGAGAGACGGTCTATTCTATAGACGGAATTCATAAAGCCCAGCCCAAATTATAACATAGTATATTTGGGGTTATAATAAATTATTTGGGATTATAATAACTTATATTTGGGGTTATAGAATAATATATTTGAGGTTATAATACCTTACATTTAAGATTATAACATAATATAATTGATATTATAATAAAAAAAATCAGTTAAGATAAATGGCTAGCCCAATTTTGTAGACCGTCTCTTGTGAGATTTTGTGCTCAAAGAAACCTTCTCTCGCAAGAATTTGTGCAAACTTAATATCCAATAAAATAATATATTTAATATCTAAAACATTCTATTTTTTTAATTTCTATAAATATTCATTGTGAAAATTTCATTAAACAACGGATTGAGTACAAAGTTAAAAAAAAAGAAGTAAAAGATGCCATAATTCAATAGGAAGAGAGATAGATGTACTTCATCCGTTCTGAAATACTTGCTACATTTCGAATTTGGATACTATTCATCGTTCAAACTTATTTAATATATAGCCGCTAACATATAAGTAAAAATATAGTCAAGTGAGATCTTGTTTGAATCCTCTAATCGCATACTTTCATAATATAAACTTTATATAACTTTAAAATGTGTATAATTTGACATATAAACAAATAAAAATAACACATTAAATTGCGTAAAAAAGTGAAATATAACAAATACTCCCTCTTATTCGGCCTCATTGTCCCATTTTGTTTTTTACACTTGCCGAGACAATATTTTAACCCTTAATATCTCAAATTATTTTTAATTAAAAATCATTAAAAATTGATATTAATAATCCTTGATTGAGACGGATCAAACGACTATACTTTAACTTATAGATTAAGAGTAAATACAAATTAAAAGTGATGAGTAAATAGTGTCAAAAACAAAATGGGACATTTACGCTGAATAGGAGGTAGTATATGGAAAGCCTAATACTCAAAATGACAAGTTATAGTGTATAGTATATTTGGATAGTAATGATGAGGGTGAGGGAGCAGAGAAGTTAAAAAAGGAAATGCAGGAATATGAGTCGTACACTAAGCAGGTGAGGGATGGTTAAATGAAGTGGCATGCATTCTCAATGCGCATTACGCATTCATTCTTGCAGACTGCATTTGCTATGTCTTCTTATCTTTGACCGGTCTTTTCACTTCATTTTTGTCGCTATTCACTTCTAATATCTCAATTTATTGCACCTTTACATAAATTGTAATTATTTTTGACGGTTTTATCATATTTTGAATGACAGATAAATAAGTAATGATGTCATAAATGATACTCCCTCCACTTTTTTTTTCACTTTCTTGTGGGCATGCAAATTAAGAAAAATGGTAATCGAGTATTTTAAGTGATTATAATAATTGTAAAGGTAATAGTTGGGGTATTTAAGTGATTATAATAATTGAAAAGGTGGTAGGTGAGGTATTTTAAATGATATACTTCCTCCGTTCCAAAATACTCGCTACATTTCGATTTTGTGCACTATTCATCGTTCAAGCTTGTTTTACATATTACGACTAATGTGTAAGTAAAAACATAGTCAAGTGGGATCTTGTTGGAATCGTCTAATCGCATACTTTTATAATATAAAATTTTTATAATTTTTAGACAAGTGTAATTTAAGATATTAATGATCAAAATTGTGCATTGAACTGCGTAAAAAAGTGAAATGTAGCAAGTATTATGGAACGGAGGAAGTATGTTGGGGTAGTTGGTGGTATTTAGGTAAAAAATTTTTGCCAAAAATAGAAAGCGGATAATTAAAATTAATTGACTAAATAAGGAAAGTGGAATATAAAAAAGAATCGGAGGGAGTAATAAAGTAGAGTTCAAATAAAAAATTATTATTAAGTTCTTCTTTTTGTTGAAGATGGAAAGAGTAAAAGTATTATGAACAACAAAAAAATACTTCCTCCTATTCATTATATGTGTCCCATTTGCTTTTTGCACTCTATCCAATGCACTTATTCAATTCTTAATATATTTAATTGTACATAAGTAAAAATTATGAAAAGTTGATATGAATAAACCATGCATCAAGACGAATCAAACAAGATCTCACTTGACTACGTTTTAACTTATAGATTAATAATAAAATACAAATTAAGAATAATAGATAAATAGTGTCCAAAAAGTAAATGGGACGCTTGTGGTGAATAGGAGGGAGTATAAATTACAAATATTACTATGAAATTGAAAAAGTGTTTCTCATATTATATTATAATAATAAAGGCATTACTTACTACTATATCCTACCTATTCTTCAACGTTTAAATGAAAACATTTACCCATCATAATTTTAAATGATGTAAAATAAGTGGTATTAGATAATACTTCTTTTATCCTTTAAATTTTTATCATTAAACACAAAAAAATTTATTTATTTAATAACACATATACAATTCACATTAATTGTGTCATTTGAATTTTACACTCTATCTAATGAATTAATGCAATCCTAAAAATCATTAATTATGCATAATTTAAAATTGTAAAAAAATAAACTTAAGAAAATCTACATTAGAAAGGATTTGTACAAAATTTCACTTGACTATATTTTAATATCTACATTAAGAATAAAGTACTTCCTCCTACTATTCAAGTTATTTGTCTCATTTTATTTTGGAAAAATTACATTAAAAACTTTCAACTATTTGCGATTTAAATATCAAATTCCCAACTATTGATTATTGTTTAAAACTCCCAACCATAACTTCAAAAAAAAAAACTCCTAACTTTAGACCTATTTTAAATTTAAAGTCTAAGATGACTTATAGCCGGATAAAATGGCTTTAGTTGAGAAGTAGTGAGACCTAATTGTATTTATTAATCACCTAACCCCTTTGACCTTACACGACCCTTCATGTACCTCCCATTTCAACAAAATGGTAACTGGTTAAAACAGGTTAAAAATTTGTATAAGTGCTTTAAAATTTAAAATAAGTCTAAAGTTGAGAGTTTTGAATAATAAGTAATTGTTGGGAGCAAGGTTGTTAGGATCGGGATTCTACGTAGGATCGTTGAGGGGGTAGGATCGAAATCGGTAGAATCGGATCGTAGGATCGTGTGATCCTACAAATATGCATTTATATGCTTTAGATAACTAATTTTCAATTGTATTTGTTCTTTTTTATGTTTTAAGGTTTAAATTAACACTTATTTGACTTCAACTATTAAGTTTCGTAAAAAATACCTTTAATAATCATTATTAAAATTCGAATCGAGAAAAATGTGAATTTTAGTCAAATTGATATAATTGTTTAGATATATTCATATATATACATAAGTAAAATCTGGATTATATGAAACTTTTTTACGATTGAAAATACCCTAGTAGGATCGGATCGTAAGATCGTAGGATCGTAGAATCGTGTTATGATCCTACCACTTAAATCCTGGAGCTAAGTAGGATCGTACGATTCTACCAATTTAAGATCCTACCTACGATCCGAATCGGTCGCCTAATTTTGGATCGTAAGATCGTAGAATCGGTGATCAGGATCGAGATTCTGATAACCATGGTTGGGAGTTTTATATATTTAAAGCGTAAATAATGGGGAGTTTTTAAAGTAATTTTCCCTTTTATTTTTGACATTGTTCATCAATCACTCTTAACTTGTACTTAATTTTATTCTTATTTATAATTGGGAAATTTCATATATACCACTGAGTTTCTTCATAATTCTCCATATAATATCAAATGTTGTAGATCACCATATACCATTGAGTTTTAGTCCGTTAGCACATAATACCATTAATGACAAATTTCGATAGTCTGCCGTTAGTCTACCATTAATGGTAATTATTAATTCACCATATACCATTATTTTTTGTTTTTTTTTTTTTGTGTCAAATACCATCATTTTAAATATAGTTATATCCATTGGTTAATGTAACTTTTGTGTGAAACTTGGTTTGTATATAACTATATTTTATTAAATACTTCGTTTGGATGACATTTCTTTTGAATATAACAATATTTTAAAATGATAGTATTTGACCCCAAAAAAACAAAAAGTAATGGTATATGGTGAATTAATAATTACCACTAACGGAAGACTAACGGAATTTGTCATTAATGGAATTCTGCGCTAACGGACTAAAACTCAATGGTATATGGTGATCTACAACATTCGATGTGGTATATGGTGAATTATGAAGAAACTCAGTGGTATATCATGAAATTTCCCTTTATAATTTATAACATAAAGGATTAAAGGGTGTTTGGCAAAATAGCTTTCTAAGCAATTTTAGCATATTTTGCTACTTAATTTATAATTTATAACATAAAGGGTGTTTTATTAATTGGTTGGTTGAAACAACTTATTGTCATGAATAACTGTTTTTGAATAAATTGCTCATAGCAGGGGGGTTGAAAATCAGTTAGTCAAACCAATATATAACATCAATTAGTCAGATCAATCAATGTAATCAGCTACTAGCTACTACTTCCTCCGTTCCAAAATACTCGCTACATTTCTATTTTGTGCACTATTCATCGGTCAAGCTTATTTTACATATTGCGGCTAATGTGTAAGTAAAAATATAGTCAAGTGGGATCTTGTTTGAATCGTCTAATCGCATACTTTCATAATATTAAATTTTTATAATTTTTAAATAAGTGTAGTTTAAGATATTAATGATCAAAATTGTGCATTGAATTGCGTAAAAAAGTGAAATGTAGCAAATATTATGAAGCGGAGGAAGTATATATTAGCTATTTGCCAAACATCCTATAGTCAAGTGTAATTTTATTAAATTTGTTTAAATGCATATATCATTAATATTAACATTTTACAATTTTAATTGTATAGAGTTATAGATATTAATGAAAAAATTATTATATTGACAAATGTGCCAAGTCAAAGGGAACAATTAAGGTGAGTAAAAAGGAGTGAAATCAAGAGTTATTGATAATAATGTCATATAATTAAATGTGACAAATACAAAAGAACAACTAATGCCACTAAATACAAATAAAAATAGTAAGTATTGAGTACATGAGAATTAAAAGCTAGGGGTATAAAAATTGAAAGCATATGGATTACATTTACACCTAATTATTACATATTAGTATATAAATTCATGTAATTTACAAGTTTATTAGTATAATATATTATATTCTTGTGATTAAATTTATTTAATATATGATTGTTGTAACTAAAATAAATAATTGATTTTAAAAAATTATTTATTGAATTAATCATTTTTTTCATTCAATTGAACATATTAAATTTTATTAGGTAAGTATATAAAATTACTATAATAATCATATAAAAACTTTGCCTAATTTAGCTCTAATATTTATAAAAATAAGATTCCAAATTAGGTAATACTCCATGTTATATAATCAACTATCATCTACTAAATTAATTCTATTTGACAAATCTCTTAAACATTAATATTTGTTATTTTATACATTTTTATTAATATACAAGATATGCTAATACATAAAAGTAAATCACTTGTTCTTTAAAATTTCCAATGAGATTTTTTTAATTACTCAGAAATCAAATTAGTTAAAGTTGTTAAATTTCTAGAATATATATTTTCATTTGATTGACATTAAAATTTGAATTTAGGGATACTTAAATTAGTAATTAAAATTTTTCGTTTTGTGTGAATTTCTAATTTCAAAAGAATTTTCATGTCTAATGTTTTTCAAAAAAAAATATCAACCAAACAATTTTACAAAGGAAAATGCATGTGTTAGAAAATAGAACTTTTTTTAAATTACCGGGTATGCTAAGGAAAGGAAAGGATTAGGTAAGATTTGATCTCAAATTCTTTTTCGAAAAAGACGCTATTTGCTCCAACTAAGACAAAATCCGATTATCAGACATAAGTTTCTTTAACCCTCTTTATTTTGGATATTATTTTCCAATTTTTTAAAAGATGTTTTATTATGTTTCTACAATAAATAGTTTTAATTTTTTAATAAAAAAAATCATAATTCATAACTATTGTCAATTATCTCAAAATTGATAAAGAAGGTTATTTTTTGGCAAATTTACTATTCATTTTCAAATTGTGAATAGTAGAAATATGTTACTCGCTTTTTATAGTTTATAAATATAAATTATAGATATACATAGTTAAATATTTTTTGATAATTTTTTTCAAAATAGTTGTAAAAATAATTTTTCCTAAGTTGGAATCATTTTCCACTGTTGTTTTACAATAAATTTTTTAAACAAATAATTAGCTTGATGTAAAAAATTTTGTAGTTTGTAGGATTTGAATTTCAGACATTTTGTATTTAAACTTTGCCTTTTCTAGAGACACTCTAGACTAATTGAGCCACACAGTTTTTTTTTTTTTTTTGAGACCTTCTGTGACTTCATGAACAATATTCAAAAATTACTTGGGATAATAATATTAAATTGTTTTTAAAAACATTAATTGTAATTGAGTTTGAGTTCTGGATAAGCATTCCAAATCATGCCATACAAAAGTATTAGAAAACTTCAAAAAATTATCAGAAAGAAATAATGAAATTTATTAATATTAGGAATATTACACTTACTACATTTTTAGAACAAAAGTATTAGAAAACTTCAAAAAAAAAAAAAACAAAAATATCAGAAAAGAAATATATTTAAGATAACTAGATAAGTAAACATTTTAGCAAGAAAAAGATCTAAATATTAATTAAATAACAAAATATTGGAAGTGTATTCATGCATATTCATATTGACATTTTAATTAAAGATCATGAAAGAAAAAATATCTTCCACAATCTCTAATATACAGTCTTACAATATCAAAAACTAAAATTAAGTACACTACCCTTCCATTTCATTAATTTTCATCATAAACCCTAAAATCAACGATAAACAACATTAATAATCACCATAGCCGAAAATATTAGTAACATGACAATATAAGAGAGAAATTCAACACCCAAAATATTCTCCAAAATAGATCATATAATTGTTTTTGATTAATCAACGACCATTAGTACAATCCCTAGCGAAGTGACCTTCACCGCCACATTGGTAGCATCCACCACCACCACCGCCGCCGCCGCCGTACCTACTTCCACCACCTCCACCACCACCATTTGGACACTCTCTTGCCATATGGCCACCCTCACCACAACTGTAACAATTGCCGCCTCCGCCTCCACTTCCACCACCACCATATCCACCGCCACCACCACCGCCACCACTGCTCCATCCTCCGCTGCGACTTCCGCTGCTCCATCCTCCGCCGCCACCTCCATATCCATCACCTCCAGATCTTCTTCCTCCACCATTATAACCACCTCCGCCGCCTCCATAGCCTCCACCATCTCCACCACCGCCAGAACGCCGAGTTGATCCTTGAATAGGACCTTCATTTGGACCTGTCACGTCAACGGCCTTTTTACGACCATCATCACCAGTAGCCACTTCATACTCTACTTCTTCGCCATCGCCAAGGCTACGGAAACCTTCAGTTCGGATAGATGATTGATGAACAAACAAATCATCACTGCCATCAGAAGGAGAAATGAACCCGAACCCTTTGGTATCATTAAACCATTTTACTGACCCTTTCAATCTCTCCCCCATTGCTTTTTTTATGTTTTCCCTCTCTAAAACAAACTTTTTCTCCTGCTAGAGATACTTTTTGAGTGAGAAATATGGACGAGATGGGTATATTTTATATTGGGAAAATGTAGGGACTCTTTTTTTTCTGTTTGCCACGTAAGTTTTGGGGTATTTATTAGTATTTATTTCAAAATTAAAAATGGGTCATTTTCTAGGCTAGTGGAAAGGACATACTCTAAGAAAGTGTTGAGATTAAAGAAATCTAACGATTGGGGAAAGTGGAGGAAAGGAGGGTGATTAATTGTTAACCGTTGGATTATGGGTCTATCCTTTAAAAGTAGAGAGAATTTTAAAGCACTATAGGGGTTGAAATTCGAAATGGTGCAACGCCAAAGATTAGGGGAGTAAATTACAAATCAATTTTTTTTTTATATTGGAACTAGTGTAAAACCCTATGCAATGCACGGTTTTCTTTTAAAATCGACACATAAACATATGATATTAAAAAAAACCTTAAATTATTATGCAGTAGAAACACTCAATTTTGACAGTTATATGTATGAATTAACTTTGTAATTTTGGAAATTTTCAACAATATATTAAGCAGTATATTATATTCTTTTATTTACTCAAATTAACTATAAATAAATAGTAGTCAAAAGATACTTTAATAATAGATATATTGTTCAAGATCAATTGTCATATCATTAGTCTTTAGTCAATAAGTGAATTTTGGCAAGTTCTCTTAAAAATTGACACTTGGAATTTTCCAAGCTTTTTATTATAATGTATGATTGACAGTTATATGTATGAATTAACTTTGTAATTTTGGAAATTTTCAACAATATATTAAGCAGTATATTATATTCTTTTATTTACTCAAATTAACTATAAATAAATAGTAGTCAAAAGATACTTTAATAATAGATATATTGTTCAAGATCAATTGTCATATCATTAGTCTTTAGTCAATAAGTGAATTTTGGCAAGTTCTCTTAAAAATTGACACTTGGAATTTTCCAAGCTTTTTATTATAATGTATGATGATAATTAGTTTGAATAATCCAATATTTTTATGATTTTTCTATAATAATTTCACTTATTTATTAATTATGAATAATTCCAACTTTATGTGGTATTTGTCAAGGGTACACTTGGGTAATCCAATGACCTGCTATAGTAGGTAATATACAAAAAAAGTAAACTAAAAATAATTTTAAAATTTGTAAAAAAATTGAAAATTTACATGCAGAATTCTAATTAATAAAAGAAATCATAAATTTTTTTGGAACATTTACTTTTTTAAATATTTTTTCGACATTTTATTTTAATTTATCTTTTTTTTAAAATAATAATGCTTGCTATAGCAAGTCATCCGGTAATCAGGTTTACTCTAAGAAAATACTCATGAATATTTAAAAAATGATTGTGATTGTCAGTTTTAAAAAATTCTAAAAAGTTAATATTTAAAAAATATATATTGAGACAAATCTATCAAAATTCTACATGAATATGTTTTTTCATATAAAATGAATAGAAATTATAGTAAAAATTTGACACTAAAATTTTAAATTCAAGCTTAGAAATCATTGTTGTTGCTTAAATTAAATACAGAAAAAATATTTTTGTAACTAAGAAGGAAATAAATATATTTCTATGTATGAAATGAAAAGGAAAATCATTTATTGAGAAAATATTAAATATTTATAGAAAAGGGAAAAAATAATTTTAAAAATTGACAAACAATTTGGTGCATTGAATTGTGGTACAGAATGTATGGATAATGGAATTATGGAAAAGATTGTAGTACTACTTTGTAAAATATTGAAAGTTGCCCATCCTCTTAGTATGTCATAAGACGGGGTTGGATGATTTAGTAAGTTAACAAATTAGAATTTGATAAGATGGAATTTTGAGATTTTAATTTAATTCATATTTTATATTTTTATTTATTTTATTATTATTATTATTATTATTATTATTATTATTATTATTATTATTATTATTATTATTATTATTATTATTATTATTATTATTATTATTATTATTATTATTTTGTGTGGTGATTTATTGTTAGATAATTGAACCTTTAAAGGTTAGTAATTCCTCTTAACCTCATTCATTAAGTGATTTTAATCACATTAAAGTGTTTTAACCTCTTTGACTATGGTTTTTAAGGGTGACATTATAGTTGTTGGGATTGACTTATAAATAAGTGTTTCTCATTCATTTAGAAATATACACTTATGATTTTTATCTTCTCTTCATCTTCTATCTATGCACTTGTGTAACAGTGCTATTTGTTCCACATCTTTAACAGTGAGTGTACATTGCTATTGGTGTGTGTTAACTATAGGAAAGTCCCGTCTATTTACAATTGGGATAGTTAAGAAATAACTTGTTAATGCAATAACAAGTTCGTGTCACACCATACTTTTCCATATCAAATACATGTTAAATACAACTCTAATACACAAATGTTATACATTTTATTATCACTAATGCGTGTTGCTGGTAGTAGTCATAATAAAACTTTGTGATGATCTTGAAAAAGCCTATATTTTCAATATTTATAAATCATGATTATTGATTAGAAATTTTAAAGTTACATAGTGAGAAGTGACACATTCACAAAATTTTTAAATAAAAATCTTTGATTACATATCTTTTATTTATTTATTTTGAAACTACTGAAAAGTAGGAGTAATATTATTTTTTTTTGAATATAGGAGTAATATTCTTCTTTTGGTTGGAAGTAATTGCCACATTTAGTATAGCAACATATTCTTAAAAATAAATGTTTCTTTTAGTGCTAAGAGATGTTTAAAGTTTTAGACTAAATTCAGTGTGGTGCGAAAAATAGAAAAAGGGTCCTTATATAAGTATAGTTTCGGTTTGTTATTCTATGTAGTTTAGTGATTATACGCTGAATTAAGAAACTCAATTGGTAAGTCGATCCATGTTAGTAGCTATTTATGCAAATACAATTTTGAATAATAAGGATTAACTCAAATTTGGCCCCTTCTTGAGTTGGGACTTGGGCCCTAGGCAATTACACCTCAAAACTAACCTTAGAAACGGCACTGACTAAAGTGTTCACAAAATAATTTTAAAATTGAGTGACAAAATTTTTTATCAAATAATATAAAATACCGAGAGTAAAACATATTAGTGTAACTAAAGATTGTCGTTTGACAAAACTGTAGCAATTAGCCAATTATTTACAATAGGAGATAGTAATTATAATTATCTGAAGTTGAGTAGTCTTATTATAAATAAATTAAGAAAAATTGATATTAATAATTCATTCTTTTACTCGATCTATGTTGATTATCCCATCTTTAGATTATTTTTTAATAATTCAAAATTTATTTTTATTTGGCTGTGAATAATTCAACCTTTGTTTTAGTTTGTTGGCAACATCCCTTATTATTATCAAGGGAAATTATCAAGGGTACCCCTGAGGTTCGGGTTATTCTCAATGGTGCCCACGAGTTTTTTTTATTCAATGGTACCCCTACCTTTTTGTGCATTAATGACAACCGTGACATTATGGTGTTTTTTACCGTTATCTCTTCGTTAAAATTCATTTAAAACCAAATCATGGTTTGTTTACATTTCCCTCCTTGAGAATACATTTTTACTCTCTGTTCATCATCATCGATCATCGGCTCTTGATTATGCAATTGTTGTCGATTCTTCCTCCTCATTGCAGTTGTACTTCACGCTGATAAGTTCTCTAATATTCCTTTCTTTTCTTTCTCTACATGCAAGATGTTGGGTTGTTTCAATTTTTTTCCTAATTGTCGACTCTGTTGCTGCAATTTTTTTTCATTTTTTCGACTTATGATGATCATTAGGGTTTAGTCGCTGAAACTTGAACCCTAAAAATTAGGGCTTTTTTGAATTTTTTTTTTCCAATGGTTGATTGTTGATGGTTTTTATTTGCTTTTTTTGTTGATAGATTATAAATGTATGATTATGTGTTGTTGAAGTTTGTGTATAAGGGTAATGAGACAAAAGTGTTTGTTGAGGATGTAGACCTAGTAAACTTGTTAGACTTAATCATAGACTATTGGGATAAAGCTGAGTCTTAGGGACATTTAATGCTTAATCATTCCAGTTCCAGTTATGTTCACAAGAAGAAACATGTTCAACTTGTTGATGACAAAGCATTGTTGTAGAGTAGAAATAGGGGTCAGGTTAGTATTTGCATCCATATTAGGGGTTCTAAACCTAATGCACTCTTAGATAATGCAAGGAGACTTAAAGAAACTTAAAAGGAAAATGCAAAGAAGAAAGAGATGTCAGTCATTGTTGAATCTGATAATGGTGATGATGATGATGTTGTCATGATAATTCCAACCCCTAGTGTTCCCTATGATAAACAACCTGTTTTGAATGTTGATGATGATATAGACCCCACTCCAAAACATGTAATAGAAGAGGAAAAACACCCTAATAATAATGTTCATGTTGAGGTACCTATAAACTCTGATGTTGATGGTAATATGGATGTTGAGGGTAATATGGATGTTGATTTTGATGTTGAGGTTCCTGTAAACCCTGATGAACCTGTTGATGATGTACCTGAGGCTAATGTGGATGTTGATGATGATGTTCATGTTGAAGAACATGTTGTGAATGATGAGAATGATATGGAAGTGGACCCTATTCCTACCCCATTGCAGATCATTAAGCCCAAGGGCTGGAAACCAAGAGGAACTTTTGGCCCAAAACTACATGTTTTAAGGAAACAGAGGAAACATGTTGACACTAAAATGGAGCCTCCTCCATCTCCTGGTAACATAAATGATGTGATACTTGAAAATGTTGAGTTTTTGAATGAGATAAACCAACATGATGTGGAAGCTACTGAGGAGTGTAATAAGGAGGCTGCTGAGGATGAGAGAGAGGAAGGTTTCGTGGAGAAAACAACCAAAACAAAATACCTAAGAAATCACCTAAAAAATCACCTAAGAAATCACCTAAGAAATCTGCAACCCCAAAGACAACTATGACCAAGAAAATTCCATAGAGTATTATGAGAAGGAAGGGAATTAAGGAGGTGGTTACAAGAAAGTCTCCACGGTTACAGATTATTGCATACAAACTGGTTATTTCTGTGATTGCTGATAAAGCTGACAAGAGTAGGTACATAATAAGGTGTAGTGATGCAAATTGTGAATGGAGATTGCATGCTTCAAGGCTGCCTGAGGGGGTTACTTGGGCTATCAAAAAAATCCAAAATGCAGAGCACACATGCTTAGGGTTAGAAACCAGAAACTATATGGTGACTGTTAAATGGGCTTGCAGTGTGTTATTGGAGGACATTAGGGCCAACAATGACATCCCAGGGGAAAGCCTTGAATCAGCTTTTATTTTCCAGATATGGTGTTGAGATGGCTCAAGCAGGCTTGTACAGGGTGAGAAACATGACATTGAGTATCATTAATGGAGGGCATGATACGTCATATAGTGCCTTGCCATCTTACTGTGATGTGATTAAATCAACAAATGAAGGGTCATATGCAAACTGTACTTGGTATCCCCTTGCACATCTAGATAGACCCCTTGTGTTTAAAAGCATTTTTATTTCTTTCAAGGTTGTTTTAGATGGCCTTTTTGCTAGTTGTAGGAGTGTCATTGGAGTGGATGAGACTATTTAATGGTAATTATTAAGGAGTTCTTTTATCTGCAATTGCCCTTGATGGCAACAATGAGATGTTTCTAGATGCCTGGAATATTGTTTCGTGTGAGGATGAAGAGAGCTGGAAGTTCTTCTTTTGGTATCTCAAGCATGTTCTACAACTAAGTCAAAGTGGAGACAATTGGTGCATATTATCTGACAGGCAGAAAGTATGAACCCTATTCCTTTAAGTATTTCAGTTAACATACATATTCTATTACATCTAACTTCCATTTGTTGTTTTCAAATGCAGGGAATAGAAAAGGTTTTAAATGATTTATGGCTTAAGGTGCAAAGGAGGTATTGTTGCAAACACCTTAGTGCCAACTGGAAGAAAATTTTCCATGGACTTAAATTATGACAGCTTTTCTGGCTTGCATCTGGGGCCTTCTCAACATTCACATTTGCAAAGGCCATGAATGAGCTTGAGAAAGAGAACCATGAAGGTAGGAAATGGCTTGCTAGCTAGGGTCCACAGGAAAGATGGACAAAACATAAATTTGATCCAGAACTAAAGTGTGATGTGAATAAGACAAATTTGTGGATAGTTTTCAATGCAACCTTAGAAACTAACAGGTGCAAGCCTATTTTAAGAGGGAATAAAGAGAGTGATAATGGTTAGGTTAGCTACAAGGAGGCAGAAATGTGCAGATTGGGAGAGGTTGTGTCCTAATATTGTGAAGAGAATTCAAGTTTTGTGTAATGACAGTAGATCGCAAGGCTTTCATGTCATCAATAAATAAAAGTAAAATTGTATAAAATAAAAGTAAAATATTACTGTAACACCCCGTGAATTTTTGATTAAATTAATATTCGAAATGTGAATGATACTTTATGGGTTATCGTCGATCGTTTGACTAAATCAGCATGTTTCATTCCTATGAACTGTCGTTGGGAGATGGAGCAACTAGCCCGAGCTTATATTAAGTACGTTGTACGGTATCACGGTGTGCCCCGCACTATTGTGTCCGATAGAGATACTCGGTATTTGTCAAAGTTCTGGCAGACCTTGCAACAAGCGTTGGGTACTACGTTACTGTATAGCACATCGTTTCATCCTCAGACTGATGGACAAACAGAGCGCACGAACCAAATTTTAGAAGATATGTTAAGAGCTATCGCCATGGAGTGGCAAGGGTCATGGGATGAACATTTGGATTTGGTCGAATTTTCTTACAATAACAGCTATCAGTCTTCGATTCAGATGGCCCCCTTTGAGGCTTTGTATGGACGCCGCTGTCGTAGTCCAGTTTATTGGGATGATTTTACCGAATCTGTTACTTTGGGTCCCGATTTGCTTCTCCAAATGACCGAGAATGTTAAGCTGATTCGGGATCGTTTAAAAGCGGCTCAAGATCGTCAAAAGTCTTACGCTGATCTAAAAAGACGACCTGAGGAGTTTATCGTGGGAGATCAAGTCTTGCTTCGCGTGTCACCTTTGCGCGGAGTGGTGCGTTTTGGTGCTCGTGGAAAGTTAAGCCCTCGCTACATCGGCCCCTATGAGATTTTAGAACGTATAGGCAAAGTGGCGTATCGGTTAGCTCTTCCAAATACCTTAGAGAAGGTCCATGATGTGTTTCATGTGTCCCAATTAAAACGGTACCATGCTGCTGCCTCCCATATCTTAGATCCCGAACCTCTAGAGTTGGACTCATCCTTGACCTATTCTGAGCGACCAGTCCGAATCTTGGACAAGAAAGTTCGTAGTACTCGACGAAAGGATATATCGATGGTCAAAGTTCTATGGTCAAATCACGAGCGTGAGGCCGCTACCTGGGAAACCGAGGACTCTATGCGGGAAAAGTACCCTCAACTCTTTCAGGTTCGTAGCGTTACGGGGACGTAACTCCTTTAAGGGGGGTAGAGGGCGATAGGAATTTCGCGCGCGTATGAATAAACATCTTTGACTTAGGTTTTATATATGATGTGTTGTGTTGATTTGTATATGTTGTGTTGTGTTGTGTGCTGGTCGGTTTCTTGTAAGTTACGAGGGCGTAACTTCTTTTAAGGGGGGTAGTCTGTAACACCCCGTGAATTTTTGATTAAATTAATATTCGAAATTAAAATAAAATAATATTAATTCAGTATAAGAATTTGAGTGCGTCGATATGTGATAAACGTTTTCGACTTTTGCCGCATAACAAGTTATTTTTATTTATCTGATTTAATATTTCTATGAGTATTAAAAATTCAAATTGGACAATTAAATCCTATTTGGAGTAATTAATTAATTTATTTAAAAAAAAAAAAATTAAATGTGTTAATTTCCCCTTAATGACCGGCCATGGGGGGGGGGGGGGTATTGGAGGAGTTTTGTAACTCCTCACTTAATGTGGGTGTAATTGTGTTTTATGATGGGGGTTAAGGAAGATAGAAGGTTGCTTTTATCTCTTAAAATGCTAGATTGGTGTAAACCTTCATCTTGTTCTTCATTTGCACTTGCTCACAAATCAAACAAAAGAAAACTTCTCTCTTTTTCTTCAAAATTTCAGTTAGTATATAAAAAAAAAAAAAAAAAACTTTGTGATCATTCAATCTATTATCCAAGGGTAAGTGGAGTTCAATTGTTAAAATTATATTTTCTCTTTTGAAGAAAATTATATTTTCTTTCTTTTGAATTATGATGAAATCCTATGACTTTTTGGAGGATTGAGTATTTTGTGTAATTTTTAAATGTATAATTCTTTAACAAAATTAATTTGTTAAAAGGGTTAATACAATTGTGTTAAGTTTCTTATTTAATTTATATTCTTTAACAAATTATAGTTTTGTTATGAGAATAGAATCTCTTGATATTTAAAAGAAAATTATTTGTTATGGCTTAATATCTCTAGCAAAATTTCAATTTGTTAAGAGATGTTGAGTGGTGTGAATAAAAAAAAAATATAAACTTTCATGTTTTATAATTTTTGTGAATAAATTCCTTGACAAAAATTGATTTGTTTAAGGGATTGGATTTATTTATATATGAGATTGAAATCATATGGTTTATGATTTCTACCAAAGTTTACGATAAATCGATTTGTACAACGATCAAATATTGAATTTTATTAATTAAAGTTATTATTTGTGTTTGAATGGTTCATGTTTGATGATGGAAGAGTTTACGTAAGAAATAGTTTTATTTTTGGATGGTTGAAAATGTTAAGAGATTGTGTATTAAGAAATTGAATTTGTGTTGTTTTACGATTCAGTTTTCGGTATTTTTTTTTTCATGAAATTATTAATCGAAATTCGATGTTGTTGCATGGTGCGAATTTCCGGACAGTCATAGCTGTCCCGGAAGTGACGCCTCACATTCCTACAAATAGGACATGTCTTTTGTGTTACTTTGATAAATCGGTATATTAAAAAGTTGTTTAAACGCTTAAAATAATTAAAAATAGTAAACGAATTTTAGAAATTCTGAAAATTGGTGTCCAAGGTAATTGATGCGTTCCGGACGCAATGGTGAAGTCGGATTTTTCATTTGAATTTTCTAAACTGTCCGAAAAAGCCATTTAAGTTTCTGGTTTAAAGCGGACTTTTGATTTGTTTGAAATTTAATGAAATCAATCAAAGTTACTAAGTCTTATTAATATAATAGTAGTATGGAATGAGTTAGAAGTGTAAACACGTTCTAATACGTGTTCGTTTTGTGTGTTTGTTGATAGGACCTCGATTCATAAGAGGGTGAAATTCCTGTTGCGTTTGAATTGTCGTTTTTGCTGTTGCTTAAAGGTACACGCTTAGACCATACATTATATGTGGTTGTGCAAGTAGTGTTGTTTCATTCTTGAATATTGCATTGTGACTCACATAAGGATTAGACACCTCAAATAATTTGAAAGAAGTTTAACTTGGAAATTGAGGATGGATGTTTTGGGTTATCCCAATGGGTTAATATTTTGGAATGGATTATATAAATTTTGTTCCCATGGCAGTTTTGGATCATTACGGTCACCATGGGGGTATGCATACTTTAACCTTTGACGACCCGAACAGGACGGGCAACGTCATAGGTCGGTGGTTGCCTTGGGATTAGCTCTCCCAAGTGTATTCCACCAAATGAATTGGATTATTACTTGGACGACCCGAATAGGACGGGCAACGTTTCAAGTTGGGATTTGGAATATATATTTTAGAGCCTTTGCATGTTAGGATGAACACATTGTTTGCTTTCCACTTGTTGATATTTTTGTATGATGTCTCTGACGTGTATTGGATTGTTCTTTTGAACTTGCTTCCGTTGTCAATCGACAACTAGCAGGTTAATTGCAGGTGGGAATTGGAGTGAGGTTGAAGTTAGGATCACGTCACTCAAGACCGCGTTCTATGTAATAATAAACCTAGTGGAAATAATTTACTTTTGTGTAATGGATTTAAGATTAGTTCGTTTTAACGTTTCGTTAGTAGAGGCCGTTGGGTTCTCAAGTTGTATCGTGAATTTTATAAACTTGTCGCTACTATATGTTTTATTTTATGCGTAGTTATATTCCCTTATCGTTGGAACGTTAACGATCTTGGATGGGAATTATCCCTCTAAGTGTCCAGTTGTGAACCGGATTCATATTTTCATATGATTATCCGGCTCACGCAAACCGGACCGTTACAATTACATTCGATAAGAAATATTGGTTGCTCAAAATTAAAAATAAAAAAGTACATCAACATCAAGTCATCAATAAATATACAAAAAGCAGCTAAGCTCTCGATAAATAATAATTTCTGCGACCTGAATCGAAACTCGAAACTAAATCCTGCAAAATGCTGCCATCCATGACACGCATGAATGCCGATTGAGTCGGTAATGTCAAGCATAACATCCTATCCAACTCAAAATACGAAAATTATACGCTACATTTACAAAATAATTGTTTAAGTATGAACGTCAAATTAATTGACACCACTATTTAATTTTATTATATTCTTTTACTGTTCCATACTGTTAAGTCATTAAGATACCATTCTCAATCCTAACAGAAATCCTGACAGAAGTACGTTACTGCTACTTATACAATTTGGTAATCTTAATACTTAAGTAAGTTCATTTGGTTAATACTCATAACCGTACCATGATTCATAGGATCAACACTAACCAAGTTCATCACTAATCAACAAGCACAACAATATGACACCTGATATATGTAAGGGTCTGGTTAGGTGAGGACCGTAGTTCTAAACCCTAACTGTGGTGGGAATCGTCACCCCTCCAATACAATATTTATGCTCGAGCTCTACAGGATAGGTAGCAAACCCCCTGTCTTACACCACATTTTGCGTGTCGGTCAACACTGACGCCAGGATTTTACATGTCGGTCCCTGATTCAACATTACCTTACTATCAGGGTCATTCAATCAATATTCATTCATACAAGTACATCACATTTTTATTTGACTTTAACTCTGAATTTAACCAACGTAAGTGGTAACCTCATTTATTTAATGACATTGTTAATCATATTGTTAAATTTACCTTTATATCTTTATACGTTCATTACTAAATTTTTATACATTAAGTTTTGTTTATAACTTTATTCTTTATAAGATACTTCACTAAATTCATACTAGTTTAATATTTTATTAAAAGTCTCCAAATTAATATTTTCAGAAGTAAATACTAAAATCTATTTATCTTGAAATAAGTTTCCAAAATCAACATTTCCAACTTTAAAATAAATAAATCTTTATTCTCTTAACAAAATTAAATATTCTAAATATAATTCAAGATAAAACTGCATTCTTTTCACCAAAATCAATATTTTAAGTTTAGAAAAACAAGTAAACTTATTAGATTCGCAAAAATCAACATTTTAGTTATAAAACAAACAAAACTTATAATTTCACAAAAATCAATATTTCACACATAGTTTAACAGGCAAGTTTACAAAAAAAAAAAAAAAAAAAAAAAAAAAAAAAAAAAAAAAACTCTACATCTTTTTATATAAATTTTGGTCAAATTGTTAGCCAATTAAATGTTTTGTACTAAATAGTAATTAATTGTCACAAAAGTTAATTTTTATTATAAAATCTAATATATTCAAGAAAAACCACTTCAATATCTAATATCATAACTTATAAAAAAGCTCTCAAAAATATCTTTTGAGATTGTATTTTAATATTATCATAAAAATAACTTGTAATAATTTAAAGAAAACAAATCAAACTCTTTGTTTTTAATATGATAATGGTCGAATGGCCTATGAGTATTTTTGGGCTTTTTTTCAATAAAAACAACTTCATTTTAATTTATTATAGTAAATCCTAGATTTAAATAATTAACATAACCAATAAAAAAAATAGAAACTTTACACAATAACTTCGAATTTTACTACTCCCTCCGTCCCATTAGTTTTGTCCACTATTCCATTTTGGGTAATCCCTCTTTAATTGTCCACTTTCCTTTTTTGGCAAAACTTTTTACCTAAATACCCCCAACTACCCCAACTTATATTATTTAATAATACCCCACCTACCACCTTTTCAATTATTATATCCACTTAAAATACCCCACTACCACCTTTTCAATTATTATATTCACTTAAAATACCCCAATACCACCTTTTTCAATTATTATAATCACTAAAAATACCCCACAACTATTTTTCCTTATTTTGCGTGCCCACTACAAAGTGGACAAAACTAATGGGCCGGAGGGAGTATAACTTTAAGGATAAACTTTAAAATTAAATTAAAGTATAATAATAACATTCTTAATATAACCATACTTAATAAATATACGTTTATAAAATAATTTATTACCTTATAAACTATTTTGAAGGCTAATGTAAACATACTAATAAAAATTCTTAACATAAAAGTTCTTAAATATAGTAACATTCCTGATGTAGCACATAACTCATAAGCAACAGTAGTAGCAGTAGAAGAACTTACAACCCCAACTCCATTATCAGAAGCTGAAACTCTAAGAGGGGAAACTAAAAGGTGGGGTTTTCTGAGTTTTCCACCAGAAAGAAGAAAAAGATAAGGTCTTTGGGTAAGATTGTGGAATTTGAAAGGAGGAGAAGAGATAGTTGGGAATTTAGATGGGGTTGAAGATGAAGAAAGTAAGGCCATTTTCATTGTGAAATGAATATTTTTCTAAAAGGAAGAAGAAAGTATAGTGTCAGGATGATGTTCAAAGCATGGGTTCATTGGAAGAAATTCATAGTTGGAGTATGGAGATTGAAGGAGAAAACAAGAAGTCACCCTTTAACGGCCATTCAAACGTTTTTTAGCCCATATGGTTACGGCAGTTAGTTTCCTTTAACCTGGTACTTACCATGTAGAAACGAAAACAAGATTAGTTATTACTGGCGTTTCCCTTAACTTGGTGCTTACCATGTAGAATTTTCCTCTATACAATTAATTAGTTACATGTAATGCTTAGATCTAATATTATTCAGGTTGTGACTATTTTTATGTATGTCAATCATATTTTTCATATCAAAAACTATTTTTTTCGTTTGAATTTTATAAAATAATTTAACATATTTTTGTGTTAATTTTGATTTTAAAATGTGTTATTAATAGTTGTAATAATTTATATAAATTAATGTAAATTTTATGGTACATAAGAAAAACTAAAAAATAATTCATATTAAATTTGTAAAATCAGCTCGTTAAATCGTAAAATCGTAGACTCATGTTATGATTCTAACCCTAACAGTTTTATTCCAACTAGAGGCCACAGGCCAACACAATTCTTTCCGGTGCACTTTGGATTAAGTCGTGCGCACCTGGAAAACATCCCAGGAGGTCACTCATCCCAAGATTGCTCTTCAACAAGCACGTTTAACTGTGGAGTTCTTGGCAAATGGACTCACATGAAAAGATGAAGATGCTCTTTGTTGATATAAGTAATCCATCTTTTTTTAATCTGATACCCCTATTAACGGTGTTATTTTAATTTCAATCAAACGACATACCAAAAAAATCAACTCGAATTGCAATTTTCAACACGAATGTTGATGAACATCTATGAATTGAATTAAATAATTAAAATTCAAATGTAAACGAAAACTATTATGTTGATTGCTAAATGAGAAATAATTCGCCGATTCAACAGTAGAAAAATGAGCTCTACACCTTGTTGACTGGATGTGTGCCTTGCTCTCGGTTGCCTCTGGGTAATAAATCATCTGGATTATATTTCTTAGGTGCCCACCAACAACATGATACTGTAGAAGATACAACACAATAAGAAAATAATAACGGCCCGTTTGGTTAGTGTTAAAAATTTCATCAAAACTTTCATGTGATTCCCATGGTAATGAAACTTTGATCACAAAAAATTTTTTTGTTCACAAATTTCCATTACCACCTAATACCACCTCTCTCAATGGTAATGCATTGGAATGAATTTTATAAACAAAATGAGATAATTAAAGGTTGTCAAGCTTGACCATCAAGGTAGTCATGAGATTTTTCAACCAAAATCACACTAGTATTTCATTCCCATTAACGAGGTTTATTACCACTTACCAAACGGGCCGTAAAGGACATCCAAAAATTAGAAGCATCAATTTTTATGAATATTGATATATCTGAACCCAATCTGAAATCGGAAATCCATGAACATAAACCTTTTAATTAATGTTTAAGTTCTGAAATTCAAGTATTCACACAAATTAACATATGTGACCCACAAAGACTTGTAACTTAGAATGAGAGAAAATAATACAATAGATGGGTCCTAATTAAGGCCCTAAAACGTAGAACATCTCAACTTTTCAAATCCTTTAGTTGTAGTATTTGTGGATCCTACTTATGACACGGTGAGGCAGAGAATAGAGACCCTTGGAACCTGAAGTGGTAAAATGTGTATAGGCCGAGATAGTAAGTTGGCTTAGGTCTCCGAAAGTTGACGCTTTACAATCATGTAGAAGTGAACAAAATCGGTTGGCACATTAGCTTTATGCATGAGTTGATCTAGACGGGTAATATAGGTACAAGACGTTTATGTGAAAGGGTATAGTTGGGAGGTATCTAATGCTCTATGTGAGCTAGGTTGTTAACAAACTTATGCAATGCGAAAAAAACTGGAGCTGTATATGATTATTAGGCCGTCATGTGTATACTAAGCCAAGATAACTCGTCACCTCTTTTTAAGTGCGAGTTTAGCAAACAATACATGGAGAATATCAAGTATTGATAGGCGTGAATTAGAGAGTTGAGTCTTTGGAAGACCTGTTTGAGAAATGCAAAATTAACACATTTATGCGTAGGATCATTGAGACTATTTCCGCAACCTTGCCTACGCCATTTGTGTGGCGAGTAGTAGACAAAAAGTAAGTGGAATCAAAAACTAGTATTGACTAGTCTTTTCTTAAGACTGCCTGGAATTAACCTTTCTTTTGAATGAATGCCTAGTCCTACTAAAATGGGTCTAACGATCTAATATGCTGTTGGCAACCTATTTTTATGCATGTCTGATCTGCTTCCCAAAGTAAATTCCCAGTGAGTATGGGTGGGGGGGATGTGTTTTTTGTTCTGGGTAGCTGCTCTTTCGGTTAAGCTTGAGAAAAAGAGTCTTATTTTATCTCTCAAGTAATTGTGAGATGGTGAAGGTGAGACAGTAGGAATGTAGGATTGACTAGGAATTCAAGCAGATGAACAATGTTAGTGATGACCTCGATGGCCTTTGCCCATTGATAGTGGAGTAGCTAGCTCAACCCGAGGTTGCAAATATGTAGAAGAGGGCGAGGTATATAAAAAGGTTGTAGTTCCTTGTGACAAATTTTGGTGTATGTCGTCCGATTGTGGTTGTGGTTGTGGTTGGAGTTGTGGCGTATCTTCGTAAAGAATGTTAGTTGGAGATGAAAGGTACTGAAAAACGATGACGTATTAGCGATCGAACGATGCGTTTCAACCACTAACACCACCAAGATCGAAATATGTGAAGTCTTGTGTTTACAAATTACGCAAACTATAACTCGATGTTTGAAGGAATAAAATGCAATAACAAAGTGACACAAATGTTTAAGGAGGTTCACCCAAAATTGGCTACGTCCCCCGTGGTGTAGTAACTCTTATATTATCAAAAGGAGCTCAAAGAACTCTCAAGTATAGAGTATTACAATTAGAGTAGAGATGAGGCTAAGTGTTTAGGCTATGGGTTATTTTGTGGATTATATGTGGATCCCTTTTGTGGATGATTTTTATGTGCATATGAGCACACTATTTATAGGACCATTATCATTTAATGGGAATACATAATAATGGGTAAGTATTAATACAAAACAAATGCACCATGGAATAATAATGATCAGCATTAAGAATCCAAAGCAGCCACTGACAAAGATGCTCGTTTGAACCATAATAGTGCTCGTTCGAGCATCATGAACAGCAACATTCTGTTCTCAGCTACACACTGTGCTCGTTTGATCATCACGGGGCTCGTCCGAGCATGGTCTACTCGAGTCTTCTGTTTTATTGTCAACTCCTACCTCGAACAAGGCATCTCAAGACTCTTGCTATACCCCATTAACTTCCATTCATCATGCATCATTAACCATTGTGTTTAAGTTACACTTTAACTCCCACATTTAAATTACACTTAAACACCAATTAAACCACACTTTTAATCACCCATTAACTTACTCTCATAGGATTTCATCCTAAGAGTCACACTTGAATTATTTTTGGTGCACTCAAGTCACACCACTCATAACATGTACATAGAGCTCATAGTCGACAATAAACGGGGGCACATTCTTCTAATGGCAATGCAGACTAGGGCTGAACAAAGTTTGGTCTAAACCGTAAACCAAACCAGACCAAACCGTAATTTTAGTATTTGGTCTGGTCTACGGTTTAAATGGTCTGATCTGGTTTTTTTTCAAATTAAATTACGGTTTACGGTCTGGTCTCGGTTTTTTATTTTTCAGACCGGACCGGACCGCAAACCGTACTTTTGACAAAAATCATAATTTTGTTTTTGAAAATTAAGTTGCTACCTAGATATTTTAAGATAAAGATATATTTATATAGGAATATATACTTGAATAATGTTGATGTTAATACAACTAATTAAAAATTATTATATTTATTAATTGTAGGTGTGAAATATTTGCATAAATACATGTATTAATTTGGACAAAAATAAAAATAAAAAACCGTAGACCAGACCAGACCGGACCGTTGTAAAACGGTCTGGTCCGGTCCGGTCTGGTGTTTTAAACGGTCCGGTCCGGTCTGAATCTGGTTTGGTCTAATTTTAGTGTCAGACCAGACCAAACCGGACCGTGTTCACCCCTAATGCAGACTTGAGATTTTCTGGAGTGAAGCATGACTAAAAGGCTATAAGTTCAACAAACTTAATATCTTGAGACACAAACCACAACTACTTTTCTAAATTATACAATCACAAATCTTTTTGACTAATTGGGAATCCTACAAATAGGCACTTGTGAGATTAAG
Source organism: Amaranthus palmeri (assembly GCA_019776075.1). NCBI lineage: Eukaryota > Viridiplantae > Streptophyta > Magnoliopsida > Caryophyllales > Amaranthaceae > Amaranthus > Amaranthus palmeri. Next base: position 340,474 of record JAAKBH010000092.1, on the reverse strand, counting down.
AACAAAATTTGGGAAATTTCATGTGGTAATCCCGAAGTTTTGGGTTTTCCGCGTGGTAACCAAAACTTTAAAAAAATCCATGCGGTAACCCTGAGGTTTACTAAATTGTTCTACCGTGACCTTTTTTGCACATAAAACATTAGCAAATGTTAATTTTGAAGCTTTAAGGCTTTTGTAAACCTACATATGTGATACCATTTCAAATGCCATTAGTCTCAACCTTTTTCCCTAAAACATAAACCCTAAATATACCCATCTTTGGGTTTTGGGGAAAAATATGATTTGGATGAAAGATGGTTGATTTAGGGTTTATATTTTGGGGGGAAAAGTTGAAATTAATGACATGATCGAATGGTGAGTCGCATATATAGGTATACAACAACCTTAAAGCGCCGAAATTAACGTTTGCTATCATTTTATGTGCAAAAATGGTCACGGTGGAACAATTTGTTAAACCTCAAGGTTACCGCGTAGATTTTTTTTAAAAGTTTTGGTTACCATGTGGAAAACCCGAAACCTCAGGATTACCACGTGGAATTTCCCACCAAATTTTAACATAAACAACCAAAGGTGCAAATAAGTGAGTAATTTCTAGGTTTGCCAAAGAAAATGGCATATATTTTTTTACGAAGAGGTGTTGGAGTGCAATTACTCAAATAAGCTGATGTAAGGATACATTCACCCCAAAAATCATTGGGTAAATTTAGTTGAAATAGTAAGGCTCCTGCCACATCAAGAATGTGTTTATGTTTACTCTCAAACCATACATTTTTAAAAAGGCTAGCAAATTAAAAAAATGATTGCACAATATGCAAAACTTGTTCCTAGAATGATCAAATTCAAACAAAATAAACATCTTATTGCAATTACTTTGAGAATTGACAATCAATTAATTTTTGTAAAACAGGTGTGTTCTAACTCGTAAAAAAAATCCGTAAAAAAACCCTTTATAATCGAGGACCTCTTAATTGGTAAAGTTCCAGTATACTTATAGCCTTAAATAAAAGATCTCCAATTTGAGGATGTTGCATAAAATGCTCTTGTTCCCTAGCCCATTCTAGGGGTGTAAGCGCGTCTTCTTGCGCAAACGCTTCACTATCAGGCGCATTTTGTGCTAAGTAACACAACAATTTCAACGCTGGAATTCGCACCCTCTGCTCCCCAAAATACACCAATTTTATCAAATTCCTTACACATATGACTTGTATAATAGACTTACTATGCACAACATGTAAGTAATTGTTTGAGCAAGCAAACTTAATCAAAGCAGCAACAACCTCAAACGTAACTTCAATCTCGTTTTCATCAACGATAAGCCTTACAAGGCTTTCGATGATTCTAGTCGTGTCTTTAGCACGAAAGATTCGTGCCAAATTACCGAATGATTTTACGCAAGGGAGCAAGAGTTTAGGGTTATTAGAATTTGTGAGTACGTTAAGAAGTTGTTCCACCACAGCCTTGGTTGCAGGGGATGTAGGCTTGAAAGCAATTTGTCTTAAATCAGTATTTTTTTCAGCTACATTTGTAATCTCCATTATTGCCATGGCTGAGTTATACTTGACATCGTCCTGGCCGTTTTGTAGGAGCGTAGCGAAACATAGTAACGCTCTAGACTCGGTGATGCTACTGCATATGGACGCGTTCCCTTTGGCTAAATACCAAAGGGCTCGCGCTGCCATGGCTTTCATCTCGACTTTCACCACCTCTCCATCCTCAAACTCTATCTCCTTCATAGTCTGATGGTTTGGAGTATAACAAACACCCACATTAACACTTGTGGTGTCATTTGTTGTCCGTCTCTGCTGAAAAACATTCAAGAGAACAAATTAGTTGCAATATTTAAACACATACTTCCTCCGTTCCAAATTACTTGCAAGTTGCAAGCTAGCGTAAAAAGCACTATTCATTTATCACTCTTAAGCGGTGATTAATTTTATCTATAGGTTAAAACATAGTCAAATGAGATCTTGTTTGATTCGTCTTATTGCAAAGATTATTAATATCAAATTATTATAATTTTTTATTATACATAATTAGAAATATTAAGGATTGATTAGTGTATTGGACTGATTTAAATAACATTTTATGTTTAAAATTTCAAAATAATTCAATTTTAAAAATTTTGTTTACAGCTTATTTGGTAGTTCGTATTAAATGATGAAAATGGTAATGAAAAGTGTAATTTTAGTGTGAAAATCTCTTAACAAGTTTATGGTTATACTTGTTGTATTTCAATAATCTCATTTTAATCACAAAATCTATTCAAATGCATTTCATTTTAAGGGGTGATATTCAGTGGTAATGAAAAATTATGCACAAATAAAACTTTTTTATTATCTACTACTTTTCATTATCATGGAATAAAATGATACATTTTATAAAAATTTAAATTATAAATTATTATTATTATTAATATCATTTGATACCAACAACTAAATGGACCATTCGTCTTATGTCCCTTTATATCACCCTCTTACGTTATTATTTTATAATACAAAATAAGCAAAAATAGTTCTACTAACATTAAAAATAAATGCCACATATTGCATTGGTGCGTATGTCACATCTCTTTCATGTGATTATTATTTAGTTTACGAAAAGAAATTTCCAACAACTTGATTCCCAATGCTCAAAAACAACAATTCCTTATTCTTTTTTGGTCTTCATTATACTATTTGAGAAGTATTTTAGCATCAGATTTAACTTGTGCAGTGTTTTTATACCATAAGAGTATAACTTGCAAAATCCATCCAATTTGCAAAATAAATAATTTAAAAGATATAATAATTGCCTAATTAGAATATGATTTAATCGGGTATCAGGATCACTTATTTGAAAAACATACTCTTAATTACTAAATTACATCTTTTCTTTTAATTATAAATATAAGATAATATTTAAATTTTTATAAAATGACCGATATTTTGTTACAATGTCAACCCTCTTTGAGCAATGAGCGATTCTAGGCACATTTGGGGTGGCCCACCTTAGGACCCTAAAAATTAGATGCCTAAAATCAGATATAATAGACATTTTTTTTTTGCGGTTTATAATTAATTTTCCGCTTTTAATATATTTATTATATTATGAAATGATTTGTCTTGTTATTGTTGCTTATGAGCGAATATACAAGTATAACATCAATTGAAAATGTAATTATACATTTTAGTGTTAATTTCTTATATAGTTAACGCTATTTTCTTTATCATTTCTAAAGGTATAAAAGACCCATTTCAAAAAAATTATATAAAAGAAAATCCTTAAAATCTTTGGCTAGACTTATAAAAGTTCCATCAGTACTGTTTCATATTTTAGCGTTTTTTATAACTAAATAGAATGTCTTAAAATTGCAAACTATAGTTTACAACAATGCATCAAACTCTTTAATTTCTACTCTTATGGGAGTTAAAGATTTTAGGCACTAATCAAGGATTAATCAAACCTCAAAACTTTGAACAATAATACCATAAAAATAAGGAAAAATTATCTAGAATAATCTAACATATTCGTATTTTCCTACAACAATCCCACCTATTGATTAACCATGAATAATCCCAACTTTGGAAGGTATTTTCCTTGAGTAAACGCGATTACGAGATGACTTGCTATAACAAGTTTTATTTAAAAAAAAAAGATAAATTAAAATAAAATGTCAAAAAAAAGGTTCAAAAAAATTTATGATTTTCTTTTATTTTTTAGAAATTTTAATGTAAAATTTTAAAGTTTTTCTCTAATTTTAAATTAATTTTCAGTTTTTTTCTGGTGAATTACCTATTACAATAGCTCATCGGATTACCCTAATTTACTCTGGACAAATACCCCTTAAAGTTAGGATTATTCATGATTAATCAATAGATAAAATTATTATAGGAAAATCACAAACAGACTGGATTAATTTTTCTTAAAAATAAAATAAAAAACTTACCATATTATCCGAAATCACATTAGCCATATGCATATTCTGCTGAATCTGATTAATACCCTCCATTTTATTACGCTCAACAATTGCATATTTGTTATTATGCCCTTCAATCGTCTCAAAAGCAAGATGACTAACAAGTACCTTAACTACATTAAATTGCATAAAATCATCCTTGCATTTTGGGTAATTACAAACCAACTCAGATATAGCCCAAGCTACCATTGCTTTTACTTTCATTATAACTCCTCCATCTTTTAACATTTTGCAAAAAATAGAACAAACCCCATTATCAATTATAGTTTCAACACTTTCCTCATCACATCCTAAAACTCCTATACAACGAATTGCATTTTCTTGTCCTTTAGGATTCCCTGCCTCTTTAGCTAATTTTAAAAGTGGGCCCACACCACCTTCCTCGACTATCATTTTTCTATATCGTCGATTGTCGTTAGCTAACGACAATAACGATGAGGCCGCATCCGTGCGTTCCTCGATCGTACCCGACGATAGATTTGCGACGTGCTCCCATATTAAACAAAGTATTGGCTCATTTGCCGCGATGGGTGGGAGACCGAAGTAACTAATTTTTGAGTCTTCTATATCGTCGTTACGTGTGATGGTTGCACGTAAAATCCATGTAACGTTTCCTAAGGAATTATCGAGTTGAGTGATTAATTTTCGAAATGTCGAATTTGGGACTATGGTAAAGACACGCTTAAATAAAGAGCGTGATTTACACTTGTTGATGAGTATCAATGTCTTTTCTAGGACTTGTTGGGTGTCATTGATGATACGTCGAGTCGGCTTTTCATAGAGATTGTTACTTGAACGGGCTGCTTGACGTATGAGCTCACCTAATTTTATAGTCTTGGTTTGTAACTCTAGACATTCTGATTTGAAATGTTGGACTTCATCTGATGATTTTGTTATTTGATCTGCTAATTTTATTGATCTTGTTAAGATCTGTTTCAATGACGTCTCGCCCATACTGTATGAATTTGGGTTCGAATCAAAATATTTTAAGGATTTATGTCATTTATTTTTTGTTAATTGAATGAAAATAGATATATGGTGGTGAAAAATTGTGGGTATGGTGGAGGTTGAATGGAGAACTTTTTTAAAGAGGAAAAGGAACAAGGTTATAAAGATGATAGAAGATGGACGAAATTATTGTGGCCTATTTATGAATTCTTTTGTTGCTTTCTAATTTAAAGTAAAATCTGAATATTTGAGAGTACTTGAGGGATTGAACATTTATATAGAGTGTTAGGTAAGGATTAGGGAGTGGGTGGGTCAAGTTAAGAGCTTACATTTCAATGAAGAGTTTGTTTTTATTTTGTAGAGGTAAATTAGTATTTATGATTGGATTTTCTTTTAGATTATAGATGTCTAAAGTTCAATTTATTTCAACTTATCCTCGCAAATAAATATATTTTCAAAATAATGAAAATATTTTTTGTGATAAAAACTATTTTCACTATTCTCTATTTACTAAATTATACTCCCTCCTATTTATAGAGAATGAGACATTTTCTTATTGGACCAATTCACTGAAAATGTCCCATTTCTATTTTTGACATTGTTTTTTACCTTTTTACTCTTACTACAAAAACACAACACATAAATATCAATACCCTTTATGAAAAAATAGACTTTTCTACTCATTTTTAAGTGGTCTCCCACCCCTCCTTGGTTTTGGTGCAAAACCTAAATGTCTCATTCTCTATGAATAAGAGAGAGAACAAATAATTGTTTTAATTTTTCCATATTGTTTATATGAAGACTATTTTTTTTCCTATTGTTTATTGTCTATATCTTGGCGTCTACCCATGAAGACTATAGATTGGCCCCACAAACTAACACATGTCATTTCGGAGCACTTTGGCCTCACTCGTGCTCACCTGGGAAACCTTCCCAGGAGGTCACATGTTCTAATATTGCTCTTTACCAAACACGCTTAACTTACTTCATTTTTAACACTGGGAAATTAATACTCTCCTATTCACCATAAGTGTCTCATTCCGTTATTTTGTCAAGTCATTTTAAATGTCTCATTTCTATTTTGGGTATGTTGATGTTACTAATATACTTTTACCAAACTTAACTTTTTTACGCCTTTACATCTACTAACCCCACTTTACCCCTATTAAAATTTAAAAACACGACATTTTTTTCTTTTACATGTGGTCCCATTTGACCAATGACCACCTAAAGTATGATGAAAAGTCAAATGAGACACATTAGATGAATAGGAGGGAGTATATAATAACAATGGAGGGAGTTTAAAAATAATCAATCCACCAATCATAAACTATACTAAAATAATAAATTATTATGACACATATCACTATCACAACGCATGTTTTTCCGCCAATATCATGCATTCAATTCAGTCTGTGTAAAATTATGTTAGGCATTTATTTTTTAAGAATTCAAATTATTATTAGAAATATTTGTAGTTGACTAAACATTAGTTAATTGCCTTCAATTCAACCAATATCATCCATTTTAGATATAAAATTATTTAGAATATAGATCGTAAACTTTCATAATTTTACCATCTATAAACTAAAATTATGCAAAATAATTAAGAGTCAATAGTATATTAATTTAATATACTTAGCTTGATTGAATAAGTATATTACGAAAACCTATTTAAAATAGGTTTCCGTAATATACTTATTCAATCAAGCTAAGTATATTAATATACTTAGCTTGATTGAATAAGTATATTACGGAAACCTATTTTAGAAGGTAGTAAAATAGGCTATTTTACTACCTTCTAAAATTATGTCTCTAATTTACAAATGATACTTTTTTGTTACTTTTGAGAAATTTAGGTTTCATTTTTATACATTTATTATATTATATTATATTAGTTTTATAATTTTAGTTCATATTATTTTTAGAAAATATTCTTGACTAAAACTTAACTTATTGCATTCAGTTCCGCCCATATCATACATTCTTCGTATAACAAAAATTTTGAATATAGATTTTAACTTTCCATAACTTTAGCATCTAAAATCTAAAATCATGTAAAAGGCTTAAAAAAGTCTTTCTTAATTATGTTGTTTGGGGTTAAATAAGCAAGTTTACCAATTTAATTATTTTGTATTATTTCTATCAAATTAAGGTAATTAACTAATTTATTAATTCAAAAACAATCAATTTAAAGACAGTATTTACATTTTATAAAAATTGTGATAAGCATTGAAAACCTAACTCACTATCCACTTATAAGAAGCAAACCTAAAAAATTTATACCTCTCAAAACATTTTTTTTCTCTTCATCAGTATCTTCATACCTAGACATTTCATACCTCTAAAAACCTAACAATCATCCATGGCCCTTACCAAGTACTACTATCATTTTATTGAGGTATTAGTGGCGATACAGGTTTTTGAAAAATTATAGTCAATGTGATATATTTGTGGAAGAAGAATGAGTCCGACATGAAGAGGCGAGCACTACACATAATAATATTAATGGAGTAAAAGATATATTTTTAACAATCATCTTTTATTTATTTTAATCAAATCAATAACAAATTCTTGTGAGAGACAGTCTCTTTGAGATTATCTCTGTTTGTGCTGACCCAAAAAGAAAAATATAGTAAGTTTCTAGATGGACATTAAAAATATTATAATTATTTAGAATATTGTGGGTACCTAAATACTTTGTTGGTGGGCATTAAGTATCTATCTATACTATATACTAAATGCATTGTACAAGAGGACACGTGTTGATAAGTGCAATTATTTGCACAAATCGCTTACATTTTCTATGCTCCATTGCGGTGTTTAAAGGCAGTTTAGGGTCGTTTTATGTGGTTTCACTCCATTTTGGTATTCCATGTCCAATTTGTAGCCAAATGGGTGAATTATGGTATTTTGAGTTGTTTTTGTGGGTGTTCGGTGCTAATCTTGTTTACATTGCTCAAAGAACGTATCAAGCTATCAATTTTGTCAAGCCATGAAGAGTAAAAGAGCAAAAGATTTGAAAAGTGTTGTTAATGCAAAAGTTTTGAGGTGAAATTTGATACATGTCTACTCTTTTGGCCATAACTTTGGATAGGAACATCGTATTGATGCAAGGTTTGCAGCATTGGAAACTAGACTTCAAGAGCTTTCCAACGGTTTATTATACGTCCAATTCTGACAACCGAGCAAAAAATGGCGAACATTTGAAATTTGCTGAAGCTGACATCCCAAAACGCCGACTCGGCTTCCTGGGCGTGGAAGTGGCCGCCGAGTCGGCTTCGGCTACTGATTTTTCCGCACACTCTTTTCTGATTACTTTATTTTTGACTTATTTTCTTTTATCTTTTTGTTAATTAGCTTCTTAGGGTTTATCTTTTTGTTAATTATTTCACTCACTAAAAAAATACTATATTTTGTAAACTTTCTGTTGGTCAAGGAGGCTTAGGAGACTTGACCTAATAGTTAAACTCCATTTTTATTATTGCATTCTTAGTTGTTAGCTCACAACCAATCAATCCTTTTTGTCCCTAAGCAATATAATCAATCGAAATTACCAAGTTTCTTGTCCTAGCTTCCTTGTGTTCGACCCGCGACTACACGTACACCGTGCGCTTGTGGTTAAATAAAATTTGCACATCACGTGTCACTCTCACAATCACTATTTTCCCTCCAAAATGACACAAGGGTATTTTTAAAAAAAATTTTAATTCGGCTAAATTGGGTAATTAGAATCATTCTTTATGTTATAGTGTATAAGTTTCATATCAATCAAATATCATTCTATAATAAAAAAATTGTCATTCTTTCCTAAAATCCTTTAATTCAATTTAAGACCAAATAGTAAACCCTATATTAACACTTTTATTAGAACTTTCCATTTTATCTTGAGATATATATGTTTATTCCTTTTGATTTTTATATCAATAAAATATCATTCTATAATAAAATGGATAATATATGATGAATAGCAAAAAATAATATATCAATTATCAAGCTATCCTAAAATCGATCAACATCAAATATGTGAATAGTAAAAGAATGGTCAAATTCTCTCTATTTAATGCCTCCAATTTGTTTAATATCAATCAAATATAATTCTATAATAAAATGTATAATAAAAAATAAAAATAAAAATAAAAATGGCAGTAACATTCTATAATAAAAATATGTCGTCTATCTACACTAATACAAAGTATATATATATATATATTAAAAGAGAAACAAAAAAACAATCTTATTGACACGTGTCAAGCTATTATTGAAAATTGTCCCACCTAAATGATATGGTTAATTAGCTATAAAAGTCAATTCTGTTATTAAATTAAGTGAATAATATCAATCCATTGAATTAAAAGAATAAATTATTATAAAAAAATACTCATAACAATATAAAAGAAAACATATTAACTAATAAGATATGCAAATTATGGAAGAATATTTAAGTTTGATATCATATATTGAAATATGTGCCACATTGTATTAACTATTTCAATCTTTATATGGTAGTACTATAATATTTAATCACACTAATTATATAAAGTTAGTGAATATACTCAACAAACAATATTGTCTTGAAAATTAGACCTAAGATTATAATTGTTTACAAGAAATATAAATTTTTGTTTGAAGATTAGAACTAAGATATTAACAAAAGTTAAAAAATCCTATATCAAATACGAGCTTAGTTACATCTATTCACCGGGTAATCTATCCATTACTTATAAATATTAAGAATAGTGAAATTGAACTCACCAATAAAGATATATTTTATTCGTCTATTTATAGTTGGTAGTTTTTCTGGGGTCAAGAAAATTTCTTCCATAAAAATTGAAATATTATCAGTCATGATCACAAGACATTTTTTAAATATTTTTTTAATTATTCGTGCTTGGCATGGGATTTAAGCTAGTATTGTAAATAGGCATTACGGATAATATACGTGGACACTAAGATTTAAACATAAAAATAATTATGATCCGTGCATGGCACGGGTAAGTACCAAGTGTATATATGTGTGTGTGTGTGTGTGTACACACACACACAGACACACACACAGATATACACACACACACACACACACACACACACACACACACACACACACACACATATATATATATATATATATATATATATATATATATATATATATATATATATATATATATATATATATATATATATATATATATATATATATATATATATATATATATATATATATATATATATATATATATATATATATATATAAACAAACACACACACACACACACACACACACATATATATATAGCCTCGAAGACTTCTGCTGCAACTGCTTTAGTGAGGATGTCTGATAACTGATCTTCAGATTTCAAATGAGGAATCCGAATGATTTTATTATCCAACTTTTCCTTTATAAAATGTATATCTATTTCAACATGCTTAGTTCGATCATGCTGGACTGGATTCTCTGAGATGTGAATGGTTGCTTTATTATCAAAGAACAAGGTGCACGCCTCTGCTGGTGGAAAATTCAGCTCGCATAGGAGCTTCTTAAGCCATAGAAAATTCGTTATCCCTTTAACCACCCCTCTGAATTCTGCTTCTACACTTGATAAAGCAACAACTTTTTGTTTCTTGCTCCTCCAAGTAACAAGATATCCCCCAATGAGAGTAAAATACCCTGATGTAGATTTCCTGGTATCTCGATCTCCTGCCCAATCTGCGTTAGTGTATGCTACAAGATCAAGATGACCATTTTTCCCATAAAACACTCCCTTTTCACTTGTACCCTTCAAGTACCTCAAGATTCGGATAACAGCTTTCATGTGTTGTGTTTGAGGTGAATGCATGAAACAACTCACCACTCCTACTGCATATGCGATATCAGGTCTGGTATGTGAGAGATAGATGAGCTTTCCCACCAACTTTTGGTATTATTCTCTGTCTGCTGATTCTCCTTCAGGTAAAGTTTGGAGGCGATGATTTGTGACTATCACTAGTGGAAAAAAAGTCATTGGCTGCGAGACATAGGCTGCGGTTGTTCAAAGACGCAGCCTATAATAGAAAACATATAATCGCAAAAAAAATAATATATACATTGGCTGTGGTTCCTATAAAAACCGCAGCAAATAATGCAAAGCAAGCTATTGGCTGCAGTTTATCTCTATGACCGCAGCCAATGACTATTAAAAAAAACCCTAGATATACATATGGAGCGTGCGGCCCATTTTTCTTATTCCAATTAAACTTGGCTCATTTTCTTATTCTAAACCCTAAGATTCTCTCTCTTCCCACTTTCCTTCTCTCTTCCCACCTTCCTTCTCTTTTTGACATTTCTAAGACTAATTCTTCTCAAATCTATACAAATCTTTCTGTACATATGGTTAATAAAGATCGATTCTTCTCACTTATGTACAAATCTTAATGAAACTAATCCTTCTCAACCTAAGGAAGATCGACTCTTCTCAAATGCAAATTCTTTCTAAATCTAAGGAAGATCGATTCTTAAATGCAAGATGTTTATAGATCGATTTCTAGATCGATTTCTAGATCGAGTTCTGTACATTGTTCATCTGGTTCGTTTTTGATGTTCATCTCTGCATCTTCATACGATTTGATTCTTCATACAATTTTGATGTTCATCTGGTTCGTTTTTTTCTCGAAGGCGAAGATTTTGATGATCACGATCTTTGATTTCGTTTTTATTATTCTTGGTAAATTTTATATTTAAATTTGTAGATCTGTAATTTACATGATTTGTATATCTGTAAATTTAGGGTTTTTTAGATTTATTCTTCACGCTTATTTTAGGGCTTTTTAATCATGTAATTTACATGATTTGTAGATCTGTATTTTTGTTTAGATTAGATGTAATTTAGATTTGTATTTTTTTTGGATATGTATTTTTGTTTAGATTTGATGTAATTTACATTTATTCTTTACGCTTATTTTTATTTCGTTCATTGTATTTTGTCCATTTTCTTCCTTTTCTGGGTTGTTCTTTGTTTGAGTTTGAGTATAATAAGTTTGTTGTTCTTAATCTGGGTTAATTTCGAACATATCAATGTTTATGTTTGAGTTTAAGTATAATAAATTTGTTGTTCTTAATCTGGGTTAATTTCGAATATATCAATGTTTATGTTTTGAGTATAATAAGTTTGTTGTTCTAAATCTGAAATTTCAAAGAAATGCAAAAAAAAAAATGAAGTGTATAGGCTGCGGTCATTTGGAACCGCAGCAATTGGTAAATTTTTTATTTTTAAAAACAACTTTTGGCTGCGGTCATTTAGGACTGCAGCCAATAACTTTTTCTCATTTGCTGCTACTCCAAGGGCTGCGTGACAAAACCGCAGCCAATACCCTTAAAAAACCGCAGCAATTGGCGGTTTTTCAACTAGTGTATGGGTGTATCTGTCGGTTTACACTCTAACATTCCCACCTCAGCCAGTAGGTCTAAGATATACTTCTTCTGATTGATGAATATACCTTTCCTCGATCTGAGTACCTCTATGCCAAGAAAGCACTTCAAGTTTCCCAAGTCCTTCATCTCGAACTCTTTAAACAACTTTTCTTTGAGATCTCTTATTTCATTCTCATCATTCCCAGTTATCACCATATCATCAACATATATAATGAGGCATGTAATCTGATTGTTCCCTTTCTTCAAGAACAAAGTGTGATCTAAATGGCTCTGCTTGTACCCAAATTTCTTCATTGTTGCAGTAAATCTCTCAAACCAGGCTCTTGGAGATTGTTTCAACCCATACAATGCCCTTTTTAGTCTACACCCTTCTCCTTGAGCAAACTCATCTGAGAACCTTGGCGGAGCATGCATATAGACCTGCTCTTTGATCTCTCCATGAAGGAAGGCATTTTTAACATCAAACTGGTACAACGGCCAATCCTTATTAGCAGATATTGAGAACAGAACTCTAATGGTGTCAATCTTCGCAACTGGAGAAAAAGTATCTGAAGAATCTATCCCATATGTCTGAGTGTACCCTTTAGCTACAAGACGGGCTTTATACCTTTCCACAGTTCCATCAGCATGCTATTTTACTATAAACACCCATTTGCAACCCACAGTTTTCTTTCCTTCAGGCAACACACATTTCTCCCACGTACTTGATTTTGAATTTTAGGTTTGATTTTGAATTGGGTGAGAATCATATTATAGAACTTGACAAATGCATCAAACAAATCAGATTTGTACTTCAAAAAATATATATCCAACACATCCGAGTACAATCATCAATAAATAAAACATAATAGGAATAATTCTTATTAAACTCAAGAGCAGGGCTCCACACATCAGAATGTATCAAGACAAAAGGTTCGCTGCTATGACCATGACTAGAAATATAAAAATGTTTATGGCTTTTCGAAAGAACACAAGGTTCACAATCCAGGGGAGTATTACAACTAGTAAGTGATGGAAAAAGACGTTTCAGATACCCTAATGATGGATGTCCTAGACGTCGATGCCAAGTCTACAACTGATGATGTAAAGTCCCGTGAGCAAGCAAAGTGTGTCCCTTGTGAATCGCCTCATCCACATAGTACAAACCATCTCGTTTAGTACCACGCCCAATAATCTTCCCCATCCGAGCATCCTGCACAATACAATCAGAAGATGACATAAGCACAGTACAATTTAGTTCACGAGTTAATTGACTTATAGAGAGCAGCTTGTGAGATAAACTCGGAATTAAAAGACAGTTTTTCAAATGTAAAGAAGGAGAAATATTAACGGGCCTAGATCGATCAACTTCCACACACTCCCCATTGGCAGTTTGGATATATGTACGGGTTTTGGAATTAGTAGATAGAAGATCACGAGGGTCAAAGGTCATAGTATTTGTCGCCTCACAATCAAATATCCACTGGGAAGAAAAAGATGGTTTGCAAAGGAGCCTAAAATGTGAGCTTGAATTGGGTCGTGGGTTTTGGGTGGTTTTTAATGTGGGTTGTGGGTTTTGGGGTTTTGTGGGTAGAATATTAGGGTTTGTAATGGGAGTAGTATTTAAAGAGGACAAAGGAAAGTTTTTGTGGGATTACCCTCTCCCCTTTCTCTCTCCTCTTGTCCGGTTTCTCCTTCCTTTCCTTGTTCACTTATTTCGCCATTTTTGAGGGTTTGAGATGTTGGAGTGAGGTTTGGTTCATGGCTTGGCACATTCTCTGTGTAGTGAACACTGGTGGCCATGTTGGCCTTGCCGCCGGTCCGGTTTGACTGGGCCTTGGTGGCGGCCTTCCGCTGCTGGTGGTCCTCCCACCACTCCGGGGAGCTGATCAATTTAAAGCATCCTTCTTTGGTGTGTCGACTGCCTCTACAGTGGTTACACTTTAAATGAGCCTTGTCACTTGAGTCTCGCCGGAATGAGGTAAAATCCGACCGGTATTTCAGGAACAAGCCGCTCCCGATTTCTTAGGGATTTTTCCCGATGATGATGTGTGGGTCATAATCCCACGCCTTGAGATCTCTTTTTGAATCATGGCTTACGCCATTTCAACAGTGGGAAGTGGATCTTGGTTGAGTAAGTCACGTTTTTCTTTGACGAAACTTTCATTAACTTCGGCCATAAATTGAAAGAGCCTCTGTTTTTGGATGAACCTGTTGAAAATTGCTATAACCTCGGTGTTGGGATTTTGTGACTCGAACCGAGTCTAAGATCGGGTATAAGATGAATCAAGAAGTCACGGATCGCGAATGGACTCGCGGGGCGCGAGCACGTGAAGCAAAGTTTCTGTTATGGAGGAGGTGAAACTCGCGGCACGCAACCTGGTTCGCGGCTCGCGAAATCAGTAGATGTACGGCCCGCGAGTGCACGGGTGCCGTTTTGCATCCTTGCTTTATTACGTGATTCCTTTGACGGTTACTCCAAATTAATTAGTGGAGCAGTTTCATTTGAGCCTCACGTTTTGGTTGTGATGGTTTAGTGGGTTTTATTTACCCAATTTCTATTATAAATTCTCTAACATTTTGTATTAGAAAATTAATCCATAGCTTGTGACGTGAGAGCAAAACACAAAGTGAGCAATTAATTAAGAGAGAAATCTTGAGACCCATTGTTGTGGTGTCTCGTATTCATCTTGTAATCTCCCAGTTTATAGTGAAAGTTTATTTTCGGTGCCGGTGGACGTAGCTATCACATTGATAGTGAACCACGTTAAATTTCTCGGTGTGATTTTATTTATTGTTTGTTTGAATCTTTATTGTTTTATTATTGTTTTCGATCACGGCTTCCGCTGTCGCACAACAATTGGCATCTAGAGCTCGGGTTTAATCCTAGGAAGAGTTTTTTCTGTGAAACAATGGTAGGAGATTCTACAATAAGGATTGAGAAATTTAATGGGAAGAATAGCTTTGGGCTATGGCAGATTAAGATGAAAGCGTTATTAAAGCAGTTGCAGATTTGGCGTCCGTTGATCCCGAAAAGTGCAGCGTCGACATCGGGATCTGAAGACGGATGGACTGATGAACAGTTAGTAGTGATGGAAGAGAAGGCTCATTCTACCATCTTGCTAAGTCTTGATGATCATATCATCACGGAGGTTGCTGATCAAGAGACGGCTGCAGAATTATGGTTAAAATTGGAGTCGTTGTACATGACGAAATCTTTAACCAACAAATTACTACTGAAACAGCGGTTGTTTAGCCTCAGGATGCAGTCAGGTACGCCATTAAGGGATCATCTAGAAAATCTTAATTCTATTTTACTAGATTTGCGTAATGTAGATGTTAAGATAGATGATGAGGATGCAGCTTTAATATTGCTTGTTTCTCTACCGAATAGTTATGAGAACTTTGTGGAGTCTTTTGTGGTTGGCAAAGACTCATTGACCCTAGAGGAAGTGAAGGCAGCACTTTATACTAGGGAGTTGCGTCAAAAGGCGGCTGGTGGTAATGAGAATTATGGCAGTGGGTTAGTTGTTAGGTCGGGTAAAAGTTCTAGAAAGAAAAATGGGTCTAACAACAGTAACGGTGCTAGTACAGATGGATCTAACAACACTAGGACCATAATATGTTATCACTGTAGGGAACCAAGACATTTTAGGTCTAAATGTCCAGAATTAAAGAATAAATCTCAAGCTACAGTAGTTGAAAGTAAACAGAATAAGAGCTATGATTCGGAGGAAGACTTAGCATTGATTAGTTGTGTGGAGTCTAATGATTTGTTTGATAGCTGGGTCCTTGATTCTGGTAGTTCGTTCCATATGAGTCCTCGTCGGGATTGGTTTGATACTTATGAGTCTTGTTTTGGGGGTTCGGTTACGATTGCTAACGGTACTCCATGTGAAGTAGTAGGTATTGGTTCCATGAGACTTCAGACTAGAGATGGAAGAAGGGTTACTTTGACTAAGGTGAGATATGTTCCTGCATTGGGGAAGAACTTGATATCGCTTGAGACCTTAGATGATTTGGGGTTCAAAGGTGAGTTTAGCAATGGGGAGTTGAGTATCTTTAAGGGTCGAATTTGATACTTAAGGGTGTCAAGATGAAGTCCCTGTATGTCTTTTAGGGTGTTACGCTGCTTAGTTCTGCTGTTAGTGCTTCTACTAGTCACCGGGAGATGACAGTTTATGATAGGCATGGTCATATGGGTGAGAGTAGAGGGCTTGAATTGTCCATTGGAAATCGTCTTACATGTGTCAAGGATGCCTACCTTGAGGAAGACAAGCATTGGGTGTTTGGGTTTAAACACGGGTGTGAGCTTAGCATTGAAGCTCATGATCACTTGTATGGTAAGATGGTTAGTTGGCTACATTTGGATAGTTCGCTTTGTGGATTTGCTATGTTCTATGTTTTAGGTATTTTGTGGCATCATACCTATGGGATAACACCATTGCAGAACGGTGTTACAGGAATAGCGAATTGGACCTTGTTAGGGAGAGTCTTATGCATGCTCTTTAATACTTGGTTGTTGAGTAGATACTGGATTAGTTTGTTCGATCGGGGTTTACACACAGGATTAGAGGTGACCAGTATGTGTGTGGTTTGGCTCAGTAGGGTATCGTTCTATCTCATGGTTGGATCCTTGTTAGGGCTTTGGTATGCTGTTGTGTATTTTGCAGCTACTGGTTATGGTGATAGTGGTACCGAGTTTGAGGTGGAGTATGAGGTTAACCCCTCATCCATTTCTGTTCAACCTTGGATCGATGGTGTTGATGCTACCCCAGGTATCTCTCTGATTGTTGTTTTGATTGCTATAAGTGTGGTAGGTTATGCATTGAACCTTGTGGTGGCAAGGTTGGTAGCCGTTTTTTTGGAGTCACTTGGACCTCCAACTTATGAGCATGTTGTAGAGTATAGTGAGCGGGCGCAGTGGTTTGCTATGACTTTACGGGTGTGGGAACTGTTGTATAGGCTGGTAGTATTACTTAGCTCAATTATATCACCTCATTCTGAGGCTAAGTCGGTCTACATGTCTAGAGTTGCGGTTCGGTGTTTGAAGTATGCTGTGATGTGTACTTGTTTTGAGCATGCTAGAAGTGTCATTTGCAGGTTTGTGACTCAACCTGGGTGGGGGCACTGGCAAGTAGAGATTTGTTCTCTCTACGGTTTGCTTGGATCAGCTGTTGTGGTTCTTATGTATAAGAATGATGTTAGGTGCTTAGTTACATCGGTTGAAGCTTGGGTTGTGTTCGCTGAGTTTGATTTTGTTAAGATCTCGGTGATGGTTCTTTGTGATCAACCTTGGTTAGTTTTTGTGTACTACGATGTTCGGAAGAAGCACAGTGTTGTCAGATTTCATTCGGAATGCACGTACATGAAGATAGAGGTAAAGAAGGTAGGATGTTCTGACAGTCCTAGTAGATTCTTTACTATGCTTGATTCATTAGCATAGGCCCTTAGGAGCGGTGTGAGGGAGCTCACAGGTGGAGGTGTGCACAACCTCAAGGTGGAGCTTGCCTCGTGGACTCGTGATGCAGGTGGAGCATTATGAGTGACTTGTGATGCTAGTTGAGCATTGTGAGTGGTTATACTTGGAAACGAGTATGTGATGGGTCTTAGTTGGAGACTTATCGGGATGGGTCTTAGATGGAGACTTGTCGGGATGTATGGCTTGTGCTTAAGCTTTGCATCGGTTTTGGCTTGAGAATGGTTTGTGTCACTATGACTTGATGAGGTAGTGGTTGACTACGGGTTCTCGTCAAGGTGGAGATTGTTGGGATTTTGTGACTCGAACCGAGTCTAAGATCGGGTATAAGATGAATCAAGAAGTCACGGATCGCGAATGGACTCGCGGGGCGCGAGCACGTGAAGCAAAGTTTCGGTTTTGGAGGAGGTGAAGCTCGCGGCACGCAAGCTGGTTCGCGGCTTGCGAAATCAGTAGATAAGTTTCTGCCTCTATGGATCTTTTTGTCGCGGCTCGCGAAAAGATGTACGGCCCGCGAGTGCACGGGTGCCGTTTTGCATCCTTGCTTTATTACGTGATTCCTTTGACGGTTACTCCAAATTAATTAGTGGAGCAGTTCCATTTGAGCCTCACGTTTTGGTTGTGACGGTTTAGTGGGTTTTATTTACCCAATTTCTATTATAAAATCTCTAACATTTTGTATTAGAAAATTAATCCATAGCTTGTGACGTGAGAGCAAAACACAAAGTGAGCAATTAATTAAGAGAGAAATCTTGAGACCCATTGTTTTGGTGTCTCGTATTCATCTTGTAATATCCCAGTTTATAGTGAAAGTTTATTTTCGGTGCCGGTGGACGTAGCTATCACATTGATAGTGAACCACGTTAAATTTCTCGGTGTGATTTTATTTATTGTTTGTTTGAATCTTTATTGTTTTATTATTGTTTTCGATCACGGCTTCCACTGTCGCACAACACTCGGCGTGAACCATAGGATTTGGCTGCCTCCTATCTATTTCCTTCCAAATTGTGATCAAGTTTCCATAGTAAACTTCAAGAGGTTCCTCTTTTTGTTTTATTGTATTGGCTTGGCAACTCAGATCATAGATCTAGAGTTCGTCTTGTCCACTACTCAATATTATTTCAATCCTCTTCCAAAGCTCCTTACCCACGGTATAGTCCAAAAAACTGATTTACAAGATTAGTTTCGATGTTTGAGATGATCCATGAAAGGACAATCGAGTCCCTTTGTTTCCAGAATTTGTATTTGGGTTCGGTGATACTTGATGGGTCGTCAATGAGGTAACTGAGACGGCCCCTACAATCGAGAGCAATATGCATCATTTTACACCATATGGTGTAATTCTGATAATTCAATTTTTCTGCAACATTTAAATCTGGTAAAATTTGTTCGGCAGGTATTGGTGTAGGTGGGTTTGGTTTGTGAAGTTCCTGGAACATTTTGAACATGCGCTCCATTTGCTCCATTATTATAATCTGCTGCTTATTTTCGGTTTCTGACATTTTAGGTAAGGGTTAAGGTAAATGATGATGCCGAAAGTGTCGCTGGTCCCGGAAAACACCTTATGACTCTGATACCATGAATACTGTTTGTATTAACTTGTAATGGAGAAAACCAGCCCTATAAATACTATGATAATGATCTAACTAAGGAAACAAAATAATCTAGGAAATAACTACAAATCAGCTAAATCTCCTAATTATGGTAGAGAATAAATACAATATATACGAATATCTAACAGTGGTAATATGGTATAAAAGTTCATCAAAAGTTTCATGTGACATTAAACTTTCATCATCATCATCATACCCAGTATATCCCGTTCATAGACTATTCTATTTATGATTAGGGTCTGGGGAGGGAAGATAAACGGCGATGTGACATTAAACTTTGATACATTACCACCTAATATCACCTCAACCAATGCTAATCTATTTGAATGAATTTTATGAAGAAAATGAGAATATTGGAGTTGGACAAGCATGACCACCAAGGTGGCCAAGAGAATCATTACCACCGTTTATTACCATTTACCAAGCGAGGCGTAAGTACTCTATATAAGAAAGAATCTTAGTTTATATGCGTAATTTAATAATTTTTTCTTTGAAAACATATGAATTTTAAATTAGATTCTCTTGAAAAGTTAATGTTATGGGAAACTCCACATGGTAGTATCCAATTTTTATATAATTCCAGTGGTAGCACGTTTTTAAGAAAATTCCACATGATAGCATCCAGTTTATACACTATTTAATTGTCGTAGGCTCGTAGCATTTTCTGTTAATTAAGTTCTTGTTAAATTCCGTTTAATTCATCATTTTGTAAGTTTTTTTCTACACGGTAGTATCTAGTTTTTGTTTAATTCACCATTTTAATGTTTAATTCACCGTTTAATTCACTAACGCCCATAAATGTTGTAATAGTTTTATTTTATACCAAATACAAGGAACATAGTTGATTATCATTTGTTTTTCATCAAATAATAATTTTCACTGGTCAAGTTTTTTCCTAAGAAATATTTCTTATCAAACCAAATATCTCATAAATTATAGCACCTTCATTTTATTTATATTGTTATATTTTTACATTTACACTGTTTAAAAATGTTGTCTTGATTCAACAATATTACAGGGCCGCTTTGAAGTATATTTCATATTAATGAAATTCCACGTGGTAACCCTAAGGTTTTGGGTTTTTCACATGGTAACCAAAAGTTTTAAAAAATTCACGTGGTAACCCTTATATTTCTTGTATTTAATGGCGGCGCCTTATCCATGCCCTAGATTACAAGACTAGTTTGTTTATGTGCTTTGCTTTTCGTCAGTGTCCTACCGCCTCTCTTACCTGTATCGTTTCTTAGTTATATGCATGTACCCTTTTAGTTGTGTAAGTCACCTACTAGGCTTGCAGCTAGTTGTTTTTCTATGCTTGGCTAACGTGTGTATAAGATGCAGGAGTTCAGATATTTGCAGGTTCTCATCGTTGAAGACTCTTCTTGAGCCGAAGGACTCTTTGGACCGCCCTCTCCTTATGGGTATGAGACGCCGTCGAGCCTCCTTCCCCAGACCCTAACCATAGATCTATCTATGTGCGGGAATACTGGGTATGATGATGATGATGATGATGATGATTTGGTATGAAGTAAAATTATCAAAACATTTATAGGCGTTAATAAATTAAACGGTGAATTAAACATTAAAATGACGAATAAAACAAAAAGTGGATGCTATCATGTGGATAAAACTTACAAAATGATGAATATAAAGGAATTTAACAAAAACTTAATAGAAAATGCTACGGCAGTTAGATATTGCATAAACTGGATGCTACCATGTGAAATTTTTTTAAAAAAATTCTACAACTGGCATTACATGAAAATTGAATGCAACAATGTGGAATTTCCCTAATATTATTGATGATAAAAAAATTTATTAATTCTTATGTACAACCAAGGGCTATAAACTTTATTACCATATTATTAATACCTTATAATTATACTTCCTCCAATACAAAGCAAATATCTTATTTGAAATTTGCATAAATATTAAGAAAAGGAGACCACGATGAAAAGGTGTCTACATCTACAATTAGAATAAAACAACAAATGAATGATTTTGGCATGTATAAATTAAGGTGTTCACATGTACAAATTAAGGTGTTCACTTTACATGTACAAATAAAGGATCGGACCACGTCAAAAAGGTGTTCACATGTATAAAATCATTAGTAAAAACAAATTTGAGACAATTGAGATGTTGATCTAAACAAAACAAGACATTTAACTCAAAAGAGGTAGCATTAATTCCTGAAAATGTAATGTACTACTGAGTACTTCCTCCGTTTCATTTTAGTTGCACCATTGGATTTGGCACAATATTTAAGAACTGTCAAATCAGTAAGGTAAAAGTAAGGATGGTGTATGATTGTTGGTAATATGTGAGGTAGAAATAAAAAAAGAAAATTATTATAAATAGATAGTGGTTGTGACTTATGGGTATGATATATGATTGATGGTGATATGTGGTAGGAATAAAATGAGGATAAAATAAGTAGATTATTTTTGCCAAAAATAGTAATGTTGCAAGTAATATGAAACTTCCAAAAACAGTAAGTGTTGTAAGTAAAATGGAACGGAGGAAGTACTATCTAAGCGTGAATGGAATCCTTGAATATCTTTCTGTCACTTTTTGTTTATTGTACCATTTTAAAAACAAATTTTGACCTCTAATATTTAAAAGTATGCATCAAAAAAATTATAAAAATTATACATTAAAAAAATTAAAATAAATTCAAAAAAATCTTACATAGATTTTTAATATATATTTCAATTTAAATTTCTCTCTTCAAAACTAGAAAAACAAAAAGTGAGGAAGGGA
The DNA here is from genome assembly GCA_019776075.1 of Amaranthus palmeri. Classification (NCBI taxonomy): domain Eukaryota; kingdom Viridiplantae; phylum Streptophyta; class Magnoliopsida; order Caryophyllales; family Amaranthaceae; genus Amaranthus; species Amaranthus palmeri. Next base: position 318,326 of record JAAKBH010000092.1, on the reverse strand, counting down.
GTAGTTTTTGTCTATGAAGATGTACTCCTCTGTCCCACTTAATCAATTCTATTTTCTTATGATCTCATCTATACATTTTAACTCTTTTTTTAATTTCATCAATACAATTCATTCTTACTTTTTATTTATTAGTGTTATTCAATTTTTTCTCAAAAAACAACATTTTTCTCTTTGATGCAATAATTTATTGAGGACAAGAGAGTATTAGAGAATTTGAAATAAAAGAAAGCAAAGAAAAAGTACTTCCTAGCTGGGTTCTTTGAAAATGTTACTGAAATATCATCATTAGTGAAGAGTAGGGGTGTTCAATGGGCCGGGCCCCCATTTTGAGCCCTTATCCGACCCGTTTTAAGAAGGGCTTTGTAAGGGCCTGGTCGAAAATGGGCCGGGCCGGAGATGGGCTTTACTTTATGTAAAATGAAGCGGGCTATAAAAAGGCCCAATAAGGGCTGAAAACGGGCCTTTGTAAATAACATAATTAATGTATAAGTTAAATATTATAAATGACAATGTCAATGAAATTATTAATATTTTATTAATTTTTTTTATTATAAATGATAATTTAATTGTTATAAATTGAAAAATGAGGATTAAAAATATTTTTAGTAGTAAAAATGGGCCGAATTGGGCCGGACCCGGCTTTCAAAGCCCGGCCCATTTTAAGACCTATATTTATTCTAAAGGGCCCTTATCCGGCCCGACCCTTATCCGGCCCATTGAACACCCCTAGTGAAGAGTTAAGAGTGATTATTGAATTTTCTTAAAAAAAAATAGTGATTATTGAATGTTAAGTAAGGAGCATCTGCAGCAGAAAGTTTGGGGTTCGACCCCTATTAGGCGCAGGTATTAATTGGAGTTTCTTGATCGCGCGCATCTTTCTTTACTCCCTTCTTGGAGGTACGGGTATGAATTGTCTGCATCTTTCAAGAAAAAAGAAAACCTCAACTCGGACCCTGCCTTGTGCAGTATGCCGGGAAGGTCCTTTACCTTTACGGAGCAATACGTTAAGACTGAATTAATGAGAAGAGATTATTCCAATTCAGTAGTTGTACGAAACGCACGTGAAAGATCAACCATCGACGCCGGTTACCATCATTTTATTTTTGTGGATTTAGTAGAGGGGTCCCCTCGCACTCTCGCAACGTATGGTCTATTTCAATTTCAATTCGTATAATGGAACATGTGTACATACTACTATCATACTACTTCAGTATAACTAGAAAGCTAATGCAATTTTGATATAAAAAATTTGTTGAAAAAATCAATCCTTATAGTTATTCTATTTCAATTATTTTATTATTTTTGGAAAATTCATTCATATATAAATGATTATTTGGTAATGTTTTAGTAATACCTGAATGATTTATTAAAATAGAGTATGTTAGAGTATATATTATGGTGAGGCCTCAACCTCTCAACTTAAATTTTTAATTGAGTTGGTTCCTTGACAAGGTATCAGAGCCAACGTGACAAGAAGTCACGGGTTGGAATCTCAACCACCCCTCCTTTAAAGTGAAATATTTAGTGTCAGGTATGAGGAAAGCCTATGCAGCATATATACACATTTCTAGCCCAACGAACTCTCGTGTGAGGAAGTGTGTTTGAGTATATAACATATCATGGGGCTTCAACCATCAGCTTAAACTGTTGGCTGAGTTGGTTTCATGACAGAGTTGAAAAAAATAAATATTACTCCCTCCTATTCAGGCTAGTAGTCCCATTTGTTTTTGGGCACTATTCACTTAGCCCTCTTAATTTGTATTTTACTCTTAATCTATAAGTTAAAACATAGTCATGTGGGATCTTGTTTGATTCGTCTCAATATAAGGATTATTAATATCAACTTTTTATAATTTTTAATTAAGAACAACTTAAGATATTAAGGGTTAAAATGTTGTCTCGGCAAGTGTGAAAAAACAAATAGAACAAGTAGAGTGAATAGGAGGGAGTACTATTTTGTGTTCATTGAAAAATATTTTAAAACTGGTGTTATATGTAAGCTATATTTTCTGTTTGGTTTGAAAACTTCAAACTTTTTTTTTTTTTTTTTTTGAAATTGAAAACTTCAAGCTTCAAGCTTTTTTAAATTTCTCAAATTGGTGTTCTTGTAAGAAGTTATTATTTTTATAATTTGTACACTTCAAGACTTTTATGTCCTAGAAATAAGTAAAAGTCTTTATCGCGAACCCCAAAAATAAATTGATAATATAGATAACTACAAGTAGTAGCTAATGAAAAAATATACTTTAAATAGGCATTATTCATCAATGTATTGGTCATTCTTCATCATTACTTTGAATATCAATGCACAAGCTCAGAAGAAAGTCAGTGTTAAACTTTTCTTTTTTTGAGTACTTCATATTTTATAAATTTGAATTTTTGTAATGATCATTATAATCCAAGTATGAGAAATACTTCCTCCGTTCCGAAATACTCGCTACATTTCATTTTTGGGCACTATTCATCGTTCAAGCTTATTTTACATATTGCGACTAATGTGTAAGTAAAAATATAGTCAAGTGGAATCTTGTTTGAATCGTCTAATCGCATACTTTCATAATATTAAATTTTTATAATTTTTAGATAAGTGTAGTTTAAGATATTAATGATCAAAAATGTGCATTGGATTGCGTAAAAAAGTGAAATGTAGCAAATATTATGGAACGGAGGAAGTATGAGTTATTCTCATCACATCATTGTTACACCAGACTTTTTTTTGGTAAGTTTGTTAAAAAAAACCTTCAACTTAGGGCTTTGGGTGAAATAACACATTGGAGCCCTTTTCCTTTGCAATTTATAATCTATATGAACCTTCTACGATCATTAATTTTGCTTTTTTGACAAGGGGCCCTGGACGACGGCCCCTCTTGTCCACCTTTAGGGCCGCCCCTGACAACGGATATGATTAAAAAAGAAGTAAAAACAATAATTTAAATACCTAAAATTTTATTGGGATATTCACTTTGTCTCATTATGTTGGACTTGTAGTAATTTTAGTATTGTTTGCAATACCTCCCAAGCTAAATGCGAGAACTTGATTTTAGAATATTTTCTTGCTTTTATTATATTCAAAGTTAGAGGCTAATAATATATATTGGGACATTGGGTTATAAAGTCTTTCATGGTGAAAGTTTAAAGTCTTGTATCGATTCAATGGTAAAATGTTATAGAACGTCATCATATATATCAGTTCGGCTAATATAATAAATAGTAGGGGTGTTCAAAATCGGGTACCGGGTCGACCCGGATCCGGAAATCCGGGTACCCGGTTTTTCGGGTACCTGAAATTGCGATCCGGTTCCGACCCGGTTTAAACCGGGTACCCGGAATTCGGATGCCGGTTTAAACCGGGTCGGAAATCGGATACCCGGTTTTATTAGAATGTTTTTTTTTTTTTTTTGTCGTTTTGTCATTCAATCATACGTTTGTTTATCTATATTCACTCAAAATATTTTTTTTATATAAAGTTCAAATACAAACTCCCTAAAAATCTTTAACATAATTAATCATAAAAGATTAATTAAGAAAATGATAGAATTCTATTATTGTTCATGGGCTTAAGTAAGAACAATTATAAAAATAAAATACTAACTCTTCAAAAATATTCAATCCTAGGTTAGCTTAAGAGATATACTTCCTCCGTATTTGGTTATTTGCAACTTTTACCAAAAATGGCGTATTCTATTATTTGCAACTTTTTTTTTCCATTTATAGAAAGTTTTTTATTACTTTTTTATTATCTCTCTCTTACTTTTTTATACTCTCTCTTACTTTTTAATACTCTCTCTCATACTTTTTAATACTCTCTCTTACTTTTTAATATTATAATACTATAATCCCACCCCATTAACTTCATTAATCTATTTTAATACACTACTAAAAGTTTTGTCTAAGAGTCCGTGAAGGACCCCAAAGTTGCAAATAATTAAATACGGAGGAAGTATTTTTTTTTTTGAAAGTAGGTTAGCTTAAGAGATATTATGATCATTTTATTTACGAAAAAAAAAGTAAAAAAACAAAATAATTAAAGAAAACCGGATACTACCGAGTACCCGATTTTCAAAAAATCATGACCCGGATCTGGTATCTGGTTTTAAAACCGGGTACCCAACTCGGATTATCCGGTTTGCGAAATCCGGGTAAATTATCTGGTTTTAAAAACCGGATACCGGATAATTCGGGTCGGAAGTTGCATCAAGCAGTGGTGTGATAAAGACAAGATTTCAGTGTTAGGTCTTCTTTAAAATGATCGTGACTTTTTTTGTATAGAATTTTGTTTAATTAAAATTATTATGTATTTAAATAATTGTTATTTTGTTGTAGATGTCGTATGGCATTTTTATTGATTAATTATTAGGTTGCTTTAAAAAAGAGTATATGTGAATAATATAGGATATAATCAAAGATGGTTTCAATGATTCAAGTAATTTAAGAGTCGAATCCGCTCAAGAAAATATGTATCAAATTATGATTTGAAATAGACAAAAAAGTTATAAAAAAACAAAATTAAATACATCTCACAAATAATTTCTATGTTTTCTTTAATTTGCATTAAAGAGAAAAAAGATACTCCCTCCGTTCCTTTATGTTCTTCCACCTTACTATAACGGGTAGTTTCAAAAGTTCTTCCACTTTAGAATACTTTCTATTTTTGGAAAGTTTTCATCTCACTTTTACCCCCTTAAAACCCCACTTTCCTTACTTCACACTACTATTTAATTATTTTCTCTCTCATACTTCCAATACAATCATTACTTCACACTACTATTTAATTATTTTTTCCTCTCATAATTCCAATACAATCATTACTCTCTATTACTATATAATTAAAATAATACCCACTACTACCAAAGATTCTACTTTTCTTAATATTTGTGAAAAACTCAAATAGGAAGAACAAATAGGAACGGAGGGAGTAGTAATTATAAATGGAATATATAGAATAAATTGTGTGGATGAAATTAAAAAATAGTTAAAATGTATATATACATGAGATTAAAAGAAAGCGGTGGATCATCACCAAAAATAGAAATAACGTAAAATAAATAAAACAGAATAAAATAAAAAATATTGTAAATTTAATGGAGGGAGGGAGTCTAAGACAAATGGAAATAGTGAGTAATAAATTTGGAATCAAGAAATAAAGTCCATGACAATCTTTAAGATAAGGCGACCTAAATAATTTAATTTCCAAAAACTTTTTATTTTGTTAAGTGTCTCGTTTTCCTAAACGTTTCCAAGGAAGAAAATCACCTAGATTATTGATCAACAAAATTTTCAACACTTTTTTTATGCCGTAAAATTAGTTTGTTGGTGATTCACATGACTAATGAGTCAAATGAAAGACAAAAGAAAACAAGTCCATTTTTTACAAGACAAAAGTTTTACACATATATATCCCATTCGGTTGACGCAATAAAATGTCAAAAATATATTTAGATGTACTCCCTCTACACTATTTTTTATTTTCGTCCGTCTCACTTAAATTGCAGCAATTCTATTTTTGGAATATGGTCCACCTTTTTCTTTTAATCTCATCCATACATTTTAACTCTCTTTTAATTTTATCCACACAATTCATTCTCTCTCTTCATTCATTACCACTTTTTTAATTTCTCACCATTTTTCTCTTTGCTACTATCTCACATAGACTGAGAGAGTAATTCTAAGCATGACTATCGATCAGTAAAAGTAAAAAGGGTATCGTTTAGGGCTTTAAAATCTTTATGGTTTAAAATATTATACTACCTCCGTTTATTTTTATGTGCAACACTTTCCATTTTTGTTCGCTAAATATTATGTGCAACTCACTTTTTTCTTTCCTTTTTAGTAAAAAATAATCCATCTAAATACCTATCCCATTATTTTCTCTCTCCTTTAATTACTTATCACATCATTTTTTCTCTCTTACCTTTCCCTTAATTACCTATCTCTACTTCCTCTCTTCTTCTTTCTCTTACTTACCTATCCATACTTCCATCATTTTCTCTCTCTTTCTTTCCCTTAATTACCTATACCTACTTCTTCTAATTTCCCCCTACAAAAAATTGCATTAGCAACCGTGAAAGGCACCAAAGTTGCACATAAAAATAAATGGAGGTAGTATTTTAATATACAAAGTTGATGTTAAATTGAATTAAATTTCTATATAATTTATTATATAGTTTTTGCTATGTAATACTTCCTTTGGCTCTTTTTTATTGTCCACTTTGGGTTGGACATGCTTATTAAGAAAGTGTTAGTTGAGGTATTTTAATGATTATAATAATTTTAAATGTGGTAATTGAGGTATTTAAGTGATTATAGTAATTGTAAATGTGGTAGTTGGGGTATTTTAAATAATATAAGTGGGGGTATTATGATCTTTATTTGTGTGAACATAGGGATTTTAGGTAAAAAAAAACTTTGCCAACAATAAAAAGTTAACAATTTGAGTGAACCAACCAAATAAAAAAATGGACAATAAAAAAGCACAGCGAGTACCATGTTATTAAAAGCTTTTAGAATGCCCTTCTTTTTTTTTTTCCTTTAGGACCAAAAAATGAATGAGACATGACTGCTTCATACGTAACTTTGTATGTCAAATAAGCCAATTTGATTGGCATCTTGATGGATTCTCTTATAAATTTGACCAATTATAACTCTACTTCATAATTGTCAGCTGGTAAAATCAGCTAGGTTTTCTCTCTGAACACTCACGTCCTTATCGTTTCTAAGTATCAACACTAACAGTGAGTTTGGTTAGTGGTATTAAATGGTGATAATGGGAATTACTTATAGTGTAAATTTCATCAAAAGTTTCATATCATTCCCATGGAAATGAAACTTTGATCACAAAAAGTTTTTTGTTTACAAATTTTCTTTATCACCTAATACCAATGGTAATGCATTGTAATGAATTAAATGAAGAAAATGAGATGATTGAAGTTGGACAAGCACCACCATCAAGGTAGCCAAGAGATTTTTCAACTAAAATTACATTAGTATTTCATTCATATTACAACCATTTGTTATTATTTATCAAACGGGCCGTAAACGTATGTAAGAAGAATATAGCACAATATAGAATATATTCTATTAAATTAAGTAATTATTGCGTTATTCTAAAACCCACTTTTGATTCGGATACTAATTAAATCGGTTTAATATTAATTGTAATCATGTTTTATGATGTCACATGTATACGTATTTATAGGATAAACTAATACTCCCTCTATTTTCAAATGTTTTTCTCACACAACATTTATTAAAATATTAATAATTAATTAAAATAATAAATTAAATGAATAACTAAAATAAATTGAATTAAACATGTACCAACGTTAAGTCAATTACATAAACAGGTCAAAATAAATTGGTTAACATATTAGTTCATAAATAAAAAAGTAATCAACTAACATGGAAATAAATTAATTAAATACATGAATAAATTACTTCAAGTAAATAAATTAATAATAAAAATATAAAATAATAATATTAATAATATTAAAATAATAAAAAATTAACAATATAAATTAATTACAAAATATAAATTGATAATAATATTGAACGCACAAATTCAAAAAAATAAAAAAATGATAGCGGGTCGCGCGACCAAGTCGCGGTTGAGTCGCACAAAACGCGCGATTGGATCGTGGCTCAGTCGTGCATTTCACGTAACTAAGCAGCGGTCCAGTCGCACGTCTGGTTCGACTCACCTGGTGCTTGGTCGTGCGCGACCCCTTTTAATTTTTATTCTTTATTTTTTATTTATTTGAATAATTTAAGTGAAACTTGATTAGAAACTACCTCAAATTGTTATTGCGTTTTGAATTTCCTAAACTTATGGTCTACAAATTTTAAATATAGATGGATTTTGTTTGGAGTGATGTGTAGTGATGTGTTATGGAGTGAGATTGAAGGGTTTTATAAAAAATTAAGTTCAAGGGCATTTTAGTAATTTTAAATAAAAGGTGGCAATAAAATGAAACGAGTTGCGAACTTTAAAAATTGGTTTTTTTTTTCGGATAAACTCCAAGTTATTACTCCCTCTGTCCTGAACAAATTGCATCAAAGAGAAAAATATTGTTTTTAAGAAAAAGGTGGATAATGGTAACAAATGAAGAGCGAGAATAAATTTTATAGAGGAAATTGAAAAAGAATTAAAATGTATGGAAGAGATGAAAATGAAGTGGTGGACCATAGTCCAAAAATTAAAATGATGTAAATTAAGTATAACGCATCAAAATGGAAAATATTGCAAATTAAATGGGATAGAGGGAGTATTAGACAAGTAAGAAATGTCATTATATTTATGCATCCATGATTATTTGTGATTATTTGTATTAAATGTTGGTAAATAAAATGATTTATACAGTAAATATTTTTTAAATAAAAATTTTCATGTCAATGATAAAAATGGGCGGAACTTATTTGATGAGAGTCTCATACGTTCCTAAGTCGTTTTTTCATTAGTATATTTTAATTTATTTTTGTTTTTTATGTTGGATTACCTCATTTTTGATAATGGTTTAATGAACCAAGTTATGATTTTGTTTATGATTTGGGATAAAAAAATTACAGGTTTACATATATAAAAAAAAATATAGTGTATCAATATATCAAAAATATTGACATTCATCAAATATTACATGCTTTAATGTGTTAATTGCTTCTTAAATATGAAGTCAAATATAAAAAATTTAATTGTCAATGATAGAAAATAGACCGGAATATTCTAATGAGAGTGTGACACATGTTCCAAGTTGTTATTTTATATGTTTATTTTATTGATATTTATTTTTGTCTTTTTTTGTTGGATCACTTCATTTTTTATAACGCTTAATGTACCATGTTTAAATTTCTTTTTGATTTGGGATAAAAAGTTATAGGTTTACATATACAAGAAAATATAGTGTATCAATAGCTCACATATATTTATGAACAATCATCAAATATTACATGTTTTAATGTGTTAATTATTTTCTTAAATATAAAGTCAAGTATCAAAAATTTACATGTTAACGACAGAAAATAGGCGGGAAAATTTGTAATAAAAGTGTAACACGTGTCCCAAATATTTTCTTCATTAGTATATTTTATTGATATTGATAGTTTCCTTAAATATGATGTCAAGTATCAAAAATTTTAATGTTAATAATAGAAGATAGGCGGAAAAACTTTTAATAAGAGAATGATACGTGTCCCAAAATTTTTCTTCATTAGTATATTTTATTGATGATATATTGATTTTCTTTATAATCTGGGATAAAAAGAAATTATAGGTTTACATATATTAAGGAAATATATTGTATTAATAGCTCAAATATTTTTATAGTCGATCATGAAATATTACATGTTTTTATGTGTTAATTGTTTTCATGACGTCAAGTATTAAAATTTTCCATGTCAATGATAGAAAATAGGCAAAAAAATTTTTAATAAAAGTGTGACATGTGTTTCAAATTGTTGCTTCTTTAAAATATTTTACTGATAACATTTATAAATATAACTATTATAAACATTTTATTAGTTATTTAATTTGTTATCATATTATTTACATATTACAAATGTGTGTTCAGTTCTAAAAATACCGTTTTTACTTTATAATAATACTCCCTCTAATTCTTTTGAATTGTTTCATTTAGTTTTTTGGTACTATTTATCGAGCACTCTTAATTTGTATTTTGTTCTAAACATAGACGTCAAAATATAGCCAAGTGGGATATTGTTTGATTCGTCTCAATGTAAATTTTTATTAATATCAAATATTTATAATTTTTAGTCAGGCACAACTAGCGATATTTAAAATTGAATTAATGCATTGAATAGTGTGCCAAAATTAAATGGGATAACATAAAAGAATTGGAGGAAGTATAATTTATATCACTGACAATGCGATTATATAAAATACTTGCAATGTAATTTCAGTGGGACAAAATCGAAAGGGGAGTGGTGACCAAAGGGGGAGAAGTTGTTGCATGTACGTCCAAATTCAAATATTTGGGATTGATGATTCAGAGTAATGAGGATATTGATGGAGAAGTTATTAATCGTATACAAGCGGGTTGGCTTAAGTGGTGAACAATAATCGGGGTGCTTTGTGATAAATATTCCCTTGTAGATTAAAAGGTAAAATTTATCGCGTTGCAATACGGTCGCCTCTGTTGTATGAGATAGAATATTGGCCCGTAAAGAAGGTTTACAAATAGAGGATGGAAGTAACAGAAATGCGTATGCTGAAGTAGATGTGTGGTAAAACTATGATGGATTGAATAAAAAACTAGAATTTCAGGGAGAAGTTAGTGGTTGTACCTCTCTCTGCAAAGATGCGGGAGAACAGGTTGAGATGGTTTTGGCATGTGCAGAGAAAGACCCATGATGATCCAGTAAGAAGGATCGAATGCATCTTAGTGGATGGCAAGAGAAGTCGAGGAACACCTAGGAGAACGTGGGAGGAATAGATTAAAAGTGACCTGAACAAACTTTATCTCTCCAAAGACCTAATTAGGGATAGGGGCAATTGACGGCGTCTTATCCACGTCTTAGATTACTAAACCCATCCCTCTTACTCAATGTTTGCTATTGTTCATTGCCTTTACCTATCGCTTTTACCACCTTTACTTTTAGGGAAATTCCACGTGGCAGCCCTGAGATTTTGGGTTTTCCACGTGGTAACCAAACTTTTAAAAAATCTACGCGGTAACCCTTAGGTTTACGTAATTGTTCCACCGTGACCTTTTTGCAAACAAAAACATTATCAAACGTTAATTTCAAGCTTTAAGGCTGTTGTACGCCTATTTATGTGATTCACCATTTCAAATGTCATCGGTTTCAACCTTTTTCCCTAAAACATAAACCCCAACTCTACCATCTTTCATCCAAATCACATTCTTTCCCCCTAATCCAAAGATGGTAAAGTTAAGATGGGGGACAAGGTTGAAATTGATCGCATTTGAAATGGTAAGTCGCATAAATAGGTGCACAACAACTTTAATGATTCGATATTAACGGTTGCTAAGGTTTTGTTAACGTTTTATGTGCAAAAAGGTCGCGGTGGAACAATTTGGTAAACCTCAGGGTTACCGCGTGAATTTTTTAAAAGATTTTAGTCACCACGTGGAAAACCCAAAACCTCAGGGTTACCGCGTGGAATTTTCCTTACTTTTATCATTATTTTTAGTTACTTGTACGTATTCCGTTAATTGTGTAACTTAAATTACTTGATTACTATTCATAGTTAATGAGGGTTAAAACTTGTAAGTTGCAAGCTTCTGGGTAGTTGCAGGTTTCTCTCTCTTTGAAGGCCCTTCACGAGCCGAGGGATTCCCTAACCGCACTCTCCTCTATAGGTATAAGATGTCATCTTTCTTCCCTTTTCAGACTCCGACTATAGTTTTATATGAGTAGGATACACTGGGTATGATAATGATATTAATAATGCTTTATTGCTTTTTCACACAGTCCAATATACTAATTCAATAATTAATATCTCTAATTACGTATAATTACAAATTTTAAAAATTTGATATTAATAATCTTCACAATAAAACGAATCAAACAAGATCTTACTTGACTATATTTTAACTTATAGATTAAAAATTAATCACAAATTAAGAGCATTGAATAAATAGTGCCATGTATCCTAATATTGCAACTAATATGAAACGAAAGAAGTATCAGATCTCACTATCTCAGATTTAATTATAAATTGACCATCAATTCTGCAATAAGTATCAAGAGTAAAAATCTTTTGGCATAAATATGGAGACTGGAGTAGCAATAAATATTGAATACTTATATGTACTTAAAGACGAAACCACATGTGTTTTACGTTTACCATTGTACAATGATTCAAGCAGTAAAAAACACAAAGAGTTAATGCATATACGTACATTTGTGCTTCCTTTAACCAAGACCTTCACAAGGACCATCCATCCTACGTACATTCTTGACTAATCTGGAATAAATACAAATGAAATAAATAAATACACATTAGTAGATTACCTAAGTGAAAAAGATTTCTTTAGGTTAGAATTGTAGATATAGAATATACTATTTTCGTTATAAAATACTTGCAATATTTGTCTATTTTACACAGTCCAATGCATTATTTTAATCCTTAAAATCTATAATTATGTATAATATAAAATTATAAACATTTGATATTAATAATCTTTACATCGAGACGAATCAAATAAAATCTCACTTGACTATGTTTAAACTTATAGATTACTTATTAATCACAAATTAAGTGAGATAAGTAAATAGTGCTTATTTTTCGTATGTTGCGACTATATTGGAACGGAAGAAGTATTTGTTTTTGTCCAAAGCTAATAATCTCTACAAACTAATGAGTATAATCACTAAAAATGAAGATTGGATGAGATCTCATTATTACCTATTAGTCTCATTTATGTTTTCGCTACTATTTATTTTATCATTTTTAATTTGTATTTTATTCTTAATGTATAAGTTAAATTATAATCAAGTTAACTTTAGTTTAATTCGTCTCAATGTTAGAGTTCTTAATATTAACATTTTATAATTTTTATTAATATACAATTAGAGATATTATAAATTACATATTATCTCAACAAGTGTAAGAAATGTAAATGAGAGTAATAGGCTAAGTAGGAGGGAGTATTTTTTATTTATTTTTATTTCTATGATTAAAGGCCAAGCTTAATTATATAGTAAGATGTAAGCTCGCGGGTTTAGTTTTACTCACTCTTCTTCGTTACATGAACTTATAATTTAGAGGATCAATCTTGAGTTAGGGGACTCTTTCGCCACACCCTTTTTTATGGGTATCAGTTATAACCTTTTTCTTGCCTCTCCAGTCCTTGATCATAGTATTTTTATGAACGAGATACACTTGTTATGATTATGATGATAATATACTTCCTTCGTTCTAAAATACTTACAACATTTGACTTTTCACGCAGTCCAATTCACTACTTTAATCCTTAATTTCTCTTCTTATGTACTTTCTCCGTTTTTACTTGCACCCAAACACACTTTTATGCAGTCAAATGCGTTTGTCGGATTGTTTATATTTAGAATTATACTTAACTAAAAATTACAAAATTTTGATATTATGAAAGTATCGAACGAGATGAATAAAACAAGATCCCATTAATAGCCGCACTATGAAAACATTATCAAATGATGAATAGTGTACAAAATGGAAATGATGCAACAAAATAAAACGGAAAAAGAATATTAATAATGTTTACATTGAGATTAATCAAATAAGATCTGACTTGACTATGTTTTAACTTAGAATGAAAACTAATCATAAATTAAAAATAATGAATAAATAGTGTTCTTTTTGTAATGTTGTAAAGTACTACATAAGGTTTAACCAAGGTTGAGTAAATTAAAGGTTAATGTGGTGTATTTAACATCATAAAAGTAAAATGAATGTACCTTCTGGCTTCTGCTAACTTAGCTCTTCAGAATCAAATACTGAAAAGTTAACTGCACTGGAGGTTGTTGTATCAGACAGAATGGTTTAATCACTTGCCAGAAGTACTCCTTCCTACTTGCTCGCTCAGTCATGTGATATTAATATACTGTTTAATAATACTTGTTACATTTAATTTTTTTACGTAGTTTAATATACTATTTTGTTTATTTATATGTCGAATTAAATACATTTAAAAATTATTAAAAGTTTATATTATTAAAATATGTGATTAGACGATTCATACAAGATCTAAAATAAGCTTTAACGATGAATAATGCACAAAAATAAAATGTAGCAACTATTTCGAAACAGAGGAAGTGATAGAAAATGAAACCAAAATTAAGGAAATAACGAGAATATTAAAATTGTAAGAATAAAATAAAAATAGAAAAAAAAATTGATAAAAATTAAAAAATAAATGAGAATGTTAAAAAAATGAAAATAATTACCAAATCAAAAAAGGCTCAAAATAAAAATGTCAGTCAGTAAAACTATTTCTAGCTATTAGTTACAAAAACAATTGTTTACCATATTGTTTCTGTCCAGAAGAGTCAAGAGCGTCAAAACTATCAATTTACGAGTAATTCAAAGTCCGCAATAAAAAAACTATTTCCTCTATTCTTTAAAGTTGTTTGATAATAAATATTTATGCAAATTATTAAAAAACAATTAGTAGATGAATTCATTATTTTATCCTGTCCGATTCTTTTTATAGTAAATTCAACCTATTTGTCCAATTTTCTTTTTGGCATAAATTTTTCACCTAAATGCTGTATGTTCACATAAGTAAAGACTATGATACCCCTATTTACATTACTTAAAATACTTCAACTATCACATTTATAATTAATGTAATCACTTAAATACCCTAACTATCACCTTTACAATTATTATAATCACTTAAAATGCTCCAACTACTACTCTCTTAAAATCCATGTCCAACCAAAGTGAACACTTAAAAAGAATTGAAGGGAGTATCAACTAATAAATTAAATTGAGGAAAAGTGAAAACTATAGTGAAAAAAATTTGAGGACTAAGACTACAGAAATATATTTAAATAAAATTAATAGAAAACATATAAGGACCAAGTGAACAATATATAAAATATTAAAATAAAATTAGTGGAAAATATTTGAGGATCATAATCATTAATAAATTGTTAAAATGAGAATGAATGATATTAATTATGTCTAAAATTTAGGAAATAAATAGATAAATTATTTTGCAAAACGATAAATAAAACAACCCAAAATGGTAAACAAAAACAAATTTAAACACCGAATGGAGTATCATCTCAATGGGATTTCATAAAGAATCAATCTCAAAGTTTATTATTACTCATTTTCAAGGAGTCTGTTTAATGTTTACCAGTCCATTCATTTCTTATTTTTTTTTTGAAAGAGAACCTGCAACAATATTATTCATCTCACAAGCCGCCAAAGCCAACAGCTCATGGGGAAAAGAATTCATACAAAGTTTTTCAAGTCCCCGCCCCGGATCCCACCGAGTAACCGAGTGAGCTAACGAGTTCCCATTACGAGATACGAAGCTAACACAAAAAGCATCGAACCTAGATACAAGAAGGGAAATTCTATCATACAATAAATGGACATGAGAGCAACCACTAGTGCTACTATCAATAGCCTTCATGACATTGATCAAATCGCCTTCAAGCTGAACAAAGTGATAACCCAACCTAACAGCAACTTCCAATCCGAAAAGAGCGACAACTGCTTCAGAGATATCAGAAGACCAACTAGCGAAAACACAACGAACCCCCGCTAACAAAATCTTTCCTTCGCTATCCCTAAGATACCCAAGCCTCGACGAGAGTGAGAAGGGACAAAGGCATCAACATTAATTTTGATCCAATCGACCAACGGAGGATGCCACGATTGGAATTTCAGTAGAGGATCACGAAAAGGAAGACCGATTTTTTTAGCGTATGAACTGAACTCCTGAATCGTCTTGTGAAACGACACTGTGGATACGACCGCATCGATAGAGTCATTTGTGAACACTTCTTTATTCCTCACAAACCAAATAGCCCATAATGTAATACATAGAGATAGAAAGTCCTCATGAGAAGAATGATCATAACGCCAAGCTAAAAACTCAATTACCGACAAACGAGGGGCATTAGAGAGCAAAGTAGACTGATTCGAAACAGCCCACACCTTATCATTCTTGGGACAAACGCAAATTGCATGAAGAATATACTCCGAAGCTAAATGGCATCGATCACACATGGGAGAAGGAACACAGTATCTATTATATAAGACATATTTGGAGGCGAGAAACCCACGACAAGCTCGCCAAATGAAGTGACGAAGCTTCGCAGGCACCGACAAATTCCACACCCACATCTAATATTTACACGCATCATTGCTCATACCAAGGCTATCCTCATCCGAACTCCTGCGCATACCAAGCCAATAACCACTCTTAACCGTATAATCACCATTCTTTGTGTACCACCAAAACCGACAATCAGAAGTCCCGCAAGGAAGTAAAGGAATCGAAAGAATAACATTTACAGAATCAGTGTCGAACCACTAGGCTAAAGAGTCAACATCCCAAGCACTCGTATCAAAATCGATAAACTCTGACAGACGCAAATCAACCTGCAGCGCCAAAAGAAGGTTAAGCGGCTTAATCATGTTACAACAAGGCACCCAATTATCGAAGCAAGCATTCACTAAAGAGCCATTTCCAATTCCTCCACCTAAGCCCTTTAATTAACAGTGATTTCGCACCCCAAATACTCCTCCAAGTGTAACTAGGCGAATAACCCCTATAAGCCTCCAAGACATCATAATTCTTGAAATAATGAGCTTTGAGAACCGCCACCAAAAGAGGGTTAGCCCCAATCAAAATCCTCCACATTTGCTTGGCAAGAAGCGTCAAATTAAAAGTCTTCGTATCCCAAAACCCCATACCACCTCTACACTTTGGAAGACTTAAATTCGACCAACTTTGCCAATGAATTTTCCGTTTATCAACATTTGAACCCCACCAAAATTTGGCAAACATAGCATGGATGTCATCAACAAAACCATCCGGAAGACAAAAAATACTCATCATATAATTGGGATAGCTTGAATAACTGCTTTAATAAGAACTTCTTTCCCTGCTCTTGATATAACTTTCTCCTACCACCCCTTGATCTTTTTCCAGATTCGATCTTTAAGGCAAGAAAAAATAAATTTTTTTGACCAGCCCACAATAGTTGGAAGACCAAGATATTTTTCATGGCGATCAACCTCCCGCACCCAAAAATTCTCCACAATTTCCTGTCTAAGATGATGATTTACCCCTTTGCTAAATGAAATTTCGGTCTTATCGTAATTCACATTTTGACCGGACGCTTTTTCATAAATGATAATAATTCTAGCAACCGCCAAGCATTCCTGCACCGAAACTTTCGCAAAAAGGATATTATCGTCAGCAAAAAATAAATGAGATGAAATAGGAGCCCTATTGACAAATTTGGATCCCATGAATCACCCGTCTCTCAATTCCTAACGTGATCAGCCTTGAAAAAGTTCCTGCACACAAAATGAATAAGTATGGACAAATAGAATCTCCTTGTCTAAGCCCTCTAGACGGAATCACATGACCACAAACCCTCCCATTGATCTTAAAAGAAAAGGAAACACTAGATATACAAGAAATGTTACGCCGCAACAAAGAATCACTGAAACCCATACCGATCATGACTCGCTCAAGAAAGCACCATTCATACGCTTTGTGTCATATCCAGTTTAAGCGTAAAAGCCTCCTTTCCACCCACACCCCATCGCTTCATCGCATGAAAGGCTTCAAAGGCTAGAAAAGCATTATCAGTAATTAAACGTTTTGGAATGAAAGCACTCTGATGCACCGAAATAATATTCCCCAAAAAACCCTTAAGCGTGTTAGCAAGAATCTTTGAAATTATTTTATAGACTACATTGCAACAGCTTATAGGTCAAAATGTGCCACTGTTCGAGGGTTAGAGCATTTAGGAATAAGGGATATACATGTTTTACTAATAGAATAAAGATCAACATAACCATTCCACCATGATTTAACCAAATCAACTACCTCATCACCAATGAGATCCCAAAATTTCTCAAAGAATATAGCATGAAAATCGTCTACCCCGGGTGCTTTGGATGGATGCATTTGAAAAAGAGCCTCCCGAACTTCCTCATATGTGGGTTCCTCATCAATAACTTTATTCATCTCGTGACTAACCACTTGGTCAATCCCCTCAAGCGCTTTCGGTAAACCAAAAGGAACACTAGTAGCGAAGATATTCTCAAAGTATGCCGTAATGAGCCTTTCAATATCAACTTTATCAGTTAACAACTTACCACCCGAATCTTCCAAACCACGGATCCTATTACGCTTCATTCTTGAACTCGCTTTATGGTGAAAATATTTGGTGTTATCTCCATCTCTTATTTCATTGGATCTAGATCTCTTATGCCAATAAGCCTCCTCTAGTCTATGAAGATGATCAAGTTCAACCTACATCGCCTCACAAGCACCAAGCATGCGAGCATCCAGAGACATCTTTTAGGCTTTAGCTAGCTTCCTTTGCGTATTTTTAATCAAAATTTTCACATCCCCAAAAGATTTATCAGCCCAATCTTTTAAATAAAGCGCACAGTGCTCCAATTTTCGATCCTTTGTGATTGTCTTTCATCTGTTTTACATATTCTCAACAAGTTCTTTATTTCCATTTTTTTTCTCTTCTAAACACATTTCCTCCTTTTCCGTTCATTCTTCTCTATTGGTGTATTGATGGACTTGGTTTGATGTTGGTCTAGCTGATTCGCTTTGTCATCGACTTCTTGACGTTGTTAGTGGTGTTCAAGGTTCTACTTAATGTGAGCTCGAAGAATCCAAGCTTCGAGCATTTGCCATTGCGTTTGTTGTTCATGTTAGGATTGTTATGATTTTGATATTTGTAGTTTATGCTGTTTTCTAAGGCTTTGGGTGTCTTAAGTAGATTTGGTTCTTATGAAGCTTTGTCTACTACTGCTGATATTAATCATGTGGTTTGATGTCATTGAATTGAGTTTTGTGCAAGTTCCCTTAGTCCAGTTCAACAGTCAACAACACTACATCGTTAGTTTCTGATTCGTTGATAGCTTAAGCTCAGCATCATCATCTTCACTCAGCTCTGTTTCAAACTCGCATGGTTGTTCCACCCATTCCAATTCGAGAGGGGTAGGGGGTGTTGTAATACATAGTTGGAAACGTTGAGTTTAGTAGTTTACATTAGATAGTTGTAATTACTAGTATAAATACTTTACATATGCTTGTACTATTACTAAGACAATAATAATAAAACTTTGTGAAATTCCACAAGGTAGCATTGAGTTTTCATGAAATGCTAGTGGTAGCACTTTTTTAAGAAAATTCCACATGATAGCATCCAATTTATGCACAAACTAACGGCTATTGCATTTTTCGTTAAGTTTTTGTTAAATTCATCATTTTGTAAGTTTTTTTCCACATGGTAGCATCCAATTTTTGTTTAATTCACTATTTTAACATTATTCACCATTTTAACATTTAATTCACCTATTTAACGTTTAATTGACCGTTTAATTCTTTAACGCCCATAAATATTGTAATAATTTTGGTTTCATTCAAAAATGAGACGATTTATTTAGCGACATTAATATTACTCGTTTAAAAATGACACGATCTACTGTCATTTTAGCGACATTAATATGTGTCATTTCTATACGAGTAATATTAACGTCGCTAAACAAATATTTTAACATTAATGTTGCTAAAATGACAATAGATCGTGTCATTTTTATACGAGTAATATTAGTGTCGCTAAATAATTCGTGTCATTTTTGAACGAAAACAAAATTTATTATAATATTTATGGGCGTTAATGAATTAAACCTTGAATTAAACGTTAAATTGGTGAATTAAATGTTAAAATAGTGAATTAAACAAAAATTGAATGCTACCATGTGGAAAAAAACTTACAAAATGATGAATTTAATAAGAACTTAGCTGAAAATGTTATGACCATTAGTTTGTGCATAAACTGCATATTAACATGTAGAATTTTCTTAAAAAAGTGCTATCATTGGCATTTCATGAAAACTCAATGCTACTATGTGGAATTTTCCTAAAATTTTCTCTCCTTCTTCCCCCTCCCTCTTTTTACTCTCCCATGGCTTCATTCATTCAATTCTTTGATTATCTTATTCCTTAAACATGAATTTTAACTATCGACCACTAGAGCTGAATAATTTGATGTAGACGCCTGATCTTCTCAAGTTCTATAAATTGCTCAACAATTGACGACACATTTCGTTAGTGGTATATATAAATAGCGGTAATGAGAATGATTTATAATATAAAATTTCATCAAAAGTTCTATATCATTCGCATGGTAATGAAACTTTAATCACAAAAAAGTTTTTTGTTTACAAATTTTCATTATCACTTAATACCACATCTCCCAAAAATAATGCATTGGAATGTATTTTATGAAGAACAAGAGATGATTGGAGTTAGACAATTATGACCATCAAAAACCAAAAGATTTTTGAACCAATATTACACTTGTTTTTCATTCTCATTACTATCATTTATTACCACCTACCAAACATGCCATAAGAAATTTGGGATCAGATTAAAAGGCTCTTACGATCAAAGGTGATAATTTAAGGTATTCGAAAAAAAGGTGATAATTTAGTGTTATATTAATTATAAAGAATTCAGTGTAAAATTTAAAAACCAAGCATGTGAATGTGAGACATCATTTTATGCATATGTATAAAGGAAACGTTACAATTTCATTAATTTCCCTGAGTCTAATTATCAAACACCTGCTTAATGAATGATTCATTTTATTGTTCGAAAATTGGCTATTATTTAATTATTATCAAACATGTACTAATTTAGGGGGAGACAAATAAATTTTTAAATCAGAACATCAAGTTGCGAAGTAAATATAAGTAGTTACTGCTTTATTTACTAACTAACAAAACTTCTGGGTCCATAAATCTGACATGAATTACAATGCCAAAATAATAAAGTTACACTTACATATTTATAGCTTTATCCTTCTCTCCGTTACTGTTTTTAAGTTATTGCAATATTGCTACAATTTGGGCTCTGTACAGGAGGCCTGCACTTCCAACCAAAAACATAACAATCAGATTTGCCCATCTTTCACAACCAAGTCTATTATATATATATATATATATATATATATATATATATATATATATATATATATATATATATATATATATATATATATATATATATATATATATATATATATATATATATATATAGATTTAGGATCAAATGAGAAGGGGTCTCAAAACAAGAAGGGTGAGAAGGAATCTCATCCGTCTAGATCAAATATCAATGGTCTAGATTAGCTAGTTCCTTGCACGCGGTTCATTCAATCCTTGCACGCGGTTCAGCATATTTTTTTGCCCAGTTTTTTTACACTTTCTAAGGATACTATGTTCTTAGAAAAATATACTATGTTATGAATAAGGGTTACTATGATTATGCATAGCTACTGTCTTCTCTTAATCTATACAGAACATCGTAACTTTTTAAGATAAACATAGTAACCTTTAATCATAACATAGTATCATTTTCTATAAACATAGTAACCTTAAATCATAAAATAAAATGGAGAAGAAATTCGATGAGAAAGATGATTTTCACCCGTTAGATTTTCATAAGATCAATGGCTATAAATCCTTCTCATCCTTCTCATTTTGAGACCCCTTCTCATTGGATCCCTCCCCTATATATATATATATATATATATATATATATATATATATATATATATATATATATATATATATATATATATATATATATATATATATATATTCAACTTAGTGAAATTATTATTTTTTTCCTTTTTATTTGAGAGTTTATAAGACAGATATAACAATTATATCAAAACTACTCATTTAGTTGTAATTGGAATTAAATTTTATGGCAATTTATAATGCACAAGAATTCAATTCTCTTACTAATTTTCTAGAAATTATTAAGAGATACCATGATGATGAAATTCCTACTAGTAGTGGGAATTAACTTTTCTTAGTATTTATGAGTTCTATCTTAATTGTTAACCAAACACAATTACTTATCTAAAGTGAATACTTACAGTTTAAAAGTGATCAATACTCTTAGCGTGATCATTTATAACTTTAAAGTGATGATATATATTCATAATATAGTTTTGTTTACTACTATACTATTAACGGCACGTTTGGTTAGTGATACTAGTAGGAGTGATTTATAGTGTAAAATTTTATCAAAACACTACTACATAATTGGTTTTAGGTGACACCCTAAAAGTGTAACCTAAAGTGCTAAAAGTGTTACTATAGACCTAACGTAACACATTTTTAGGTGCTACATCTGGCGGTGCTACCTATTCTCTTAGGTAACACTTTTACATGCATATGGTAACACTTTTAAAAGTGTTATATTAAATAACTTTAGGTAACACTTTTTTTGCATATGTATCATTTTCATAGTGTTACTTATCATTTCTTTTGTAACACTTTTTCTAATTAAGTATCACTTTTTCACCTCATCAATTAAGCTATTGTAACACTTTTCAATAATGTATCACTTTAAGCTACTTTATGTAACACTTTGCTGAAGATTAGCTAACATATTTTTCATTTTAGGTAACACTTTTTCAAATCAATTAAACTAATGTAACACTTTAAAAAAACTAAAATTTTGCAATTAGTTGCTACTTGTAGGAATCGAGCACGCAGTCTGCGTGCCCCAGTGCCTCTGAAATTGATTTGCATCCACTGCCAACTGAGATGCATGATATTAATGATTTATTATGAAATCAAATGGATATATTCATGTTTGCAAATTTCCATTACCTTTGATCACAAAAAAGTTTTTTTTTTTTATTTACAAATTTCCATTACCTTATCACATCTCCCAATGATGATGCATTGGAATGAATTTTATGAAGAAAATGAAATGATTGAAGTTGGACAAGTATGATCATGAAAATAGCCACGAGATTTTTCAACCAAAATTGCACTAGTTTTCATTCCCATTACCACCGTTTATTATCACCTACCAAACAGGCCATCAATAGTTGTTTTGGGTCGATAAGCCCATAAAAATAGTGAGAATGGCCATGTAAAGATAAATATGAAAGATGTAAGGAGAAAGTGGTAAGAAACTAACCCCAATGTAAGAAAATTATTAGAGATTAAGTTGTGGACTGGAGGTAGCCAATGAAGTGGAGCAGATGAAGAAGGATCAACAGCATCAGATTCAGCATTTTGAGCTAATTGCTGCACTGTAAAGTGTCCTCTACATACATCTTTCACCTGTTCCTTCAGCACTTGATTTTCCTTGGCTATTTGAATCTCCTAAATATTCTCATTTCAACATCATATATTCAGTTCAAGCTCAACAATATAGGATAATGCAGCACAAGCGGAAAACGTATTTAATTTAAACGAAAAACAATAAGAGCGTGAAAACAAGGCAACTTAGCGGCAAATCCAGGATTTTGAGTATAAAAAAATGACACAAATCGTAAACTCAAACACTAACGCTAACATTAATCATCATGATCCATTCAAGTAACACATACTAGACACTCCGTTCAACGCACCACTAACAAACCACATAATGCCCGAATGGGCTTCACAGAAAATTAAGGAGCTAAACCTACCAAGTCCATACACATTGTAAACCCAACCTCTTGAGTTCAACTTCATATCTAAGGAAATAATTCACTAATGGTTATGTACTCCACATTATGCGTTTTCATTTGTAGCCAATTAGATTGCACTTTTACTAACAAAATGAACATTCACCACGCTCATCTTATGACACATTTTACCAGCTACGCCTTTATGCCACTTTGCCTCTTTGAATAATTCACTAATGGTCATGTACTCGGCTTCGGTTATTGACATAGCAATCATATCTTAGAGCGATGAATACCTACCCACCATCGATCCGCCCAAAGTAAATATATACCTCAAAGTAGACTTTCTAGCATCCAAATCACCTCCATAATCAGAGTGACAAAATGTTGTCAACCCACTTAAATTTCTCCCAAACTTGAGAGTCACCTTTGAAGTCCCCTACAACGCTTCTCAATGTGCTTTACCCGAATTAGACAAGTATGGTCTCACCATGCTAAAGGCATGAGAAATATGGGGCCTAAGGAACCATAGCATATATAACACTACCAACGACTTGCTTTGTTAGTAGACCTAACTTCTTGGATTGCTTAATATGAGAAGGTAAGTATGGACACAGTCCTTACAGCAACCATTAAGAATCGCTTCAGAACTTTGTAATTGCGCCTCTTTTAACTAAGGTAAAAGATGTCATTTTCGTTATTACTCAAAACCTCCACCTCAAACAAATCTCTACATGTAACAAGTATTTAATCACATAAAGATTCAACTACAACAAAAAGTCATTATAAAGCTTTTTGAGATAGTCAGAACTATCATAAGAGATAATTGAGTCAAACTTCTTGTACCAATTCCTTGGCGATTGTTTTAACCCATAAAAAATTTCTTCAAATGGAATGAATATGTTAAAGTATCCCTCTTACCCCTTGAAGATCCACTTGCAGTCAACCTTCTTGTTTTTACAAGGCCCCTAAACATCAGAATGGACATTCCAATATCGTTTTAGTGTTGCAGATTGCCAGTTTGAAATCTAGTGTCTTGCGCTTCCCATAAACACAATGCTCACAAACCTTCCTTACTAAACTCAGACATACCTTTTTTCACCTATGTGACTCGACCTCAAGTGCCAATGTTCAGTTTGCTAATAGAGTAATTGAGACATTCAATGATCCGGAGTCAAGAGCATAATAGCCCCCATTCATCTTCCCCTTCATCACAATTAGTAACTTTAATGAATTTCATTACTCCACCTTCACAACTAATCCTACAATCATTCTTGTCTAAAGTACCCAATATGATTAAGTTTTTCTTTAGGCTCGAAACATGCCACAAATTAATAAGTCCTCACCATACCATCAAACACCTACATTTGAACACTCACAACACCAATAGAACCTTCCAAGTTGCATTGTTGACATTGTAACACTTTGTTCTTAATTGGTGTGATATGGAAAGAACATCCATTGTCAAGAATCCACTTACTCTCACCTTTGTACTCATGTGTGGCAACTAGAATACCACCATTATCACTATCTATCATATAGCAAGCACTGACATTTCTTGTCTCCTCCTTAGACCTCTCATCATCATTTGAATGTTTTCGTTTCCACTTCTAAGAATCCTTGATGTAACCCTTGAGTTTACAATAATTGAAAATTATATTCTTGTTAGGCCCTCCACTTAAACCTTCCCATTGCCCTAGTTTCCATTGCCATTGGTAGATACCTTCTCATTAATTCTACCCCACAAACAAGTCTTCATTTAATGTACTAGATTCTTTATGTGATAATTGGGTCACATCATTATAAATCAAGGAATGGGAGTGAGTTTTACTTAAATTTCATAAAAAATGGTATGTCACCAACTTAATAGCTATGCTTCCACCTTCAAGTATGCGTTATTCTTTATAATTATTCATTCATCAACACTTTTCTGCCAAATGTGGGAATAAATTTCATCAAAAAATAACTCTAAAACACGCATATTATTGATCACAAATTATATCAACACATATTAGGCCGTGACAATTCGTCACATAATCTCACCGTGGCCCACTCGTGGGGACACGGGACACCCGTGGGCTCGGGCCCATAAACCCACGGGTTAAGAATGTTGACTTGCACATACACTCGGTGAGGTTCATTGTTTCCCAAAACCATATGACAGTAGGAAGATTAGTTCACCCACTATATATGCAAGTCAACAATTCACAATTTTATCGAGGTGGGATCTTGTCTCACATGTGAAGTATTGCCAACACAACAACCAGACATGAAATTCCTTTATTATTTTCACAACCATCTAAATGATTGTTTTGCACGTTTTTTCTTTATCATTTGTTAAGTAAGGGAAAATGGAGTCAAAGAGCATACCTTTCTTTTGAGGCTGACAATCTCCTTCTGAAGTTTTTCTCCCTATACAAATACATACACAAAATTTAATTGAAAATGAGTATTAAATAATGTAAATATGTAATATATTATGTTAAGTCCTGGGAGGACACAAAACCTTAGCTCGACGAACTTTGATTTGGCTCCTTTGGAGTTGTCTTTCTAGTTTCATAAGCTCATCAAGGCTCAATGTTTCAAGATCATCCCCATTAATGCGGCTGTCATTGCTTACATGTTCAGTATGGAGTTTCATACATCTAAAGAATGGAATATAGAAATTACTTGTTTCTCTGAAGCTTTTACCTTATTTCTTGAGTTTTGTCCTCCAGTTCTTTACTTAGCATTTTACACAGACTATCCTCAGACTGCAAAAACACCTTTATAAGTTCACAAATACACTCTTCTAACATTTTTCATGAAAGAATAATTTGCGAATTACATCATAAAGTTTAGCACTTTTGCGAATTACAACCTTAATGTTTATTTTTTGCGAATTACAGCTTCATTGTTATACATTCGGATTTTTAACGTCCATCTAAGAAGATATTCTTAGGTTGTTGTAACTATTTTCTTAATTTTGTTGATGATTACACATGAACAATTTGATTTTACTTTATGTCAAGGAACCAACTCAACCAAAAGCTTAAGATGATGGTTGAGGCCCAGATATGTTATATACTCTAAACACTTTATAAAGACAAAGGATTAAGTAATGAAAGTCTTTTTAGAATAAAAGACTATGATTGAGAAGAGGAATAAAAGCATCAAGATATTGAGGATAGGTGTGAATAAGTTGAAAAAGAATTTTTCAAGTATTGCTCTGAGCATGAAACAGTAAGACATAAGCTTTGTATAGGCAAGGCGGTCTATTAGGGGAGCACCTCTCGTCGATTTGTGAAGGCCTCATATTTTTGCTATATGGTTAAAATTAAAATAAGAACTTTTTGTGTATTCTGTAGCAAAATTAAATAAATAGGGAAATCATTAAAATTTAATATATTCGCATTTAATTTATTTTTAAAAGATAAATTGGCTAATAAATTTGTATTAATCAGCTTGTATTAAATGATTACGATATACTAGTATAAATTATTCTAGGTAAGCAATATAATCTCTCTTAATAATTTTTAATTTACTACTTTTATAATAATTAATTTACTAGTAATTAAGATAAGTGATAACAGTAGTTCAAACTTTAAACTTAAAAGGAATGACTATATAAAATTTGAATTTATGATTGATAGTTGTTGGTTTTGTGAAATCATAAAATTTAGTAATGTTTTAATATATTGATTAAAAATAATTGTACTAATTAAAGTATTGATAAATAAATTTACAAGGGCATTATTAAACGTCGCCACCCTTTTTATTTTATCGTCACCCCTTATATATTAAAATTTCAAAATTGCCCCTAATTACTTATCAAACCTTTAATCTCTAACATTTCTTTAAAAACTTTCTCCGAACACTCATTAAAGTAAAACAAGCTAAAACTAAAAATTGAATTACAATGGCCAACGAAAATGAGCATCAATATGATTGTGGAATCGATATGATTATGTTCACTCTAATTGCTATAACTTTAATTTGAAAAATCGTATAATTATAATATATGAGGCATTATAATCTAGACTTCAAGAGCTTTCCAACGACATATTATATACCCAATTCTGACAATCGAGCAAGAAATGACGATCGTTCAAAGTTTGCAGTAATTTCTAACGACCAGGCCATGGTCCAATCGTACAAAATGTGCAATTCCACCATGGTCCAATCGCACAAAATGTGCGATTGGACCATGGAGGAATCGCACATTTTGTGCGATTGGACCATTGCCTAGTCATTAGAAATTACTGCAAACTTTGAACGGTTGTCATTTCTCGCTCGATTGTCAAAATTGGGCATATAATATGTCGTTGGAAAGCACTTGAAGTCTAGTTTTTGATGCCGCAAACCTTGCACTAATACAATTTTTCTATATAAAGTTATGACCAAAAGAATGAACATGTATCAAATTTCAGCATAAATAGACTTCAAACGAACATCATTTCTCGCTCAGTTATCGGAATTGGGCATATAATATATCAGTGGAAAGATCTTGAAGTCTAGGTTCTAATGCAACAAATATTACCGTAATGTGATTTTCGTATTAAAAGTTTCGGCCAAAGGAGTGATTATGTGTCAAATTTCGATACAAAACATGTGATCAAGTTTATTTTTCGATTTTAAAAATTATTTTCTTTACTAAAATTTATATTTTTGTTTTAATTTAATTATTATTAAGAAATTTAGTTTAGAATTAATAATGGTTGATTTTATAATTAAAATTGGATTTAAGGGCATTTTAGTAGTTTCATTAAAAAAAGGGGTGGCGATAAAATGAAAAGGATGGCGATAATTAAAAATTGGGATTTACAATTACCAAAATGTAATAAAACGTAATTTTAGATTTTAGGGACCCATAATTTATGTTTTACTCAGGGCCTGTGAAATGACGAGATGGTGTATAGGTAAGGAAAGGAAAGGACCTTTCCGGTATCCCGCACAAGGCAGTGTCCGAGTGGGGGTTTTCTTTTCCTTGAAAGATGCGGACAAATCATACCCATACTCCCAGGAGGGAGTAAAAAGAGATGCGCGCAGTCAAGAAACCCCCAATTGATACTTGCGTCCAGTAAGGGTCAAACCCCAAACCTTCTACTCTACATGCAAATACTCTATCCATTGAGCCACAAGCGCTTTTGGTTTGAAAGATTGAAAAGTACCCAAAAATATTCAGATGCTCCACGGTGCATAGGTAAGCCCAAAAAAAAAGTACCCAAAAGATTGAAAAGACATTGTTTGAAAGGGTTTGATGCCTGTTAAATCAAGAAATGTCGGAATACAATTTGGGTTAAATTGGTGTCTACAACATGCTAAATAGTCCACCTATGTTGACATATTTCACTTTACTTTTAAGACTCGCCAAGTGCTATGATGTAATAGTAAGTCTCATGGGAGACGGTCTATTCTATAGACGACGTTTATGAAGTCCAACCCAAAATATAATAAATATTTGGGGTTATAATAAATTATTTGGGGTTATAATAACTTATATTTGGGGTTATAGAATAGTATATTCGAGGTTATAATACCTTACATTTATGATTATAATATAATATAATTGATATGATAATAAAAAAAAATCAGTTAAAGAAAATGAGCTAGCCCAATTTTGTGGTCTATCCTATAGACCGTCTCTTATGAGATTTTGTGATGATGTAATTATCTAGTAGTTCAGTGTCCAACTTATTTTCATGTGATTGTAGGAAAACTTGACCTAGAATTGAAAAATTGTATTTCTCTTTTGTAGAGTTGTTCATTCGGGTCATCGAGTTGATTTAAGGTCAGGTGTTTCGAGTTGGTTAAAAATCGGATTTTGTGTTCACATTGGTTTTTACATAATTGTAAATCTATTTTTAAGTCGGGTCAAATCGGATTCGGTTATATAGTCGGGTGTCTATTGGGTCATCGAATCTGTTTTGAACACCTCTACTCTTAAGCTATAGGTTGAGCGTTAAGAAATATAGATTATAGTTTTAGAAAACTAGAAGAACATAATTATAACTTTTAAAGAGGTTGTGTTTTATCTATGATCATCTAATTGTGTAAATTACATCAAGTGATTATGTAGATTCAACACAAGATGCTGATGCGTTTTTTCAAACGTATAGGTTAAAATTGATGAAGATAAAAATGCTTCACCAAAAAGATTAAAGGAAGTTATGACTTGTTTAATAAACTTTGTGAAAGGAAAATCAGATAAAATGTTAAAACAAATGAAAAAGAAATTTAAAGCCCTTTATCAAAATGGATATGGGCTTTGAGTTTTCTAATCGATGAAAACAAATAATTTGGGAGTGGCCCAAATTTATTTTCCCACAAAATACTTTGGAAGGTCTCCTAAGAGATCGTCTATGGCATATACGACACTCTCAACAGCCCAGCCCAATGCAAATTTCAATTGTGTTTTTTTGGAAAGTGTAAAAATGAGCTGGACCATTAATTACACCCGTCTATGCTATAGACCGTCTATAGCAAGAATTTGTGAAAATTCTTTCACTAATAGAACATCACACATTCTTGCTATACAAAAACTTGGACGAGACCGTCCTATTCTAAGACGAGATTTGGGCCGGTCCATTGCTCTCCAGATTTTCATTGTTTTGGTTTTTTCATTTTTTTTGAGCATTTTTCAATTTGAACCTTAAAGGTATCAATTTTGACCTTAAAGATATTAATTTCAACATAAAATAGTACTTAAACATATCAATCAAATTAAAAAATTCAAATTGAACCTAAAAGTAATCAATTGTGGCGTTAAACTGATTCTACCTTAATATAGTTCTGTTTCACAATTTGAGAACAAACTTAATAAAATTTAATTATTTTATCATTCTATAGATGAATTCTAAACAACAAATGAATGATAAATAACACTATCAATAATAGTGTTAAAAACATTGTATAATACAAGTACTTATATTCAATGCAACATAATGATTTTAATGAAACATAATAAGACAATATGGCTTTAATTCTATGAATTTTGATCTTATCGGTATCAGTTTACATATTAAAAGTATAAATATCATAAACTAAAAAAGTAGTAGAAAAATTCAATACAAAAAACACAATGTAACCGTAAGTTTTAAAGTTAACAATATCAATTATCACCAAACATGTATCAATTATGACCTTATCTTGTTTCTGTTATGATGTTAACTATATAAATTATAAACAAAATAAATGAACTACATAACAACATACAATTCAATACTTATCACTGTCAATTATTACCAAATATGCATCAATTATGACAATATCTTGTTTCTGTTGTGATTTTAACTATATCAATTATATACAAAATAAATAAATGAACTACATAACAACATACAATTCAAGACTTAGTGTAGGAACGGTCTGCAGAAAAAGCCATAGAATCAGTAATGGGTGGGGCAACAATTTTACTCATGGTGTGATGTCTTTCTTCTTGTAAGAGCAATCTATAAGCCAAGGAAGCATGAGGTAAATCCTCCATCATTAATATGTTGGTGCGCACTTGATTAAAAGAATCAGCAAGTTTCATCAAGAATCGAATGAGACGTTGGTTTTGTTGGGATTTGAGAACCTTCTTAGTTAGACCACATGTACAACCATGACAAGAACAAACAGGGACTGGATCAAGAACATCTAATTGATCCCATATAGATTGGTATAATACTCAGAAATAGTCATGGAGGGTTCTTGAACAAGATGAAAAAGTTCAGTGAGGACAGAATAAACCTGGGCAGCCGAGGTCTGGCCGTATCGTTCCTCAAGATCACGCCACATTTCCCGGGCTGTGACGTAATACATAACACTGTGAGCAATGGGTCGTTCCAAAGAAGCGATGATCCACCCGATAATCATATTGTTGCAGCGCTCCCAAGCCTTAGCATCATGAGAATCAGAAGGGGGTTTCTCCAAGGATCCATCAACGAAACACATCTTATTCTTGGCTGTTAAACCAATAATCATGCTTCTTTCCAATCAGCGAAGCCGGTGCCATCGAAAGGAACAGAGACGAGTTTAGCACTTGCATGATCCGACGGGTGAAGGTGATAATGGCTAGAAGGGTTTTGGGTGGGATCTGCAATTGATGGAGCAGCAGCAGCAGCCATGAAGATAAACTAGAAAAAGGAAGAAGGAAGGCTGGAAAAAAAAAATCAGAATCGAAGAATTTGGCTCTGATACCATGATAATGTTCACACCATAATGAAAAGAAGAATAGAATTGTATTATACTTGAATGAATGAAATGTACAGGAGAAGCTTGCTCCTTGGCCATTCCCCTGTGTTTTGGAAGTCTACAAAGAAAAGCACGGTCTCAAGATCTAGCTCAGAGGCAGAGTTCAGGGCTATGGTTTCAGCTGCAGCAGAGGTGACATGGACTGTGAGGCTTCTTGAAGAAATGGGGGTTATTAATCTCAAACCTGTCACCCTCCACTGTGACAACCAATCCGCCATATACATTGCCAAGAACCCCATATACCATGAACGCACCAAGCACATTGCTATTGACTGCCACTTCACGAGGGAAAAGGTTCTTGAAGGACTCCTCCAACTGTCCTACTTACCCATTACTCATCAGCTTGCTGACATTCTTGCAAAGGTTCAGCCATCCAACAAGTTTCAAGAGCTACTATGCAAACTCAGATTGACTTCCATCCCTCCTAGTTTGAGGGGGGGGGGGGGGGGGGGGGTGTTGATGATATACAACCTATGCGCAACTGTACTATACAACAACATCAGAACAATTGACACGTGATGGCAGCATGTGTTCTTTAGTCCTCCCACGTATGGCATATAGTTAGTTATAGGCTTTATGATGTGTCTCTTTTCTGTTAAAGCTAAGCACATAAGTTTGTTATGCACCTACCTTATAGTATAAATATGTAATCTCTTGTACTCATTCATTATTAGAAATAATAATCAAGAATTCCTTTCTTTCAATTGTGTTTTAAGTTTGTCTCTCTTGTGCAAACTTTCTCACACACATTTTTCTTATTATCTTTTATTCATTATTTTCGTATTCCTTTGCAATTTATTAATTATGAGAGTGTGTCATTTCTTTATTTCCTTAATACTTGGGACTTCTTGTAATTCTCAATTTTGTATATAGTGGATTGTATGTTACATTGTGTGTATTTCATTCGAATTCTTATTTTACATTTATACACTTTTATATATCTTTTGACTTACATATGCTTTTACATACGCCTATCCACCCCAAACAAAATAGAGGTAGAAAATTAAATAAACACCAATTGACTGAAAAATAATCTGTAATATGTATGAAATTAAATTAGTCATCAACTATTTGACATACGTACAATCAAAACTTGAATATAACTCGATCACACCTATAACTCGATCAAACCTTGACCCGATTGCTGAATGCCCAACATGTATTTCAAGTATAATTGATCTAATTTTCATTCTCTCAACGTCATTAATAAAGAATAACTCGTCTATTAGTAACTCATTGACAATAGATAAATAATTACATTACCTCTAGTTGAATTGATGATTCCTCTAATTTGTTGGGGTTATCTACATGTAGCATATGCCGTTGAAGAACTTGAGCCATCCTTAACAACAAAATACAAGTTAATTATAATATATTCGAATTACTAGAAGATCGATAAGTTGAAAACTTAATGTAATTTGAGATTGTAATTTATGAAAAGTCACTTGTTTATTTATGGCTATAATTGAAGAAAAGTTTAAAGAATTAGAAGCACAGCAAATGGAGTTTAACAATCGATTAGAGGAAGCGCTGCGTGTGGGAAACTCAACCAACACGTTTGAGATTCACCGATAGTTGACCCAACCAATTTATGTAAAACGAGAAATTTTCAAGAAATTTCTGCATCAACATAATTTGTATCAACCCCTCCACCACCTAATCAGCTTTTCTACTTTACAGATGGCGACAGGTTCCTGATCGCGTTTTTATCGCATGTTAGCTTTTCAGGTGGTGATGGGATTATGATTGCCTGTTGTCGCCCTCTGTTTTACGAAAAATGGCGATCAAATGGCGTCCATTATATAGCGTCCAATAAATGGCGTCCACCACGAGACACGTCGCCAGCCCATCGACAGGTCCACTTTTTGACCAATTAGCTTCGAAACCAGTGATCTCCATTTTTATTTTTTTTGTAGTGTTTGTTGCCCGAACTAATACATTAAATTTCCTTTCACTCGATATTATGTCCCACAATCTGATTCAAATTATTTTCTTTATTGTTTATGCTTCCCTTTTATATAAGAGATATTTATATTTGTATCAATATTGTATGAATAGAAGCATTCCATATGTTTTCACTTTCTTCATTGCTTTTTACTTTGATTAATATTTTATCAATATAAGAAGTTCGCATGAATCAACATTTTTTTTATTTTGTACTTAAATCAATATTTTCTGTTTAAACCACCATTAAGAATAACAATGCAAAATAAAAGTGCAACATGATATTGGAAATGAAAGAATAAGTAGATTATAGTAATATAGAGAAGGATTGTCTTTTAATTCGATCATATGTATTCAATCAGAAATAATTGTGGGCTTTATAAAAAATTTTATTACTCGTCTAGAGTTTCATTCCTAATAATTTCGTTTATTACCACCTACCAAACAGGCTGTAAATGTTTTATGAAATCCAACTCCCGGCCCATGCCAGTAGTAGCTCAAATTTAAATGGAATTTGTAAGGTTAAGCATACAAAACATTAACAAAGAGATTGTTTTTTATTGACGATAGTTAGCAAATTTTAGGTACAATCCCGGCGTCCCATGAAATTGCTACTTTTGATTATTTTAGGAAGGCAAAAATCAAAGTTCTATTAATAGAGATAGAGATAAAACCTTGAATTTGAATACTCGAAAAGCTTGTTAGTAGAAGAAAAGACAATTAGACCAATTTGAGCATCACAAAGAGTTGAAAGTTCCTTAGCTTTCTTGATCAAACCTCTTCTTCTCTTTGAAAAAGTCACTTGTCTTGTAGTTATATTTTCAATCTTCTTGATCTCTATTCTTTGTCTCACCATTTCTTCAACTTCTAAGTAAAATCATAACCAAATCAAAATCACATTACCATTAATTATCAAATTCACACTAAACCCACAAAAATTTTGTGCTAAAGCTTGAAAATTTACTACTACTAATTAAGTCAAAATCATAAGATTTTAGAATAGATAAGGAATCAAACCCACTTTAAAGTAAATATAATACTCTTATAATATAATTGTAACAGTGATAATATCAATTATGTGGGTTTTGAATAAGAGCAAATATTCCTTTATCTTATTTAGGTGAAAAATATTACTAATTTTAGAACAAAACAAGTAAGAATATTACTTATAAAAGGAAGAGATGGAAGAAAATAGAGCAACCCTAGAAGGAAAGAAAAAAAGAGAGAGGAATCTTACATTAAAATGGAAATTACTTCAAGAATAAATACAATAAATGATGAAAAAAGGTTTTTACAAAAAGGGCAAAATCATGAGTACCGGTCTCGAGTCATTCAAAAAAATATCACATTTTCAAATAAGTTTAATACTCCCTCCAATTCAAATTAAATGTCCACTTTTCTTATTTAGTAAAGTCACTATAATTTCCACTTTTTTATTTTTCGGCAAAGATTTTTTACCTAAATGTCCCAACTACCCCAATTTGTATTATTTAAAATACCCTACATACCACCTTTTCAATTATTACAATCACTTAAATACTCCACCTACCACATTTTCAATTATTATAATCACTTAAAATACCCCTATTACCATTTTTCTTAAAATGCGGTCCAAACCCAAAGTGGACATTTAATTTGAATTGGAGGGAGTATAGTTTTGGGAGTGGCAAATTAGTTTATCATATAATTTTAGCTTATTTTGATATAAATAGAGGGTTAAGTGGTACAACCAGCTAATGCTAGTGTTTGATAAATTAGCTGGTTGAAACAACTTATTAAAACGAATAAGTTGTTTTTAAACAAACTGTTTATAGCAGCGAATTCAAAATTAGCTGGTCAAACCAGTTAATAAAATCAGCTGATCAAATCATCTATCAAATACCAACTATCAACTATTTGTCAAATACCTTTTTTATATTTTTTTAAAAAACTTTTGTCTCGTGTATAAAATTATACTCCATCTTTATTATTATTATTTTTTAGTCAATTTTCATATTAAATTTTAAATTTTGCACAATTAAAATCAAATGCATTCATACTATTAATAGAATTTAGACCATTACCAATCAAACAATAAGATTTCAAATGATTTTAATTTAATTTATACATTATAAATAAAATAAAAATTAAAAACAATTAATAAATAATTTAAAAATAAATGATATAGAACAGGAGTATAAAACTTTCACCAAACATACCGATTGGAGATTTTGAAATTGAGTAGAATGCAAATTGCAAACTGTCCTAAGTGGGCGCCATAAGAGAAAGCTCAGTTTTTTTTAGCATTTTTGAAACTTTATTTATTGGAATATTGTGGTGTTTGAGATTTCACAAACACCATAGGAAAATTCTCCAATGGTTGGAAGAGAGAATCAAAAAAAAAGAGGATGATATAAATGAGGGTGCCCACTTTCACATAATAATGAGATTCCACATTTGGGCAATCTAAGCCAACTTGCATTGCTCTCTATAATTTCATTTATTTGCTTCTTTTATGTACTCAAGCTTTTACTTTTTGGCACTATTTACTTATACTTCCTTCGCTTTTTTTAGTTGCACCATTTCCATTTTGTACACTGTTCATTATTTGATAGTGTTTTATATAGTGCGGCTATTACACGAGAAAAAAACATAGTCATTTGGGATCTTATTTTATTCGTCTCGTCTAATGCTTTTATAATATCAAACTTTTATAGTTTTTAGTTGATTATAATTCTAAATATAAGCAATCGAAAAACACATTGGACTGCGTAAAAAGGTATTCCCTCCAATTCATAATAAGTGTCCACTTTGTGTTTGGCACGCAAATTAAGAAAAATGGTAGTGGAGGTATTTTAAGTGATTATAATAATTGAAAAGGTGGT
This sequence comes from Amaranthus palmeri, assembly GCA_019776075.1. Taxonomy (NCBI): domain Eukaryota; kingdom Viridiplantae; phylum Streptophyta; class Magnoliopsida; order Caryophyllales; family Amaranthaceae; genus Amaranthus; species Amaranthus palmeri. The sequence continues at coordinate 282,150 of JAAKBH010000092.1, read as the reverse complement.
AAGTGGAGTGTGATTATAATAATTGAAAAGGTGATAGGTGGGGTATTTTAAATAATATAAGTTGGGGTAGTTATGGGTATTTAGGTAAAAATTTTTGCCAAAAATAGAAAGTGGAAAATTAGAGTGACTTTACCACAAAGGGAAAGGGGACCTTTATGTTGAATTGGAGGGAGTATTTGGGTGCAAGTAAAAAAAAAAAAAAAAACAGAGGAAGTATCTTTTTTTGTACTTTTTTCTACTTCAAGTTTAAACATATTTAAATGAGATATTTTTTGTGTTAATTTACTTGTAACGTTTGCTTTATCAAACAGTTTTATGTATTAATTCAATTATTAATATCTCTAATTATGTGTAATAAAAAAATAATAAAAATTTAAAATTAATAATATTACAATGAGACGGATCAAATAAGATCTCACTTGACTATGCTTTAACTTATAGATTAAAAATTTATCACAAATTAAGAGTGATAAATAAATAGTGTCATTTTGCTAATTTCGCAACTGATTTGAAACGTAGGCGGTCTATTGATTTTTCTCAATGCTAGTATCATTAATATTGATTTTTCATAAGTCTTAACTATACACATTAGAGATATATATTTTGAGTTAATTAAAATGTTACTTTTTTTTTGAAGATAAAATGTTACTTTGATAAGGGTAAAAAAAGCTAAATAAAACTGATAAGCTAAACATTATCGAATATCCCGTATAATCGAAAATATTTTTTTAATGTACTCCATACACTTAGTAGTTTTGGGAATCAAATACTTAGTCGTTGTACGCATGTACTACTACTTTTATTAGTGTATAATAGTACAAGTGTAGACATTGGTTAATCAATAAACGTGATTTATGAAATCACTACAAAAAGACAAAAAAAATATTATTAATAAATAAAATCAAAAAAGATAAATTAAAACAACAAATTTCTCACCCTATCACATCTTACCACATAAGGGTAATTTATCAACTACACAAATAATCGTTATTTACTAAAACTTTCTCTATTACATGTACACTCATAAGTGGATTTAGATATGACATCTTTTTATACTTCATCTAACTAGTTCAAAGTGACTACTTTTTGTGAAAAAATAAAAACTAGAAATAATAGGCTCATATGTCTAGTTGATTGAACTTTCATTACCAAGTGATTATCATCGCATAAATTATTAGGATAAGACTCAACTAACTAGCCTTAACTCATATGAATTTTGAAAACAATAGCTCACATAACATGGCCTACACTTTAATTATATAGCACCGTCCCACGTGCGAATATTGACTGATGAATTTCTATATAGTGGAATTTTATTATGTGAATATTTGAGCAATAAATGCAAGAATTCAACCTTTTTTGTCTTAAATATCAATAATTATTAATCTCTTGACCATTTTCAGATTTGAAAATATAGTTAAGTGATACTACTACAAATTCAGCTTACTCCCTCATTTAAACTCGTAAAGCAGAATTTCATCCATTAATATTCATTATAAACCTTTGAAAATATCCTTAAAAAATCATTTAAATGTATATTCTAACTAGAAATATCAAAAAAAAAGAAAAAAACACCTTTACACTTATCTCTCTACTAATTATAATTAGCTAGCACTAATTATAGGTGAGCATGTTTATAGGAAAAATTAAAATTTATACAATCTCAAAATGTGAGTGTCCGTACAAATTTTACATATGAAATTGGGAGAGGAGACAAGCTATTGTGGCGTGAATGAACAAGTCCTAAAAGCCTAAGGCGTATTGATGAAAAGTGTACCCTCGTACTTGTCAATTGTCAAGTCATTTCTTCCCCTCAACTCTGCAATACTCCATCACGTTCAGAATTATTAAACCGTTCTACTTAATTTGTATCATTTTTATTTTTGAAGAATAGTCAATCACTTTATATTAATCTCATATATATATACTACTCCCTCCAATTCAATTGTGTTGTTCCATTTGGATTTGGCACAAATATTAAGAGTGGGTGGTAGTTGGGTATTTTAATTGATAAAATTAATTATATAGGTAGTAGTTGGGTATTGAGAATTGGAAAAGTGGGGTTTTAATTTGATTAAATTAATGGAAAAATTACCCAAAATAATACGACCTTTCACTGATTTTCCAAGAATAATACGAACTTTCAATTAACCACCAATAATACGAAGTTTGACATGCATTTTCCGCTAGCATACATGACCTATTTATAACCGGTAGTACAGGTCTTTTTTTGACCGTTGCTCAGCAAATTTCAACCGATAGTACGGACTTTCAATTAACCACTAATAATACGAGATGAAACCTGTTGAATATCGGTCAAAAAAAGAACTGTACTACTGGTTATAAACTGGTCATGTATGCCAGCGGAAAATGCATGTCAAAGTTCGTATTATTGGTGGTTAATTGAAAGTTCGTATTATTCTTGGGAAATCAGTGAAAGGTCGTATTATTCTGGGTAATTTTTCCTAAATTAATTGTAAAGGTGGTAGTGGTGTATTAGGAATTGGAAAAGTAGGAGTATTTAAGTAAAAAAAAGATAGACAAAAAAAATATGGGACAATTGAAGTGAATTGTCCCAATTAGGAAATGGGACAACACAATTGAATCGGAGGAAGTACATTTTAAGTCTATTTAGTTTCATCTATATAATTATAAAAAATTGATATTACTAATCCTTGTATTGAGACGAATCAAACAAGATCCCACATGACTATATTTTAACTTATAGATTAAGAGTAAAATACAAATTAAGAGTGATGAGTGAATAGTGCCAAAAGTCAAATGAGAATAGTAAACTGGACTGGAGGGAGTACTATATACTTCATGTAATTAAAATTAGCCAATAGATTTTCTTGACCCTAAGCCAATAAAGGTACTGTCGTCTGTCAGTCTGTCACCAAGAACTAGCCAATACAATCTCTTGAATCAAAGCCAAGTATTTCTATTTTTGTTCCTTATTGATATATTATTTATTTTCTTTCCGTTTCTTAATGAAATTTCATTAAAAAATATACATAGACTCATGAGTCATGACTATTTAAAAAAAAAATTTAGATAGTGAAGATATTATTTTATTAAATAATAAATTTAATGGAGGAAAAGTGAATATCATAAATATTAAAAAAAAAACTAGTGGAAAGAATATGTGAATCACAACTAATAAAAAGACACTCCCTCCGTTCCATTTGACTAGTCCTATTTGACTAGTCACGGATTTTAAGGTAGTAGTGGGGTCCATTAAAAAGGTAGTAGTTCGGTATTTTCATTGATTAAATTAATTATAAAGGTGGTAGTGGAGTATTGGGAATTGGAAAAGTGGGGGTATTTAGGTAAGAAAAGGTTAGCCAAAAAAGGAAATGGGACAAGTAGTATGGAATTGCCAAAAAAGGAAATGAGACAAGTAAACTGGAACGGAAGGAGTAGTATTTTGTAAAGTTAGTGAAAACATGTAGGGACTATAAAGAATATCCTTCATTTTCATATTTTCTTCATAATAGAATTTACGAATTTTAGAATCAAATTCTGAATATAATTTTCATCGATCTATTTGAAAAAAATCATATTCATGTGGTGTTGTGCGACAGCGGAAGCAAAGATCGAAAAACAATAACAGAAAGCAATAAAGATTCAAACAAACAATAAAGAAAATCACACCGAAAAATTAACGTGGTTCACTATCAATGTAATAGCTACGTCCACCGGCACTGAGAATAAACTTTTATTATAAACTAGGAAATCACAAAATGAATAAGAAACCACAACAATGGCTCCCAAAGCTTTTTCTCTCTTATTTTCCTCACTTTGTGTTTTGCATCTCAAATAACTCTAAGAATAAAAGACCTTGTTATTGGTCAACCAACCCCAAATTCATAGGCTAGGTCAAAAGGCCCAAAAGGACCAGTCAACAGACCAACCAAACCCACCTTTGGAGGAAATTAACAAAATACCCCATAAACCGTCAACTAGAATGTTTATCGCCTATAAATACACGCATTTATTACTATTTATGGTACGCCTTTTCTCTCTCTATGATCCCTCTTTAGCTTTCATTACTCGTTTCTTTAACCAACCATTGACTTGAGCGTCAGAGGGGCTTTCCGAGAAGCAACCCCCGGACAAGTAAATATGTTCGTTTTGAGGTATTCTGCCACTCATTCAACATTCGGACACTTCAAACAGCCTCACATCCTAAAACAACACCTTCAGGTCAAGGAGACTTGACTCGATTTTTGACCCGTGTTCTTAGCAGAAACATTTGGCGCCGTCTGTGGGGAGAGAAAATCAAGCAGCATCCTTCTTTTGACATCACCAAACCATGAATTCTAAGATTTACTAGAGCTACACTATTCCGACCAAAACCCACCGACTACCCACTTTTAGTTAGAAAATTCCGACTACTTTTCCGACTGACACGCGTTAGTCAGAAATTCCGACTAAATTGCTACTGAATTTGTTTTTGGTCGCAATTTATAAAAAATATACCATTAATTATTTTTCGACTAAATTCCGACTAAAATTTAGACGGAAAATTTACCGACTATTTTCCGACTAAATTTCAGTCGGAATTTAGTCGGTAAAATTGATTAGCCGTATACAATTAGGATAATGCCCACAATTTACTAATTATAATAATGCACCATCACTTCCTACATTGATTTGGATAATGCCCACAATTTGCTAATTATACAATTTGCTAATTATATGCCCACAATTTGCTAATGAACACACTAACATCCTCTCTTTTAGTTTTTCTTTTTTTTGTTTTTTAAATTTTCTCTAAAAATAAAATTATAGATTATTAGTTGATTATAAATTTTCTCTTAGTTTTAGCCTCAAATCCATACTGCGCTTATGTCTATAGAAACTAATAATAATATTAATACTACACTAATACGAAATACTAATACTAAGACGGTTAAAGAGACACCAGGAGCCTATGAGGAGACTTAGTATTACAAGAGTTACTCAAAGCAATCGATGCAACCCTTGATAGCAGCTCATCAAGTGCGTCTTCACCTAGCTTACCAAAAGTGGAGAAAGTGAATGGAATGAATTTGTAACTATAATCTTCGCACTTAGTGGTGTATTTCTTCCTCTTTCTCATTGCAACATTGGCTAAAGAGACACCAGGAGCATATATATGAGGAGACACTTGTACGAGCAAAGGGTGAGCCTCCAGTTACGTCCACACAAGCATCCTTACCATGTAGCAAATTAAATAGAAGGAGGTCCACTGGCCTAAGATCCTTCCCTACCTCCGAAGAGAACCCCAACGGTGCCTTCTTACGGACCGAGATCCCAGCTTTGCAACAGATATCCACAAGCATGTCTCAAACCAAATTGTGTCGAACTTCACGCCAACCTTACTGGAGCAATGAACTGCATGATCCCTCTAAGAATCCATCTTAACAGTGTTGCAGCTTGGACATAAACTACCTTCGGTGAATAAGGGGATGGAGAGCCGATAGCATAAAACAGACCGATACTGGCGATGATTCATTTTCTGTCACAAACCATCGATAGGGATTGTAAGCAGAAAGTCCTCTACATGTGGTTCTCGGGTGGAACTAGGAATGACAACTTGTCTTGGGGTGCGGGTGTAGCTAGACACAAGGTTGTTCTCAACAACATTAAAATAGGCCCCTGTCAAATTTTTCATCATATGAGGGGCAGCATATCCATCATCATTGAGAGAAAGAGCATTGGAGCCACAACGAGCACGAAAAACACCAAGGGAATGGTCAAAAGCAGGGCCAAAAGTAAGAAGATCATTATTAGCCAAGATCTTAGCTTTAAGCGAGCTTGTTTGGAGGCACGAAGCAAGGAAAGCATAGTTAATAACATCACCTGCCATAAAGATACCAAGGTCGCCCATCTTGATGGGGATAGTAGCTAATTCCACTACCAATCACCAAACCGCGGTCCTGAGGCTATAACTATAATAATAATAATAATAATAATAATAATAATAATAATAATAAAAATAATAATAATAATAATAATAATAACTAGATAGATTCTCATGTAAAACACAGAGGTAATAAATATTTATTTATGTGAATATATATTAATTAATAAATTTATTTATTTACAACATAAACTTAATCATCAAATCTTGTATAATATAATTAACAAAGCAAATAATTAAATAATTTATTATACAATTATATTAAAAGATATATGCAAAAAGAATAGACAAAAAAATTACCATCAATCAATAACTTTTATCAATTTAATTATCATTAAGCTATAATATATTGATGAAATCACTCAAAAAAGTTAATAAATGTCCGTCAATAGTTTCTATTGAATTACATTTTAATTACTTCAATTTTAAACTGTAATAGAATACTTTGTTTATCATAAAACAATTTATTTTGTTTATCATAAAACAACGAACCTATCATTGGAATATTTTAGATTTTCCATCAATATATTATATTTTAACTTAATTTGTTGAGTATTATCATGTATGATTATAAATTATTTTTAAAAGAATAATAAAATATATAAACTGAATATAAAATATAAAATAAATTTTGAGCTTAAGACTTACTATTGTGTATTTAAAATAGAAAATTAAATTATTTTAGGGAAATTCCACGTGGTAACCCTGAGGTTTTGGGTTTTCCACGTGGTAACCAAAACTTTTAAAAAATCCACATGGTAACCCTGAGGTTTACCAAATTGTTCTACCATGACCTTTTTGTACATAGAACGGTAGCAAAACGTTATGAAACATTAATTTTGAAGCTTTTAAGGGTGTGGTACGTCTATATATGCGACTCACCATTAAAATGGCATCAGTCTCAACCATTTTCCCCAAAATATAAACCCAAACTCTACCATCTTTGAATTTAGGGAAAAAATATGATTTGGATGATAAATGGTAGATTTGAGGGTTATATTTTGGGAAAAAAGGTTCAAACTGATGGCATTCGAAATGGTGAGTCGCATAAATATACATACAACAGCCGTAAAGCTTCAAAATTAACGCTTGCTAATATTTTTATGTGCAAAAAGGTCATGATGGAACATTTACGTAAACCTCGGGGTTACCACGTGGATTTTTTAAAAGTTTTGGTTACCACGTGGAAAACCCAAAACCTCAGGGTTACTATGTGGAATTATCTTTTTATGATTGGGTCACTTCTTAATGAAATAAACTTTGATTTTATCCCAGATTTAGGGTAAAAAAATTGTAGGTTTAATAAGGAATTATAATTATACTAAATCAAAAACTATTTATATTTTTTAATGAATTCATTATTTCTTTAAATATCAAGTGAATCATCAAAAGTTCTCATGAAGGCCGAAAAAATTCTAATGAGAATATGACACGTGTCCCAAGTTGTTTATTCATTAGTAAATTTTATTATTATTCCATTATATATCAAGTCAATCATCAAAAGTATTCATGTCAACAATAAAATAAAAGCTGGAAAAATTCTAATGAGAACATGACACGTCGTCCCAAGTCGTTTATTTATTAGTATATTTTATTGATTATTGACGATTATAAATTATTTTTAAAGAAATAATAATAAAAATATAAAATATACTAATGAATAAACGACTTGGAACACATGTCATATTCCCATTAGAATTTTTTTCGGCTTTATTGTATTGTTGACATGAAAACTTTTGATGATTGACTTGATATTTAAAGATATAATGAATTCATTATTAAAAAAATTTAAATAGTTTTTGATTGAGCATTATTATATTTCCTAAGTAAACCTAAATTTTTTTTACCCCAAATCTTAGATAAAATCAAACTTTATACTCCCTCCGTTTTCAAATGTTCTTTCTATACTTTTTGCACATTTTTCAAAGTAAATTTTGAGCCTAAATATCTCTAAATACGAATCATAAAAAATTATAAAAACTATATAAGAAAAATGTATACACTAAGGATATTGCATTGATGCTTGGTGTTTACTCAAGTACTGCGGAGGAAGTAACCCAAAAATGCTACGGACTGTAGGGGTTGGTTGTGCGGGGGTTTGGTGGTAGAGGAGTAATCGGAGTGGGTGTGGGTTACTGTGTACTTTGCTGTTGGTTGGGGTCGCTTTTTTCTGTGGCATGTTGGAGGGTAGAGTTTTTGATTAAATTTCTGGTGTTATTTGGTGTCGATCCTGGAAGCTGGGCTGGGATTTTTTTGGGGGTTTGTTTGGAGTTGCTGGAGGTTTGTCAAAGCTACTGGGCAGTTTTGGGGGTTTTTCGGAGATTCTTGTTTGTTTTTCGATGGATATGGGTGGTTTTCATGGTAGGGTGGTTTAGTCTTGGTGTAGTTTTCTTCTGAGGGCGGTCTTTGTAGGTTGTAGGGCGTTCCTATCAAGTCTGGCGTGGTGGATGATTTGTCCTGTTTCAATTTGGGAGCTTTAGATGGTTTTACCGGGGTAGTTTTGACGGTGGGTCAATCGTTTGGAGGAGTTCTCAGGCGCAGCATATTGGTTAGGATTTTGAAGTGATGTTTATGGGTTTGCTTTTTTGGGGGGTTTTGGTGTTCTTTTCGTCTCTTGGTGTTCTGTGGGATGCTGGATTGCTGGGTTTGGGCTTGGTGGTATAGGAGGTACCGGTGGTTGTGGCCAGAAGGTATTGGGAGCTGGTTTTTAGGAATGCAGTTTGGTCCTGGCTTTTTTGGAGGTGGTGGGGTAGCTGAGGGGTGTTTGATCATTGGGGGCTCCACTCTTTGGTGGAAGTGGTGTATTTCTCGTGTGTGGTCTTGTGTGTTTTCGTGATATAGGTACAATGTTTGTTTTGGTGTGTAAGAAATGTCTTAGTGGTGACGAATTCGGTGTGGATCGATTAGTGCATCGTTGGAGTGCGTCGATGGTCTGTGGGCGCTTGGTGGATCGATTGGTGCTTCTTTGGAGTGCGTCGAAAAGTGGTCCTTTGATGGCTCGTGGTGTCTCTATGGGTGCTTGTTTTCATTATAAATGGTGTAGTGATGCTCGATTTCTTTGGGCATTTTGGACTGTTGCAACTCATCGCTGCAATCAGGGGCGGATCCACATGTAGTCAATGCTGTCAATTGACAGCATTTGATTTATATACATGCCCATTTCCCATTATACATTGATGTTAGATGTGTCTCAGTTGGTAAGAGTTTTAGCAATTGACAGCACCCACCTAGGATCAAATCTTCCTAACAACATATTTTAATTTTTTTTTTTTTCAATAACCCATTACTGATTCGCATCCCACACGCCCACACCCCGACTTTCCCTCACCTTTTCTCTTCATTGCGCCTGCTGCTGCGACGCCTGTGAGTGCAACTGACCCTCCTCCTCCATTCTGGCAAGGCGGCAACCGGCAGAAACTCGCCACCACTAATAGCAGTCGTCCTCGTCCGGTCTTCCAGCCTCCCTTGCCGTGAGTAATGAGTTCCCTCCCCACCACATTTTCTCATTTTTCCTTTCATTTCTTAATTTCTTTGATTCTTTCCTTAATCTTTTGAATTTCAATTGTTAATTTGTTATGGATTTTTTATTTTTCATTTTTGGTTAATGTTAATTGCTAAAATTTGTTCTTGAATTTGTTCATTCATGAATCATTTTAGGGTTAATCAATTTAGGGTTCTTGGTTTAATTGGGGTGATGAGCAAATTTTAATTTACCGCAAGCGCACGGTGTACGCGTAGTGCGGGTCGAACACAAGGAGGCTAAATAATCCCAAATTGTATGTTTATGACGAGCTAAGACAGAGTTTAAACAAATAAAGTGAGATGATATTCTAATTCTAAGATGCAAGTAGCTAAAACAATAATAAAAAGGATGTATAACAATAGTATGAAAGACACTAGGGCGTCGGGTATCACCCAATTCTAACATGGAATTCAATTAATCTCATGATTGTATGAAATTGAGCCATAAGTATGAGAGAACGTGATCTAATTAGTCTCAAGCTTCCACTCTATTGACTAATATCGATTTAAGACCAACTAGCATTAATCCTCAAACTTCCGTTCTATTGGCTAATACTAGAAGGAATTTAACTTAAATATATCTCAATCCTAAGTTAAACCAATTCTCAAACTTCCGTTCTATTGAAAAGGCTAACAAAGATATTTAAATCAAGACTCATTAAGCGTAGGTTCAATCATCGACTCAAATCGCACACAATCAATCAATAAAATATCAATCCATGCTTCGAATTAGGGATTTCACCCTAACCCTAGATAAAGAAACTACTCACTACTCATGATCATAGAAAGCATATAGCAAACAACAAACAATGATGTAAAAAGCAATAATGAAACAACGAAACTTACGGAACGAGAATATAGCATAAACTGGAAGTGCGGAAATCGAAATCTACAAAGGTTCTTCAAAGGATGCTTGAATGAAAAACTAGGAACTACTATATGAAAAGTTACAGGAAAAGTAAAAGAAAACTAAAATCTGATTATTTTACACGAAAAATAACTGCCACTATATAAAGTGGTTCCAAAAATTGGAAGAAAACCGTCAGGAAAACAGCCCGGATTAAAATGCGACGAGCGGCGCCTATCAGGGCGACGATCGTCGCTCATCTGCTGAGGAAATCAACTGATTGCTGCTGGACAAGGCGACGAGCGGCGCTGGGTAGGCGACGACTCGTCGCTCAGCTACGGCAAACCCATAATTAAATCCATAAAATGGCGACGAGCGGCGCCTATGAGGCGACGACTCGTCGCTTGGCTACGACATGATGCTGAATTAAGCTGATTAATGTGCGACGAGCGGTGCCTATGAAATGGCTCGTCGCATGGCCTTTTGTTGCGCTCTTCTCCACTTTTCTTGCCTTCTCCTCATCGGGACTAGCTTGTGGCTCGGTCTCTTCACGTGACAAGGGGTCTTAGGCTATTTCTCCAAGCCCTCACCCTCTTATAACTCCGAAATGTACCTAGAAACTCCGATTTTGCCTCAAAAATCATATAAAACATAGAATTGACCTCATGAGACAAAATATACACAAACTACTACAAATGTACCTAAAAACCCACTAAAACTACATAAAAGGAGCATAAAATGAACATGGGTAAGTGCAAATAATTGCACTTATCAAACTCCCCCATGCTTAGCCTTTGCTCGTCCTCGAGCAAATTAAGGTGAAAACACAAGTAAAACAAGGCCAAGACATGGTCTCCAAATCCTAAACTACTTCTTATGCCTCCCTTCCTAAACTCCTCTAATACCCGGTGTTTGCCAAGAGTCCAAATCATTCATACCACTTGACCCCTTCACTTGGCTAACACAACACACACAACAATGACAAAAGATAGACATGAAAGATCAAATGACATCAAAACATCAAAAAGCAAAATCCCTACTCTTCAACCTCCTTATAACTCCTAAAAAGAATGTGAGAAATGAAAAACAAAGAGTCTACTACTTATCCCTCCAATTGTGGCCTACCCAAATTCCTTCCTTATGTCTCCCACTTCTTATGTCGCCTCTCCAAACAAAATGAAAAACAAATATGCATTGAATCTCTCTTTTTCTCTCATTTTGCCTAGGGGCCCATTTTTGGGTTTTCACCCTAGCCACTCATTTACTTTTTCAATTCTTACTTGCTCACCCACTCATGCCGCTCTTTTGCCTAGGTCGCCCTTTCGGGTTTTCAACCTAGCCGGGTCTTTCTCTTAACAAGCATGTTTTCTTTCCCTTTTTTCAATGTAAAACAAAGTACAAACCAAGCTATAAAATGAACAAATACAATACATGATCAAGCTTAGCCTATACAAATATGAGGTAAAGAACACGAATAAACAAGTAATGGGTTCCCCCATGCTTGCTTTTCGTGGTGGATGGCAATAGGGTGTTCAGCAACCCTAGATGAAAGTAGGGTCTTTAGTAACCCTTGATATGACAATGAAGCACAACCATGAGAATGCAACCTACCTAGTAAGCACCAATGTTGAATCGGGATAACACCATCGATTGCAACACTACCTCTTAAACATGAACATCGGTTCTCCTTATGGCTCCCCAAAAGTAAGAGGCTTCCTATCTTAATCTCCTTCCCCTCAAAAATGATCTCACATGTAAGCCCATCAAAATCCCAAACCCCTTATCAACCTCAACCCAACCCACACACACAAAACAACCAACACAACCACAACATAATGTACCACAACAAAAACCCAAACTCCAAAACAATAAGGCTCAAAATAATGGAGCTCTTGGATCTCGCAATCCAAGAACTATCTTTGGATCAAAGAGGATGGGGGCTTAATTGTGGGTTAAAATTTGTAGCTCAAAAAATCCTGCAGTGGTTAGTGAAAGATGATGTGCGAGAATCTAGTGAGGATAGCTCGGTAGGTGAAGGTATGACAATATGGTGGAGCTAGAATATAGAGAAAGGAAGAGCAAAGATAGGGATAGAAATATACCTGCAAATGACGACGCGGCGTAGGAGGAATAAAGATAGCAGCAACAGCAGCTCCAATGTACACTCACTCTCCTTTTGCCTAGCCTCCTTCACAGGTTTATGGCTAGCATTCTCTTTTTCTTTTTTTTTTTTTTTTTTCTTTCATTTTTTTTTTTTTTTTGAATAATACATCTTACAAAAAACTAAACTAAAAACTAAAAACTGAAAAACAAACCTAAACTAAGCTAGCTAAGAAAATGTAAAAGTACAAAAAAAATAAAAATAGAAAAAAAATATCTACACAAAAGGTGTAGACTCCCCCCCATGCTTAAACCAAGCATTGTCCTCAATGCGTAACAGTATAGCAAAGAGAACTAGACAATATAACCATAAGCATACAGCTAGGGGAAGTCTAAAAAGGATATGTGGCCGTCAGTGACCACTTGAGGAGCCGCGCCTAAACCAGGAGAAAGACTTTCTCCTTGATCGTTTTGCCTCCATGGCGGCTTCCTTCTCTCTCTCTCTTTGGGCCTCCAAAGCAGCTATGTCGGCCCGAGGATCGTGGAACGGGTTGCCCGCAGAATGGGCCAGCTGGGCTTCTTGAGCCAACATCACTTGACTCAGACGCGTATTGATGTCATACATGTCTGAGTCATAGGAATCATGCAGCTCGTTCCACTGGTATGTGCAGGTTTCGTGAAGGGTCTGCAGTTGATCGTCAATACGGTCTACCCTTCCTTCGACGTGGTGAATCCGGTCTAGCATCTCAGTACGCCAGACTCTCTCCTCCTCATAATCATAGGAGGGTACCTGCTGCTGTTGATACCCATAATAGGGCTCTCCCTGATAAGGTTGAGCCGTATGGATATCCTCCTCCATGGGCGCGGCCTGTTCAGCATGGCCGGCCTCTTCCTCCTCTTCCTCATTTTCCCCCGCCTCCTCCTGTCTGCGGCGGCCACCCTGCATATCGACACCTCGTTGTCGAGTATACTGGATGACTCTATTGGTAAGCGTTCGGACATCCGCATCCTGTGCAATATCAAATATATACTCGGGGGTAGGGGGAAGGTAAAGCATCTGCCCGTTTGGGCACGGGAAATATGGACCCTCTTCACCATTATAAACAAAAAACTTGATATTCTTAAGGGCCGAAAAATCATACGTATTACCTGCGGTGGTATCATGTGGAGCGCAGTCATTGGGGATATTAATCCCAAGACTTTGAACCAAGAGATGTACCATACCACCGATGGATATCTTGCCCTTATCGGACGTTTTGATATCCAAGCACCTAGACACAAAAAGATGGACCCAATTGGGTACTGGATAGTCGGGTGTGCAGAGGGCATAAAAATGCCCTAACTCGTACTGCTGTGCCTGCGTAGGCTCACCTTGACCGAAGACGGTCATGGCGAGGTACCGGTACACATAACGCAGTGCGGGGTGCCAGATTCTACGGATCTTGTTCCCCGAACGGGCGTAAGGTACGCCACCGGTCATGTCGGACCAAAACTCACAGATGACTTCCTTAGAGGGAGTTGGGTACTCACCCTCTGAAAAGCCCCACCTAAATGCACTGGCAATCTGGGGATACGTCATACTATACGTGCGATTAAAAGCATTGAAGGTAATGTAGTAGTATGCGTATCCCCTTGATGAAACATGACGCTCAAGGGTGGTCAAGAATTCAAGGGTGAGCCGTGGGTATGTAACCCCACGGTTTCTGACTGAGGCATCTAGCCCTCCCCTACGCAAAAGGGTCATGACACCCTCTTCTAGGTTAGTGATGGAAAGGGGGAGGGAGTCTAAAAACTTGGTGGTTAGGAGGGTCCGCCTAGCATGCTTTCTAAAGGTTTGGGTTTGGGATGGTGTGAGCACACATCCCATGGTGTGGGCGGAGGATCGTCCTTGAGCCGTGCGAGGCGCCGGCGGTGGTGGTGAATGGTCATGGTGGACTTCCCTCCTTGGAGTGGAGGAGTCATCACCATGGGGTCGTGAAGACGACCCTTCACCCGCTTGGCGAGCACGCTTGGACTTGGATCGGAACAAATTCATGATTATAACACAAATGCAAGGTCAATCAACAACCAAAAACCAACACCACAATTCAAACAACACCAAATTGAACCAACAAACCTTAAGCTATAACCTAGGACAAACAATTCTCACAAATTCAACAATTAAGATGCACAAATCCAAGATTATCAAGCAAAGACCACAAACAACCACAATCTATAATCAAACAAAGCCTCAAAAAGAAGATGGAAGAGAATTATACCTTAGGATCCTTAGAGATGAGAGAATAAGAACACAATTGAAGATCTACAACCTTTGGATGATGCACATGGAGCAATTGACTTGAAGCTTGAGATGGAAAAACCCGAAACCCTTTGAAGATGGTGGAAATGGATGATTGTGAGAATGATGTTAGAGAGAGAAAGGAGATGAGAGGATAAGATGATGTGAGAAAGAGTTGGGGAAATTGGGTTTAAGAAGGAGGAAAAGGGATAGGGTTTCGGATTTCCAATTGAAAAAGCCTGACATTTGAAAATCGCGTGCAGCGACGAGCGGCGCTCGGGCATGCGACGATCGTCGCTTAGCTTCGACATTTCTGGAAATTCCTACGAAAATATGCGACGAGCGGCGCTTTGTGTGCGACGACTCGTCGCTCAGCTTCGACATTGAGAATGAATTAATTCCAAAAAATGGCGACGACCGGCGCAAGGTAAGCGACGAGTCGTCGCTTAGCTACGACATTGCTCCGTATTTCTTTTCTTGTTTTTGCTCCTTTTTCCACCCTTTTTTTTTTTTTTTTTTATATACCTACACAAATTAACAAACATAAAAAAAGCACAAAAATAAAAATAAAAAAGAAAATTATAAAAAATTATTGAAATCTAAACTACGAAAACACGGGTTGCCTCCCGCAAGCGCTTTGTTTAACGTCGTTAGCTCGACGTGATTCACCCCCTTCAGACGGGCTCCACATCGTTGCAAAGGAAGAGATTCCTTGCAACATCAAAATTGGTTCGCATATCCTTTGGGTATCGCACCCATTGAGTTTCCTTCCTTTCAGAATTCAAATTGTTGTCCCCCGCAAGATTTTTCTTTTTCTTTCTTGCTTTCTTTTGAGGTTCATTCTTGCGAGTTTCGTGGGGGACAACCTCGGTAACCTGTTCAGACAACAACTTATCAAAAACTACCTTGGGAGGTGTAGAACTCTCCCGTATCACTTCATTCACTTCTTGCACTAACTTTCCTTCCTGCAATTCAGTCACCTGCACAAATACATCATCTTGCAATAGTTCATGGGTTAGATCAAACTCCTCGTCAAACGTACCTCCCCAACTCAACACTTCTTCACGTCCCCCGGTGCCTTCAAGGAAAGCCTCTAAGGCATCAAGGTCCGAGTCATCACTACACTTAGTATCAATGCTACACACCGAATTCGCAGAGGCATGACAAGTAGGGGAACGATCAATATTAAACTCATAATTAGCATCCCCTATGTCCATCACAATCTTGCCTCTAACGACGTCCACAACTGTCCTACAAGTTGCCAAACACGGTCTTCCTAAGATGATCGGGGTCGTATGGTCTTCAGGTATATCAACAATCAAAAAATCACATGGAACCACAGATCGACCAATACCTACCGACACATCTTTCAAAATCCCCCTAGGGTGAATAATACTACGGTCGGCAAGTTGTAACTTACCCTCATGGGGGACCAGTTTACCTAGGTTTCCTAACCTCTTATACAACGAGTAGGGCATCAGACTCACACCAGCACCTAGATCACACAGAGCCTTGTCTATTGAAACACCCCCGATTGTGACAGGAATATTGAAGTTCCCGGGGTCTCCTAGTTTAGGAACAGTGATAGTCTCACCCCCATGCTTGTCGGACAATGAGTCCTTGAACATTTTAGGAACTTTGGGAGCTTGGGCTAGCAGGTCTAGAAAAGACGACTCTAAGGAGTTGTCTTTGAGTAACTGGAAAAATTTCCCGTACTTCTTCTCAAGTTTAGCCTGGGCTAACCTTTGAGGGAAAGGGAGATAATCGATTTTGATGTCAGTTACTTTAACCTTTTTCTCATTGTCGCGGTCACATTTCTTTTCAGCACTGTCAGAACAAATAACATCAGTATTAACATGCATAATTGGCTTTGCAGGAGGCACTTCCTGAATAGGAGGGCCGGCCAATTCATTACCTTTTACCTCGATTACTGCGTTAATCTGATTGGGCTCCTTGTTTTTGGGCTCTGGTTGGCTCGGGAGTTGGTTGGGGGCCCGAGTATTGAGCTGCTGTGCTATTTGAGCCAGTTGTGTCTCCAGAAATTTCATGTGTGTAACGGTGTTCTGAATATGACTCCGCACAACGCCTTTCAACTCATCGACCTCAGTCCTAAGGTTAGGTTGAGGGGGTTGAGTATATTGCTTGTACGGAGGTGGGTGCTGAAATGGAGCTTGGACATGCTGCGGATTTAGCACATTGGTGCTAGTGTAGGACAAATTCGGGTGCTTATAGCCTGCATTGTAACGGTTAGCTTGTGGGTCTCCAGGAGGCTTACTGTATAAAGCGTTCACCTCCCCGTAAGCTTGGGGGCAAGCGCTAGAACAGTGACCTGAAGCACCACATGTATCACATATAACAGAAGAACTAGAAGAAGAAGATGAGGAAGAATTTACCATGTTTACCTTAGCCATCTGTTCAGTAAGATGGGCTATCTGTTTGGTGAGAGCTTTGATGGTCTCAGATTCTGCAACATTACCCGGGGCTACTGGACCTCTCTCATTGCTCCAAGAGTGGCTATTCTTAGCCATGGTCTCAAAGAGTCTCAAGAGATCCTCTGGGATCTTAGAATCCATATCACCGCCACATGCGGCGTTGATCGACGATTTATGTTCATCAAACAATCCTCCATAGAAGGACTGAGCTAGTAACCAATTGGGTATCTCGTGGTGTGGACAACTAATCTGGAGATCCTTAAATCTCTCCCATGCTTCATAGAAAGACTCAAAGGGTTGCTGCTTAAATGTTTGCAGCTGGGTCCGGATTTGGGATGTCTTCCTAGGAGGATAGAATTTGGCTAAGAAGCCATTAGCTAGCGCCTCCCAGGTCGTGTATATACCTGCGGGTTCGGACTTGAGCCAGGACTTGGCCTTATCCTTCAAGCTGAAGGGGAAAAGCCTCATCCTCACCGCCTCCATGGACAAATCTTTGGCGGTGATGGTGTCACATCTTTCTATGAAGTCAGCTATATGGTCGTGTGGACTCTCACTTGGGTGACCGCCGAATTGGTTCCTCTCAATCATTTGAATGAGATGGGGTTTAAGTTCGAAGTTCTCGGTCCCAAAGTCAGGTTTAACTATGCAAGGTATGGAAGTTTGGGTGAGCGTGGGCGCACCCATTTGGCCAAAGGATCTATTAGCATTATGGGCCATGGTGTCTTGTTGCTGCCTAAGACGCCTAAGTCGGTCTGCGTTAAGTCTACGGGCGGTAGCTTCAATCTCGGGGTCGAACCGTTCGAGAGAGCGAGCTCGCCTGGGCATTCAGAGACAAAGGGCCAAAGGTTTGGGGACAACAAGCAACAGTCTAAGCAAATCAACAAACAAAACAAAAAAAAGGAATTATGGTCGCCTCCCCGGCAACGGCGCCAAAAACTTGATGTGCAAATTTTAATTTACCGCAAGCGCACGGTGTACGCGT
The DNA here is from genome assembly GCA_019776075.1 of Amaranthus palmeri. Classification (NCBI taxonomy): domain Eukaryota; kingdom Viridiplantae; phylum Streptophyta; class Magnoliopsida; order Caryophyllales; family Amaranthaceae; genus Amaranthus; species Amaranthus palmeri. The sequence continues at coordinate 264,081 of JAAKBH010000092.1, read as the reverse complement.
AGTGCGGGTCGAACACAAGGAGGCTAAATAATCCCAAATTGTATGTTTATGACGAGCTAAGACAGAGTTTAAACAAATAAAGTGAGATGATATTCTAATTCTAAGATGCAAGTAGCTAAAACAATAATAAAAAGGATGTATAACAATAGTATGAAAGACACTAGGGCGTCGGGTATCACCCAATTCTAACATGGAATTCAATTAATCTCATGATTGTATGAAATTGAGCCATAAGTATGAGAGAACGTGATCTAATTAGTCTCAAGCTTCCACTCTATTGACTAATATCGATTTAAGACCAACTAGCATTAATCCTCAAACTTCCGTTCTATTGGCTAATACTAGAAGGAATTTAACTTAAATATATCTCAATCCTAAGTTAAACCAATTCTCAAACTTCCGTTCTATTGAAAAGGCTAACAAAGATATTTAAATCAAGACTCATTAAGCGTAGGTTCAATCATCGACTCAAATCGCACACAATCAATCAATAAAATATCAATCCATGCTTCGAATTAGGGATTTCACCCTAACCCTAGATAAAGAAACTACTCACTACTCATGATCATAGAAAGCATATAGCAAACAACAAACAATGATGTAAAAAGCAATAATGAAACAACGAAACTTACGGAACGAGAATATAGCATAAACTGGAAGTGCGGAAATCGAAATCTACAAAGGTTCTTCAAAGGATGCTTGAATGAAAAACTAGGAACTACTATATGAAAAGTTACAGGAAAAGTAAAAGAAAACTAAAATCTGATTATTTTACACGAAAAATAACTGCCACTATATAAAGTGGTTCCAAAAATTGGAAGAAAACCGTCAGGAAAACAGCCCGGATTAAAATGCGACGAGCGGCGCCTATCAGGGCGACGATCGTCGCTCATCTGCTGAGGAAATCAACTGATTGCTGCTGGACAAGGCGACGAGCGGCGCTGGGTAGGCGACGACTCGTCGCTCAGCTACGGCAAACCCATAATTAAATCCATAAAATGGCGACGAGCGGCGCCTATGAGGCGACGACTCGTCGCTTGGCTACGACATGATGCTGAATTAAGCTGATTAATGTGCGACGAGCGGTGCCTATGAAATGGCTCGTCGCATGGCCTTTTGTTGCGCTCTTCTCCACTTTTCTTGCCTTCTCCTCATCGGGACTAGCTTGTGGCTCGGTCTCTTCACGTGACAAGGGGTCTTAGGCTATTTCTCCAAGCCCTCACCCTCTTATAACTCCGAAATGTACCTAGAAACTCCGATTTTGCCTCAAAAATCATATAAAACATAGAATTGACCTCATGAGACAAAATATACACAAACTACTACAAATGTACCTAAAAACCCACTAAAACTACATAAAAGGAGCATAAAATGAACATGGGTAAGTGCAAATAATTGCACTTATCATGGGGTTAAATTTCTAATTATTGGTTTCATTTTATATTTCTTGGAATTTATTAGAGTTTAGAGTTTTAGCTTATTAATAATTTAATTTTACAATTGATGATTCATAATTAAAAAAAAAGAGAAATAAACTCTGAATTTAAGGAGATCTCCAATCCTCTAAACCAAGATCATTATGGTTTCTTGAAGGAGTAGAAGAATGAAATGGAAATCTCTTAGGAAAGAACCCTAAAAACTGACCTGAATTTGAGTATTTTGGCCTTGGATTGAATCTGAATTCATGTGTGCTTCTTAATCCTTCACATTTACCCACAAACATGCTATTGTTGATCAATAACAACATAAATAAGCTTTTTTTTCCTTCTATTAATCAACATTATCAATTATCATCATCAACAACGATATCATTCCTTTTCATGAAAAACACAATATGTAGAGTATAATTTCTACCTCTTAATTTTGTTGTGTAAAATGGGTAATTTAAGTAGAAAAAAGGGATTTTTTTTTTTTGGAAAATTATTTTGAGATGAAAGTTGAGTTGGTTTTGGGATTGAGCTGAGTTTAGGTTCAAAAAGGGTATGAAAATAATAATTTTTTTTTAATATTATCGTTATCGACATCATTTGATTTTAATCTAGATCCGCCCCTGGCTGCAATTGGTGTTTTTCGTGGTGTATCTCCATAATCCCTATGATTAGTGTGTTAGGGGTGATTATGTGGTGCTGTATGGTGGTGTTTGCTTTATCTTTATTTGTTTTGGTGTATTGGTGTAGCAATTGGAAAACTTTATGATGATGCATAGTCCACTCCCATGCTGTTAAGAGTGGCCTGTCTCTTAGTCCCCTCTTCTGATGGCTTTTTTCCCGCTAAGGGTTTTTTATGCCGGAGGTTTTGGGGGTCCTAAGTTTCAGTGTTAGTGTTTTTCTTTATTATCTATAATATATCCCTAATTTTCAAAAAAAAGTGTACATTAATTCGAATTTAACGAGATCTCACATGGATATATTTTGTCTTCTATATATATCTTGAAAATCTTAATAAATTTTTCTTTCCAAAGTAGAATATTCTAAATGGGAAGAACATTAGGAAACGGAGGGAGTATCAAATATTAAGAAGTGACCCGATAATAAAAAGATAAAATTAAAAAAATTTAATTTTTTATTTTAAATACACAATAGTATGTCTTAAGCTCAAAATTTATATTATACTAGGATAGAAACTCGTGCAATGCAAGGATTTTTAAATACGTTTATATCTTAATGAAATTTTAGACGAACGAAAATATTAAATGAAGGTGCGTGATAAAGTATTTACATACATATATTGTAATTAAAAAATAATTGAATATAAAAAAATACAAAATAGGTTGTTAATAAAGAGTTTATAGGTTTTGAAACACCTCTTTATATATAAGTAAAATTGTCTAAATTGAAATTCCTGCATTTATTACTTCTGCCATTATTATGAATACAAAATTTTATTTTTGTAAACGAATAAAATTGACTGAATTGAAAATCCTGCAATTAATATTCCTACCATTAATAAAAATCCAAATTTTCATTTTTGTAAAGAATAAACTTGACTAAATTAAAATTCATGCAATTATTCCTGCCATTAATATGAATGCAACATTTTATTTCCTAAATGATTAAATTGATTGATTGAAAATCATGCAATTAATACTCCTGCCATAAATACTCTTATAATGCTATCCAATTAATTACAAATGGTACTCTTATATTCACTCTAATTTTCTATATTATACATCAAAATTAATATAATGTATGATATATTCAGTTTATATATTTTATTATTCTTTTAAAAATATTTTACAATCATACATGATATAATAATCTACAAATTGAGTTAAAATATAATATATTGATGGAAAATCTAAAATATTCCAATGATACGATCGTTGAAAGGAAAATAAATTTAAGTATTCTATTACATTTTAAAATTGAAGTAATTAGAATTTAATTTAATAGAAACTATTGACGGACATTTATTAATTTTTTTGAGTGATTTCATCGATGTATTATATCTTAACGATAATCAAATTGATAAAAATTATTGATTGATGGTAATTTTTTGCATATATCTTTTAATATAATTGTATAAATTTTTCAATTATTTGCTTTGTCAATTACTTCTATATTATACTAGGAATTTACCCGTGCTATGCACGTAATTATAAAACTATTTTATAAAAAAATACATAATATTAATTCAAACATTTTTTAGATTAATACAAATATTATTTTGAACAATTATATCTATACAATTTTTTTCAAAACAAAAAATTATCAACTAATTATAATACAAAACATCTTCAATTTATGTTAAGATTATCAAATAACCTAATATTGATATATTTAATTAAAAATTTTTACTAACACTTACAATGGAGTAATACTTAAAATAAAAACTACTCATATGCTTACTAAACTTGATTATCATCATAATAACATATATTTGATTATTATGACATACATAACTATACAACATATCAATATGAAAATAAATTAAACATCATCTTCATCAAGATCTTTTTCTTTGTTTTTATTTCATCTCCAATTAACTTTTCAAAATTTGATCTTATCAATTGATAGCTGATAAGCCTTGTTCCATCTCACATCTACACCCATAAAATTGTTGAGATAAAATTACATATTCACATAGCAATGAAACAAAAACTCATATCTTTCTCCTGTTTATCTCATTTTTCATATTAATTTAAATAATCAATAAACTCAACTCTCAATCTATGTTTTCTTAAGTATGTGGGATGCAAACTTTGAAATTCAATCATATAAATAAGACAAACTATGTATGTGACACTAAAAAAACCTTCAAGTTTTGTCTTTTCATCTTCAACATAATCTAATTTAGATCACAAAGATTTTTATTTAAATTAATGAATTAAATTGGAAAACACTAAGAGTTTCAATATTATTAAGTTTAATTGAAATTTAAGAGTTTATTTCAATGCAAAAAAAAAGATGAAAAATAACAGTTGTATTAATTTGGGTGGTGTATATGAATGACACGTGGCATAATTTTTCATGGATTATAATATGTACTCCCTCCGTTCTTATATGTGTGTCCTATTTGAAGATTTCACACATATTAAGATAGTGGGAATCTTTGTAGATTGTTGGTATTATTTTATTATAATAGTAGTGTGAATTAATGATTGTATTAGTATTATGAGAGAGAAAATATAAATTAATTATTATAAATGGGATATTAGAAGAGAGAGGGAGATATTTTATTATAATAGTGGTGTGAATTAATGATTGTATTGGTATTATGAAAGAGAAAATATAAATTAATTATTATAAATGGAATATCAGAAGAGAGAGGGGTGAAAAGAGGGTATCAAAACTTTCCATTTTAGGAAATGAGACAAATATATGAAACTACCCGTTATAGTAATGTGGACAATCAAAAAAGAACGGAGGGAGTATATGACAAGATTTGGTGATTAAGTTTATGTTGTAAATAAATAAATTTATAAATTAATATTCTCTCCGAATCATATCAATTGTCTCATTTCCTTATTTGGAAAAATCATATCAATTGTCCCATTTCCTTTTTTGTCTGTCTTTTTTTTTTTACCTAAATACCCCCATTTTTACTACTCCCAATACCCAATTACCACCTTTACAATTAATTTAATCAATTAAAATAGCCAACGAGCACCTTTTTAATGGACCCCACACCACCGTTAATAACCGTGAAAACCCAAATGAGACATCTAAAATGATTCGGAGAGAGTATTAATATATTCACATGAATAAATATTTAAGACGTTCGTGTTTTACATGGGAATCTATCTAGTTAGGTGGTAATGGAAATTTGTGAAATTTTTTTTTTGTGATCAAAATTTCATTACCATTGGAATGACATAAAAGTTTTGATGAAAATTTACACTATAAACTATTTCCATTACTACCATTTAGTACCTCTAACCAAACGGGCCGTAAGAGTTAGTTAGCCGTTATTTGTACATAATTAATGAGGGGTACTATAGCCGGCGGTGGTGCGCCTAAAAACAAATGAGAATTAGATAACAATAAAATACATCTAATCATCATAAATAAATAAATAAATATACTAATTGAGAAACATATTTGCCATTTGTCACTTCATGAGCTCATTGTGCCAAATGTCATCAATTTATGAATTAATTGTAAATAGTTTTGCGTTTGTCAATTTACCATTTGTCACTTCATGAATCCATTATGTAAATGTCATTTGTCCATTAAAATCAATTCAGGAAGATAAGAAATTATGTGGTTGATGCAATAAATAGAATAAAATTCTTCATTTTATGTTACATAAAATGGAATCTGAGCATAGAGTAAGATAAAAAGGCAAGCAATAAACATAGTAGACTATACAATAAATATAAAATAATAACATATGCAAATAATAGAGTTACAATGAGAATTAAATGTAAAAGAGAAGGGTTAAAAGAAAATTGTACAGAGAATTAGGATTTCAAGTGGAGTTTCCAACTTGTGCCTCTTACTTATGCTTCCACATCTAATCTTACATTACATGAATAATTCTTATTCATACAACAATTATTAGTATTATTAAGTGATACTTACATTTAGTATTATTTTTATAATTATGCGGGACAAAATTTAAAGCTAAATATACACTCATTACTTGAGAATAGTATATTGAAAGCACTATAGTAAAGGGTAAGAGGAGTTGGGAAAAGCCTAAGAGAACATGGGATGAGCAAATTAAAATTGACATGCACGAGTTGAACCTCTCTAAGGACCTGACTAGGGACATGGGTAGTTGACATGGGTAGTTGGAGGCGTCTTATCCATGTTTTAGATTATTGATTCCGTGAGAGTTCTTCTCCTCATATTTTCTCGAGCCAGGGGACTCCTTTTGGTCCTGCTCTCCATATCCTTTATGGGTATGAGTTGCCGCCGTCCTTCTCTCCCCAGACCCTGTCTATAGTTCTCTATGGACGGGAAACACTGGGTAGGACGATGATGATGATGATGACTTGATAAAAATATATCACTTAAAATATTGGTCAAATTACAAAGCTTTATCTATTTGTTGATGCAAAAATGAGTTTACCATTTAAAAAACTTTCTGAAATTAAAGAAACAACGAGTTTATTCGAAATTAAGGCTAAAGTCATATATACATGAAAATCAATGGAAGATATGGGTAAGAGACAAGGTAAAGGAACTGCGTTACACATGATCTTAATGGATGAGGTAAATTATTTTGTTATCTAACAAAGGGAATCATATAATTTATCAACTAATTTAAAAGGTTTACTCTCATATACTATAGTATTGTATTAGTCAATGTCTCTTATATTTTTTTTTCCAATCACAAATGTCGTTTATAAAGAAATTTTTTCCCATATTTGAGGTATGTTTTCTATGTCAATATACATGTCTCTATATTGTTATCTGCCCTAAAATGTTTTGATTATTACATCTATTGTAATATAATTTCGCAGGGATTGTACACATGATCAACTTGATATGTTATTCAATAATTGAAAATGTTTGGATTTCACTATATCATACCGCTAACATTTAGTAAATATTAAACTTTCAATTTGATACCTATAATTTTTAACCAGAACACAATAATATTACTGCTAACATTAAAAAAAATATTTTTAACGAAATCCGTGCATAGCACGGGTATAATCCTAGTATGGAGTAATATGCAAACAAAACACACATGTAGCAACATTGTATGGTAAGATTAAATATTTTTCAATTATTACTACTTTCAATCGTTATTAAGAACAAACTATGTTATACCAACATCATTATCATCATCATACTCGTTTCTCGCTCATAAGAACTATAATTAGGGTATAGGGAGGGGTGGAAAGCGAAAACTCATACCCTTAAAGGAGAGTGCGACTAAAAAGTTCCTCGGCAATTTCTCTTCCGAGTTCCGACTATAATAACTAATCATAAAATCTTTTCAAGTGTATAACTATATTGGGAGTAGTAAAAGTGGGGGTAATTGGGTATTGGGAGTAGTAAAAGTTGGGATATTTAGGTAAAAAATTCATTGCCAAAAATAGAAATGGGACAACTTGAGTGAATTGCCCATAAAAGGAAATGGGACAACTTGGTTGAGTTTGAGGGAGTATTATGATTACATTTAGTATAAAATTGCTAATGCTTAAGTCTTAACCGATAATTATCATTCATGCATATCTAAGAAATGGTAAAAAGGTGTTATATGAGGACTTTGCTAAACTTTATCAAATGTCCTACATGTTATGAACCCAAACAATCTATTAAAAAACAAAAGTAAACCTCAACCGTGTATAGCATGGGTATAATCCTAGTAAAACTACTAAATGAATTTCAACTTACTTAAACTTTTATTTCGTATTGGATGATTTAGACACGCTAGTCATTTTTGTCGCATACTCCTTTTTAAAAATTTTAGTTTAAATACAAATATAATAGTCACAATTAACAAAAATTATGATCTTGCTAGATATATAAAATTAATGAGGTCAGTTGAGCCTCCACCTTTTTTAACTTTGAATAAATATTTAACTTAGTGAAATAGTAAAAATAAGATACCGTTAAAATGTTTCCCGCTTTTTTTTCGTTGTAACTTGTATCTCTTACTTTTCCCTACATTTAACATATATATATATAGAAGAGCATTGAGTACTCAGCAGTACGTTGAATTCAAGATTGAGATTACAACTTAAATAATAAAATCTTGATTCTTTTAGAAAAACAAATCATACACAAAAACATACTCCTTCAATGGCGTCCTCGAATCAACCCGAAAAAGATCAAGAAATACATGAACCAGAAGAAGGTTTGGTCGATGATGCTTCTTCAATGGCGGCGCCGTCAAATAACGAACAAAAAGTAATTCAAGAAAGTTGGCAAGCTTGTGCCGGAATTTTGGTTGACATACCAAGAAAGGATTCTTTGGTTTATTACTTTCCGCAAGGACATATGGAACACGTGCAAGAAGTATCATTACATTATCCACTACGCTATGGTTGTTGTATTTGTCGTGTAATTGATGTTTCATTTCTTGCTCATTCCGAAACTGATCAAGTCTTTGTTAAGTTTCTTCTTAACCCGATCTCAATCCCAAACCCGATCTCATTCCCAATCGACCCAAACCCGATCTCAATCCCAAACACGAAGAAGTTCAGAAATACAAACCCGAATAAAATCTTAATAAACCCGTTCACAATCCCAAACGATGATTTTATTTCATTTATTAAGGTTTTGAAGGAGGAAGATGTTAGTACAATTACAAAATGTTTCGAGCTTCGGAACCCGTTAAGAGAATACATTTTTTCGCAGATACCTGAAACATCAGATGAAATCTTATTGTCGTTCATTGATATTCATGGTAAAATCTGGGAATTTATGTTTAATTCAAGAGATTCGTTACATGTGCTCACTTTTGGTTGGTTTGATTTTGTTAGAGCAAAAAACTTAACAGTAGGAGATTCTATTGTTTTCATGCTTAAAAAGTCGACCCTTCAGTATTATATTGGAATTCGTAGGGCTGTTGTTAATACAGGAACTCGCCCTAAAGATGTTGAAGATGCGATTCAGAACGCACGAGATATGAAGAGGTTTGAGGTTGTTTATTATCCAAATCTTGGCTTGCCGGAATTTGTTGTGCCCAAAGAGAAAGTGGATGCTGCTTTGAATGTTCCATGGAGACGTGAAATGACGGTAAGGTTTGCGTATGATACGGAGATAGGGAGGCCGAGAAAGCGTTGGCATAGTGGAAGACTTTTGAATGACATCAATCGTAATAATAATATGATTAATTCGCCTGATTATTGGTGGCGGGTGCTTGAGGTATAATATTTATTTTTAATAAGGTTCAAAGCTTATTTAGTCGTTAAAGAAGGAAGTAATTGGATATATCCAATCTCACCCTTGCTAAATTCAATTTGCAGGTTCAATGGGATGTATACCGTGCGTACTTGAAAGAGAACGTGAGTCCATGGGAAGTAGAAGTATAGTTTGAGTCCTGTGTGCAGATTACTGTAGAGGTGTACTTAGTTTAGTTTAGCTGGTTATTTTACAATCATAGATACTAATAGGCTGTAAGTACTATACTATCAAGTAGCTTGTATTAATGCTACCTTTTGTTTCCCTCCCTTGTCTTGCCTTATAAATTTTTCTTTCTGATAATTTGTTAGCTAAGATTGTACTATATGTATAGCATCACAACTAGAGGTGTTCAATGGGCCGGGTCGGGGCGGGTCAGGTCAAAATTTAAATGGGGTGGAGCGGGTCATGTCAAATGATAAACGGGCCGGGGCAGGTCAAGCCCATTTAAATTCGACCCACTATGACCCTTTTAAAAAAAGTTCATAGAATAGTTTTTTTATTATACTTTATGGCCCGTTGGGTCAATCCACTTATGTATATAGTAATATCATTTAAATTCTTCTTTTTAAAAAAGTGGTAAATTTTTTCCGCAATTAATTAATACTTATAATTATACGACCCGGCCCGGCCCGATCCTTTACACCAAGGCCCGTTAATGACCCGCCCCATTATTGACCCGACCCGCTAATGACCCGTTAAAATGTGACCCAACCCTTGACCCGTTGGGTCGACCCGCCCCATTGAACACCTCTAATCACAACCAATTGAACACCTCTAATCACAACCACTATATGTACGTTACCCTTACTCTCATTGCCACTAATTACAACAATACTATAGGTTATACTATACAACTAACACAAAATCTCATAAGAGACGGTCTATACGATAGACGTCTTAAGTTTTGGGTCTGACCCAATTTAAAAATAAAAAAAAAAAAAACTAATTGGTGGTTTTGTAAGTTAAAAGGAGATATGAGCTGGACTCTTGAGAGACGTCTATACTATAGACGGTCTGTCAAGAGAGTTCCTGTATAACTAAAGCCAATTACTGACTGGTATGATTTAAATTGTACATTCTTTGAAGAGATTAATCAGCACTATTGAGGTATAATATTTATTTTTTGTAAGGTTTAATGATAAAAGTTAGTAGGTGTTCCAATATTCTTTTAGTGCTTGTTGATGATAAAAATAACCAATAAAGGGGTTGTTTTGGATTGACCTTATTTACTCATTAAAGAAGGAACTAATTGGAAATATCCAATCTTACTCTTGCTAAATTCAATTAGCAGGTTCAATGGGATGTATTTAATAAGGCGCTTTACAAAAAGGCCTACTTGAAAAAGAACACGAGTCCATGGGAAGTAGAAGTATAGTTTGGTACTGATTGATATAAAAATTAAATTTTATGAAAAATTGTATAGTAATTAAAAAAAAATTTAATTCTAACCTATGAACCCAGCTAGTGCTAACAAAATTAATGAAAATCCAATTTGTAATATTCTTTAAGATTGATTCAAGTGATAAATTAATCATTAGAGAAAATCTAAATTAGATTTAAGTAAATTATATATAGGTTATATATAATTAAAGCGAATTACTGACTAGTATGATTTAGATTGTACATTCTTTGAAGAGATTAGTTAGCACAATTGGCAACAATATCCCCAAAATTAAGTTTCAAAAAATTTACCACGTTTATTACTAATTGAATCACTAATTTTTTTAATGTCTAAATTTTGTTTGTGTAGAATAATTAAGAGCTATAAGAATATAGTTCAAACTTTGCTTCTTGGAAGGGAATCTATCACTCTTGATCAAGCATTGGCGCGTTGAGAGAGAATGATCGATTTATGGCGAGGCACGATGGGGATGAGAAGAGGGGTAGTAGTAAGACACTAATAAATGTCACTAAATCCTCTATATACACTATAATAAATTTGTAATAGCGACATTTAAATTAAATGTTGCTAAATATATCCCACAAAAAGAAAGTTATGTTGTAGAGGGATCGAGCAAACAAACAGTGACGATCCAGTGAGCATTGGACAGACACTCGACCACTCGAGCTAGGCACACTCTCGATCGAGCGGATTGACACTTCTATACTAACGTGCGTTTTATGAGCTTTTAAACCACTTGTCTTAAGGCTTCCCATATGTCATAGGACTATAAAAGAGAGTTGTAGGAGTGTGTTAGAACAAGTCAATGCATCACAAACTAAAGTCAGCAGCTTAGTGGAATCATAATGCTCGACAAAGCACCAAAGAGACTTAATGTTGAAACAAAATAAAATATATAGGAAAGTAAGACTAATCCTCTTATTAACCTAAATTAAGAAAAATACAATACATCAATATAAATAGTAAAAAATAGTAACTGATCATCCTAAAAATAGGAAGCATAATCCCACTTCCTAATTTTACTAAAAATAATAACCCACTAACACCCACTAACACCCACTAACATAACTTAACTAAAAATAATGGAAACTAACTTTGAAACAATCTTTATTCAACACTTAAATCCATTTTTTTGGTCTATTGAAATTCTAAAGCCATGTAATCATAATTAATTCTTAGTACACTCATTAATTTAATAATTCTCTTTAAAAGGAGTGCTCATAATTATATATTCATCAAAAATCATCCACAAAATTACTCAATAAGCCAAACACTAGCCTAGCTAATATATATCTTCTCAATTGTAATTCTCCAATTGTTATAATATAAATTGTTATAATATATGAGATAATACACACCGTAGCCTAAATTGGGTGAACCTCGTTAAATTTTTGTGTCGTTTATTATTGCATTTTTATCTCCTACAAACATCGATTTTATAGTTAGGTGTTTCGCACAAGACCTTGCAATTTCGATCTTGGTGATATTAGAGATTGCAATACATTGTTCTATCTCTAATATAGCATCGTTTTAGACTCTATGGAAGGTTCTCATTATTGTAGATGTTACGCAACGTAGCGTCCATTGTTATGTAGTATGATACAATAGGTTAGTATCATGTAATTGTAAATTTACTAGCCATTTTCATCTGTCTGGCTCTTACATTCTTGAATCTTGACATATCAATTATGAATAACTTCAACTTTAGAAGGTATTTGTCTATAGTAAATTTAGGTAGACCAATAACCTGCTATTCCGAACAATTAAAAAATCAAAATATTTATTTAAATTTTTTTTCACTTTGCTCTAAGAAAATACCCTTTAATGTTGAGATTATTAATAATTAATTAATAAATGGAATTATTATATGAAAATTATGAAAATGATATACCATTCTAAATAATTTTGCATTTCATTATGTTCTATTTTTATACAGAAACGGTTTATGGTCCACTTCCTATGTAAAAGAAAATCACCTAAAACTTAGCTAGTTACTATAATTTTTTATTATATATAGTGAAAAGAGAATACAACATCAATAAGACTAGAAATTCTACATGAGTTACTACCTTTTTGTAGTCGTCTAATTTAATATGTTAATTAATATTTTTAAGTACATCAAACACAATTATCTCACATAATCTGTTATATTAGATTTGTGTTGATGTAAATTTTTTAATATATAATTTTTATAATATGTATTTCTAATTCCATCTCGTAAAACAATTAAATTTGAAAAGATAGTTTAAGAAAATAAATAATAATCTAGTTGAAAATAAATTTAGAAAATAATACTCAATATATATAAAAAAGATAAATTTAAATCATATTTTTTTAAAGTATATATTTAAGATAAAATATATTCATGTAAGATCTTTTGATTTTTATTTACCTCTATGATTCCCTCTACATAAATTTTAGAGTGATAAGGTTTTTCACCTATTCTTATTGTTTCTGCTTTTAGTTTGCAATTGTGCTCCTAAAAAATAATAAAAATTAGATAACTAACTATAATAAAAAAAAACTACAAATTGAATTTCAACTTATTGCAATTTATTTGTCCTATTCGGTAATTAGGACATGCTGGCCATCTTTGGCGCGTACCCCTTTAGGTAGCAACACAACCTTTAAGGAGTAGGCTTTAAATCTTCCATAATAAGAAATACGCCCTCTATTTCTTTTTGTTTGTCCACTTTAAGTTTGTCTACTTTAAGAGAGATAAATTTAAATTAGATTTTTAAAGTATATATTAAAGATAAAATATATTCATATGAGATCTTGTTAGATTTGTCTTGATGTAAAGTTTTTTAATATATAATTTTTATAATTTTTTATAATACGTATTTAGAAATATTAAAGCTTAAAATATGCTAAAAAATGCATACAAAAGGTAAAGTGGACATACAAAAAGGAACGGAGGTAGTATTAGTTTAAAAACAACTATATAACGGTTATAATTTACAAAAATTATAAGCTTGCTAGATATATGATAAATATTTAAGTTTGAATAATCTTTCCCCTACATTTAACATAGAAGCATTGAGTACTTAACGTTGAATTCAAGATTTTGTTAGAAAACATAAATCATACACAAAAACATACTCCTTCAATGGCGGCAAATCAAGAAATTTTATCATGGGAAGAAATATTCCAAACATTTAATAATAATACTCCTTCAATGGCGGCGCCGTCAAATAATGAACGAGAAGTAAATCTAGAATGTTGGCAAGCATGTGCAAGAATTTTGGATGACATACCAAAACTCAATTCGTGGGTTTATTACTTTCTGCAAGGACATATGGAACACGTGCAAGAAGTAATATATTATCCAGTACGCTATGGTTGTTGTCTTTGTCGTGTAGTTAATGTTTCATTTCTTGCTCATCCACAAACCGATCAAGTGTTTGTTAAGTTTCTTCTTGACCCAATTTCATTCCCAAATCCGATCTCAATCCCAAACACAAACCCGATCTCAATCCCAAACCCGATTCGAAGATTAAAACCGTCTACAATCCCATACGATGATTTTCTTTCGTTTATTAGGGTTTTGACAAACACAGATGTTACGAAGCACTTAGTCGTTACGAAATTGTTAAAGGAATACATTTTTTCACTGATACCTGAAACTTTATCAGATGGAATCTTATTGTAGTTCATTGATATTCATGGTAAAATCTGGGAGTTTAAGTTTACATCAATAAAATCAAGATTTAAGTTGTCCCATGTGCTCACTGATGGTTGGATTCATTTTGTTAGAGCAAAACGCTTAACACTAGGAGATTCTATTGTTTTCATGCTTAAAAAGTCAACCCAACAGTATTATATTGGAATACGAAGGGCTGTTGTTAATACAACAATTCGCCCAGAAGATGTAGAAGATGCGATTCGAAAAGCACGAGATTTGGACAGTTTTGAGGTTGTTTATTATCCAAATCTAGGCTGGCCGGAATTTGTTGTGCCCAAAGAAAAAGTGGACGTTGCTTTGCGTGTTCCTTGGAGACGTGAAATGCCGGTGATGATTGCATATGAACCGGCGACAGAGAAGCCAAGAAAGTGTTGGCATCATGGAAGACTTTCGAATGACATCGATCGTAATAATAATATGATTAATTCTGCAGATTATTGGTGGCGGATACTTCAGGTAAAATATTTATTTTTAGTAATGTTTGAAGCTAGGCAATTATTATCACATAGAGAAGTTATTACCAACTTAAATATAGGTTGTCAGTTGAAATCATAGAAAGACCTTCCTCCATCCTATTCCCCATTTATATATTATTGGGTATCTTAAAAAGTTTCGGTTGTTCTTAAAAATTGTCGAATTTAGGTTGCAAAGAAAAATCATTATCCCAACACTACTCCTAGAGTGGGGGTTTGATATACTGCGACCTTACCCTTTATTAATAGCAAAACTAATTAACAAAGAGGTAACGTATTAAAGTATATTATTAGTCGAAATAGTATCATACAATCACATAAAAAGAATGTATTCCACATGGAATTTTGCTAATCATTTGTCATCATATCATACAGTCTGATAAAAAGAATGTAAAATTCTACATGGCATTCTCATAATCATTTGCAATGGGAAATAATTCCTACCAAAGTTAGCATCAAATTATTCCTTTAATATATGAATAGCATTTTACAATTAAATATGTTCTGTTAAATTTTCTTAAACTATTTGTTTGTTTTATGTTAAAGTATTTGCTAATAAATATAAAGTTTTTTCTATAAAAATTTTTATTTTGAAAATATTTCATAAAGAAATGAAAGATCATCATAATAAAAAATTATTTTGAGAATAACATAAAATCATTTTGAGAACGTTATTGAAAGATTACCCAAATTTGCCTTAAAGAGCTTTAAGTAATACTTATATAAACAACCAAAATTTTTACATTTAAAGCATGATATATTCTAAAACTCTGCATCTATTTTATAAGAAATATTTTAATTTTATGCTAATAATTTGTATTTGCATCTCTATCTAAAATTTATAATTATATGTACTTTTATACTAACAACTTTATGCATTGCACGATTATACTAGTACTAGTATATATATTTATTATATTAGTATATCATTTGTCATTTTTGTTAAATTTTAATTTGACTGAACAGTAGGAAATTAGTCGGAATTTCCAATAATTAATTAAACATGGTTTTAGTTGAAAATTTTCAACAGCTGAATGAAGTCGAAAAAGTTAGTCGGTGTTCCAATATTCTTTTAGTGCTTGTTAATGATAAAACTAATTAATATGAATTCAATTTGCAGGTTCAATTGGATGTAGCGAACTTGCAGATGAAGATGAGTCCATGGGAAGTAGAAGTAGTTTATTGAGTTTGAGTCCTCCGTCAAGATTATTACAACTTAGCTTACTGTCACGATCCGCACATTCAACTGATTTTGTGCCCAAAATTATCATGGTGGTGACTAAGTTTCAAAGATCAAGCTAGAAAGCTCTAGAATAGTCTAGAAATTTCCAGATTGTTCTAGAGTATTCCGGAAACATCTAGAACACTCTTGTAGGTTCTAGAACTATCATGTAAATACTAGAACATACTAGAATAATGTAGAGTATGCTAGAGTGTTCTGGGCATGTCCAAAACTATATAGATCTTTCTAGACTTGTACATACTCTAGGGGAGTAGTGTAGAGAATTCTAGATAGGAGAATTCTGGAATGGCCCAAGGTGAGGGGCTTGCCTATAAATAGGCACTTGGTCCTCATTTGAGGCATCTCAAAAAAAAAAAAAAAAACACACACTTGTACTTACTCTTTCTCAAGCAATCCAAGCATTCTTAGCTTAACATTCTCTTGTACTCTTAAGCTTTCGTTGCACACTCTTGCTTGAAAAGCAATATCGAGGATAAGCCTTGACTAGCATCCAGGGAAAGTTAGTGGGCTAGCGTGCTCAAGACTCGGGGAAAGTAGTCAGCACGTGACATTACGTTATCTTGTTTTCTTACCATCATAGATCACTATAGGCTATAAGTACTATACTATTAATGCTACATTGTTTTGGATAGTATTGAAATTCTTTGAAGAGAATAGTTAGTAATATCGGTGATACTATGCCCAAAAGTAAATTTCTAAAAATATACCGCTTTTATTGCTAATTAAATCCCTAATTTTTTTAAGGAAAAATAATAAGAAACTACCTAAACTATAGGTTTATTCGAAAAAAACTACCTTATGTGTTTTTTTTTTGTTTTGCAAAAAACTACTTAATGTGATACATTTCTCTACAAATGACTACCAATTAATAAGAAAAAGGTTAACTGATCGTGAAATTTCAGGATTTGACCAATTTGAGAGGTCAAGTGATTGTATCTCATTGGTCCTCGTATCTTTAAAAAAGTACTTATTTCGATCGGAGTTTCAAAAGAGCTATCCTATAAGGATTATCACGAAGTCCGTTTTTTCAAAAAAATCATATGATGGGTAAAAACGACGTTAAATATCTTTTCAGTTTACGTATCGAATGCTAGGAGATTAAGTACTTGTTTCAATCGGATTTTCAAAAGAGGAACACCATACGGGTAATTGTGACATCCATTTTTTTGAAAAAATATCAATATGATGGATAAAACCAACGTTAAATGATCTTTTCAATTTAATCGTCGGAAAATAGGCAAATAAATAAATGTTTCAATGGGATTTACGAAAGAGTTACCCTATAAGGATAATTGCGACTTTTGTTTTTTAGAAAAGCATCATATTGATGGGTAAGAATAACGTTAAATATCTTTACGGTTTACGTGTCGAAAAATAGACGAAAAAGTATTTGTTTCGACCGGATTTTCAAATGAGTTATTCCATAAGGATAATCGTGACGTCCGTTATTTGAATAAATATCATTATGATGGGTAAAAACTACGTTAAATATCTTTTTCGATTTATGTATCGAAAAATAGGTGAATAAGTACTTGTTTCGACCGACTTTTCGAAAAAGGTATCTCATAAGGGTGATCGCAACATCCGTTTATTGAAAAAAATACCATTATGATAAGTAAAATCAATAATATCTTTTCGGTACACGTATCGGAAAACATGAGTCCATGGGTGGTGGGGTTCTTTGAATCTATTTAGAAAATAATTGAAACCATACAATAGCATTTTTTTTCAATTAGAAATCATAAAGGAGAAAATTACCTAATTTGAAACCAAATTCCCTAAGCTTTTGACAATTGACAATTTATTTTTCTTCCAAAATTAGGAATTATGCAAATTATTAATGGCTCGAACATATCGTTTTCCAATAATCAATTAATTAATCATACTAGTTTTTATCCATAAAATAATTATTGCCTCCGTTCCTTAATAAATTAATGAAGTTTTTATAAAGAATCTTAAACTGAAATAAGAAAAATAGAATCTTTTAGATTGTAGATTTATTATTTTATCAAGTAATAAACTTGATAGAGGAAAAATTATGACCATTAACATTAGGAAAATATTAGAAAATGCTTGTGGAATAAATACAACTAGTCTATTGAGAGACATCTCTTTGAGAAACACATCTAACCCAACACATTAAAACTTAATACCAACTTACTGTATTTTTAATGCCTACTTACATTAATAGAATTTGTGATTTATTTTTAAAATTGAAGTTAAAAAACAAATCAAACTAAAAGGTAAGAGGTCATATATAAGGATTAAAGTTCAAATAACATATTTACCCTAGGTGACAAGAAATAAACGATTAATGATATCCAAAACCAACAAACTATATATATGCTCTCCCCTACAAATTAGAAACATTCAAGATTGCATATTCAATCTCTTAAAAAATACAAATCATACACAACATTAAACATATTCCTTGAATGGCATCCTTAAAATAGTCTGAGTTAAAATGAACCGGATATTCACTACTTGTAAATATGATTTAAGTTAAACTATAATAGTCCGAGTTACATGCCGGATATTTAAGTTTAACTGGATTCAAGGACCGACACTACAACAAATTTAGCTTTTTGCGACTTTGGATTTAGTGACATTTAAAAAATGCCACTGATTCATAGTTTTCGTGTAATAATTATTGGTTTTTATTTTAAGTTACACTATAAAGTGATTTGGCGACTCTTAATTTGGTTTTTAGTGGCATATGTAATTGTCACTATAGTCTATATACTAGTAGCATTTGTGAGAAATGTCACGAGATCTTATGTCACTAAAAGCTTTACTATGACTTTTTAATATGTTGCTAAAGGCTCTAATAAATGTCACTAAATCTTCTATATGCACTATAAGAAATTAGAAATAGCAACATTTAAATTAAATATCCCAAAATATATCCCACTAAAAGCAAATTATGTCGTAGTGCGACGATGTTCTAGTGAGAAAGAAATAAATAAACGACAACAATAAAAAATAAGTCAACGGATGTGTTAAAAGTTTACAACTCGAGAACCTTTTGGCCTCATCAAAGCAATTATTGTCTATAAGGTAAAAGTACTTGCGATTGAAAAATAAAGTAATATTCTTTAAACATATAACAATAATCAAGTGTATCGGATTGCTCAACTAGGGGTTCTAATGTCTAATTCTCACTCGTGAAAACCCACCTGTAATCAACCTGCTAGTTGTCGAATTACAACATCATTGCACGTTCCAAACAACATAAACAAGTACACGTCAGTGACTTCATACAGTGCATTATATAGGTTACATACGAGCAATGAGCTCATCCTAGCATGCAAAGGCTCCAACATTTTTAATTCATATTCGACTTTTCAATTTCCCAAACTCATGTCGTTGCCCGTCTTATTCGGGTCGCAAAGGTAAAGTATGCCTACCCCCATGGTGATCGTAATAATTCACAACTGCCATGGGAACGAATAATAATAATTCCAAATCCAACTTATAACCCCATAGAGGTAATGAACACAATCATCCTCAATTTCCAAGTTAAATTCCTTTCATGTTATTTGAGGTGTCTAAGACTTAAGTGATATACAACATCACATCATAGAATCAATACAACATTACTTTACATAACCAATTATGAAATTATGGTCTAAGCATGTACTTAGTAGTACAACAATCCAACACAATCACCTCACGTACGGTATCTCAACCTCTTATGAATCAAGGTCCTAAACACAAACACACATACAAAAATCAGGTATTAGTACGTGTTCAGATATCGAATCCACTCTATGCCATCAAGGCATCACTATACTTCATAATATTAAAAGATTAAATCAAAATACCCAATATTTCTAAATATCAAAAACAACTAGTAAATTTACAACCCTTTTTGGAAAATTTAAAAATTTCAAATTTAAAATTTTTAACGCTGGTTTACTATTTTTAATTGATTTTAGCGTTTAAGCGACTTTTATTTCAATCAGCGGTGAAACAACGAACGACACACAGTCGAACCATAAAGGCATAAGGCGCACCCCGAGACAGAACATATTCTGACTAAAATTGTGTTATTATTTTTCTTTAACTAATTATTTTAATCTCATTTCTCAATTTAACGGATTTCAACCACATACCAAAAACCTTAACACAACAACATAACTTATCTCCCTTTACCAAAACAATTAAATCCACCAATTATAAATAATTAACTCCATTTTCATACTACAACAAACCTAGGCTTTAGTGGCATTTCTAGATGCCACTAAAGGTTGTCAGGACATTTAAACTAATGCCACTAAAGGTTGTCAGGACATTTAGACTAATGCCACTAAATCTTATGTCGCAAAAGCTAATAGTGGCATATACGTTTATGCTGCTATAACTTTCAAAAAATGCCACTAAAGCCTTATTTCCAAACCAAATGTCTTAGACCTCTTTTCTTCCAATGACATTTTTGATCATGCTTTCATTGAGCTTACAAAATTATTTAAGGCAAAATATTTTCCTTTCTAATAAGATAACATCAAAGATGCATATCACATTGAGTTTCATTGTACAAACTTCAATTGAATCACTAAAAGTTCTATTAAATCACTAAAAATTTTGGACAATTTCCATTACAGAAGCCCTAGTTGCAAACTTTTGCACACATACATGAATCACTAAAAAACATAAAATGAATATGTCTACTGATGTAGTAGAAATACCCTTGATGATTATAAAATGGAATACCGATTGAGATTACAGTGCACTATTATTATTGTTGGGTTGATATGTTGAATGAAGTCACTTTCATGGGTGTAGCCACCATAAGAGGAGCTTCAGGAGTGTCGCTGACTGCGAACATTTCATGCATGAAACGGCTGTCTATTATAGACTCGTTTTTCAACTCAATCTTGTACCAGTAACAACTCTTCATACTAAGGCTGAACATGGTTTGGTCTAAACCGTAAACCAGATCGGACCAAACCATAATTTAACTATTTGGTCTAGTCTACGGGCTAATTGGT
Organism: Amaranthus palmeri; assembly: GCA_019776075.1. Classification (NCBI taxonomy): domain Eukaryota; kingdom Viridiplantae; phylum Streptophyta; class Magnoliopsida; order Caryophyllales; family Amaranthaceae; genus Amaranthus; species Amaranthus palmeri. The sequence goes on along the minus strand of JAAKBH010000092.1, from coordinate 242,979 downwards.
CTGGTCTGGTTTTTTTCTAAAAAAACTACGGTTTACGGTCCGGTCTGGGTTTTAAAATTTTCAGACCAGACCGGACCGGAAAACCGTAATAATATTCCGGTCTGGTGAAAACCGTAAACCGGACCCGCGAAAGACCCAAGTTATATTCTGATTTTGGCCCAAATACCCTTTATATAAATAGTGCATATCAAAATTAAAACCCTAGGTCTTTCTCCATCTCCATTCTCCAGCAATATGAAGTATTAAAACGGCGCTTCCTTCAATCCTTCGCTCTCCTCTATGCTTCCTTCAATCCTTAGTTGTTTGGTCTTCATCTTCTCCATCTCAATTATTTGTTGATTTCTTATTTATTGTTTTCTTATATTTGTTCGTTCTTGCTTCTTTCTCCATCTCAGGTCTCTCTCGCTTCATTCGAACTTTCAATGGTTGACGGTTGATTTTCGTTTTTCACTACGTAATCAAGTCTAGAATCTCGTAATGTAAATATGTCGGATGATTTTTTTTAATTGTTAGGGTTTTTTTATCTTTTTGTATTTCGATTTTTGTTGATTTTTATCTGTTTATATTTAGTTGCTTCATTCTGAATTTCTAATTTAAAGCTTAATCAAAGCCGTCATGATTACAAGTATTCAATTATTATAGTTGTTAATTTAGATTTGCCTATGTTACTTCTGTGAAGAATATCGAAATTAAAAGCTAGCTTGTAGCTTGTTTGAAATGAAAAGCTAACTTGTAGCTTGTTTGAAATGCATTTTAGGTGATGAATATTAGCTTTTTCAAACTCCAAATCTAATTGACATGCTTTGTTACTTCTGGAATTTTCAAATTTCAAAACTAAATTTATGGATGAATGATATTAATAATTATAATTTATAAATTTATATTTATGTATGTATGAATGAATACATTATTTGAGATTTTCAATAAAAAATTACATAAAAAAGAAAAAATCGTAGACCAGACCAGACCAGACCGGTCTAGAACGGTTTGGTCCGGTCCGGTCTGATGCCTTGACTGGTCTGGTCTGGTCTGGTCTGAAAAATTTCCAAACCGTAATTTCTGGTCTGGTCTAATTATTTTTGTCAAACCAGACCAGACCGGACTGTGTACTTCATACCCTATTGGTTTTAGTAGCACTTGTGGCCACTATTCTTCACTTGCTCAAAGTTCCATATAATGCTAAATTTTCACTACAAAAAAAAAATCCTAATTGTGACATTGATTATAGCTAAAATGTAACAATTATAAATATTACTAAAAAGCTTAGTGACAATTGGTAGAAGCCGTCGCAAAATAGCATGTCACTAGAAAAATTGTGACGGCTATCAAATGTCACTATAATAGTGACACTTAAAATTGCAACACTATTTATGACATTTATAAATGTCAAATTTAAAACAATTGTAATACCTAAGTGTGTCAATATAGTTTTATAATTTTTGTTCTTTGATTTTTATAATTATTAGTGTAGATGTGGTGTGGTTAATTGTATGAAGTTTTTAAATATTAATATAATAAAAATATTATGAATTAATTGATTAATTGTTACATTTATTTAAGGAAAATTTGCAAAGAATAATTCCAACTATCACCCATTTGCAAAAATAATCCCAACTATTGATTATTTTTCAATAATCCTAACTATTGATGAAATTTGCTGAAAACAATCCCAACTACAACCAGTTAAGTATCGAATGGGACTGTTTTCAACAAACTTCATCAATAGTCACTACAAAAAAAAATGCAAACTTGCGACTAAGGATTTTAGTCGGTATGTGGTCGGTATAGAGCTATACCGACTACACTGCGACTCTAGCCACTCAGTCGGTATATTTTTGTCGGTAAATGATCTGGGTCGATAAATTAGTCGCAGGTTGCGACTACATGAACGTGGTAGGTATTTAGTCGCAAACTGCGACCGATGGCTGTAGTCGTTGATCAGTCGCAACTACCGACTAAAACATAGTAGCTATCTAGTCGCTGTCAACCGAAAACCGATTTTGTAAATATTTATTGTTTTTTTTTAAAATATTATTTAAATTATTTGCCGACTCATCTCCGACTATACATTAGTAGGAGATTAGTCGGAAAATTCAAACTTTTATTTGACCAGATTTTGACCAAATTTTAGCGCCAAATTTTACCGACTGCTTAACGACGAAGATGTGGTAGGAAGTTGGTCGGAGAAGTCAATATTCTGTTGACTAAAAAAAAAACTACCGACTAATCACCTACTACATTTACAGTCGGAAGCTAGTCGGTATGTTTTTAATAATAAAATAATAAAAACTGGTCAAATGTGGTCAATTGTCGTTGACCACATTTGACCAGTTTTTATTATTTTATTATTAAAATAAATTATCGATTCAATTTAATAAATAAACGCAATAAAAGATAATAGTAAACGCATAAATAAAAATATTAAATTTAGAATTAATATATACAACAAATTGTTTTTACATATAAAACTAAAAAAATAAAAATAATAAAAATACAAGGATCACGGGGGGGGGAGGAGGAGGTTGCGAGAAGCCCCTTTCGGCGAAAACCGAGCGCATAAAGCTAAGAAGTTGTTGTACCTCTTCGCTCAAGCGCTTATGCTCGGCCACTAGCCGGTCAAACTCCTCCCTCGAAATGTTCGATTGGAGGCTTTGCGTAACTTGGTTCAAGGCATGCTGAAGCTCATCCAACCGCTCATTCGTGAATTGCTCGGGGGGAGGAGTGGGCTGGGTTTGAGTCTCTGGCGCCACAACATCAGCGTAATAGACCGCTGCGGCTTCACCAACCCCAAACACAGACTTATTGGGCTTCTTCGTCGGCTCATCCGATTCGATATTTTTGACAGCCTGAAAATAGGCGTCATTCATATCCTTTTCAGACGCATCGGCAGGAAGCTCGGCACAGAGGCGCAAGTACTCGTCCTAAACAAAGCAAAAAATTATATAAAAATGACGGCAAAGTTTCCTATGTAAACTAACTTAACCAAAACTTAAATAACCCTGAAATAAAAACTAAACTACGAAAACAGCTATCAAACCAGCATTTCCTCAAAATCCAAAGTATTCTAAAACAGCTAATTTACCAAAAGCTAAACTAACAACCCAAAAACTAACTTACACTATAATTCATTATTACTAAAAAACAACATACAATTACACTTACATTTACATCCTTAGACTTTTTGTTGATCCACTGCAACCCGTCCTTTGTTTTCGCCTTATGAGTGTGTAGAAACAACTCATAAGAGGACGGTGTGCGGTTTTGCTCTTTTTCCTGTGAAAACAAAGTTAATGGTTAAACAAAGTTAATGATTAAACAAAGTAATTAATTAATTAATGGTTAAAAATTCAAATTCGAAAAAAATCAAGAACATACCAAGATGCGCAATGTCCGGCGGGCAGACACGGAGCCGCCGGTATGGGTGACTTCTGCGACACCCGATTCATTGCCCCGCCGACGGTTCCTCTTCCCTCGCTCCCGCTGGGCCTGGTATGCTGGGTCTTTCCAGGCCTTTACCCATTCATCCCAAGCCCCCTTATCGGCCCATCTGGGCTTATATTCATTGTCCTCTTCATAGTTGCTCCTATGAAGATGCATAAGATCCTTGTACCGGAGCTTGGCCCTTTTCTCCCACTCCGTGCGGACCTTGGAAGTGAGAGAGGGATCCCAAGTCCATTGTTGCTGAAACGACAAAAACAATTAATATTAGTTAAACAAACAAGTCAATTTAAAGTTAATCAAATAATGTAGTAAATAGACTTACTTGAAACTGCTGCCAATAGAAATCGATAGCAGCCCTAGATAGGAACCTCCAAGCGTATCCTCCAGGATCTTGGTAGGCCTCAAACGTCCTACGAATGGACGTTGATATTTGGTTGCCAGTGTCGTTGGCAAACGTGCCCTGCTCGCTATTCCACAGCAGGGGTGGTGGTCGGTGCAGCGGCTGAGGGGTAGGGTTATCCCGTGGCGGGCCCTGGGCCGTGTCATCATCCGGTGTATTGATACGTGGCGAAGCACGTGATGACACCGGAGAGGGATTGACAGCCCCCACTGCAGCCCTAAAGTCTGACCGCACAAAATGCTCTTCTAATTCCGCATTTTGTGCAGCGCCAGGGTCAGAACGTGCAACTTGCCGAATCGGTATAAAATCAGGGTGGTATGGTTGACCGGTTCGGGGGTCTATAGGTTGTCCCAAATTGTTTCTCATCCTAGGCATCTAAGTAACAATTATTTTTCGAAAAAAAAAATATAAGTATTTCGAAAAAAAAAAAAACATATATATTCAGAAAAACATATATATTACGAAAAACTCAGAAAAAAAAAAAAAAAAAAAAACAAACCCTAAAAATAAACATAAACATTTCAAAAAAAACATATATATATCGAAAAAAAACTCAGAAAAAAAAAAACAAAAACAAAACCCTAAAAATAAACATAGAGGTTTCGAAAAAAACTCTGAAAAAAAAAAAAACGAAACCCTAAAAATAAACATAAACATTTCGAAAAAAAACATATATATTTCGAAAAAAACTCAGAAAAAAAAAAACAAAAACAAAACCCTAAAAATAAACATTAACATTTCGAAAAAAACTCAGAAAAAAAAAGAAAACCCTAAAAATAAACTTAAACATTTCGAAACAAAATATATATATATCGAAAAAAAACATATATATTTCGAAAATAAACATATATATTTTGAAACAACATAAACCCAAAATACAAAATACAAAATAACCCATAAAAATAAAAAAAAACAACATAAACATTTGAATAAAAAAACAAGATTATCAAACCATAAAAATGTCATCAACATAAACCCTAAAAATAAAAATACAACATAAACCCTAAAAACATCAAAAAAAACGAAACCAAAAAACAAAAAAAACCCTAAAATAAAACCCTAAACAATATTATAAACATTAATATAAAAACAAGATTATCAAACCCTAAAAATCACATAAACAACATATGAACATTTATATATAAAAAAACGAAATAAACCCTAAAAACATTATAAACATTCGAATGAATAAACATGTAAAAACAAGATTATTATTATAAACATGTAAAAAAAAATCAAGTAAAAATCATATAAACATATGAACATCATGTTTTTGAAAAAAAAAAACATATGAACATATCATCACATCAAACCCTAAAAATCACATAAACAACATATGAACATCATGTTTTTTTAAAAAAAAAACCTTAAAAAAAAACTAACCTTGAATCCTTGAAAAACTTGGGAAGTAGTCGGAATCAAAATAATGCTAGTCGGAAATTGCAACGGTAGAGAAGGAAAACGGTAAGAATGGAAGAGAGAAAAAACGGGAAATAAGAGAGAAAAGAATGGAAGAGAGAAAGAAAGTGAACGGGTTTGAGGTGAAGTGTGGTATTTATATAAATATATCACCGACTGATCTGCGACTACACAATAGTCGGTGGAAAGTCGGTGAATTTTTTACCGTTTAACCTAAGGTTTTAACTGACTCAGTAAATACGTTTAAAAAAAAATGACTTTTCAAGTCACCGACTAAGCTGCGACTAGACCGTAGTCGGTGCTTAGTCGGTGAGATATTTCCACCCACCTAATAAATACTTGCAGTAACTTTTTCAGAACGCCTAGGAAATTGAAAAAACTTTTCAATTTACCGATTACCCTGCGACCAGTGTATAGTCGGTAGGTAGTCGGTGCACTTTTTTCAACGGCGTAATTAATTCTTGCAGTAACTTTTCAGATTGCGTGGGAAAGTGGTTAAACTTTTCAGTGCACCGACTGTTCTGCGACTACTTTGTAGTCGGTGCTCTGTCGGTATAGTAAAACGCGCTTTTACCTTCCCGATGCGTTTTACCTTTTCAAAATTTCTACCCCCTTAATAAATACGTTTTCTACCGCCCTAATAAATACCGCCCTAATAAATACGGTTTTTTTTTTTTATTAATTGTTTGTTATTATTATTATTATTATTATTATTATTATTATTATTATTATTATTATTATTATTATTATTATTATTATTATTATTATTATTATTATTATTATATTATAATTAATAAAATCTTAAATACTATATTTAAATATATAAAACTTTTTTTTTTTTTGAAAAATAAATATATAAAACTTACTTCTTCAAAAAAAAAAATATATAAAACTTACAACCGAATTTAAAAATAATAAGAAATAAACATATTATTATTAAAACCATATTATTGGGTTACATAATCGTCATCGACCTCATCGTCGTCAGATAATACAAGATCTTCGTCGTCGGTGTCTTCATTTTCCTCGTCATCGTGAACCGTTTAGTCTAAGTGTAAAAGTTCTCCAGCGGGATCACGCAACGGTGCGACTTGTAGGTCAGAAACATCTTCATTTGCTACAAAATCGGTTGATCTCTCTTCCAGTTGGAAAGCAGTATCCTCGAATTGCTTTGATCTGACTTTGCAAACAGCTCGCCAGTCTTTCATGTTTTGCCTTAAACTGGGATAAGATAAGTAATAAACTTGGGAAGCTTGAGAGGCTAGGACAAACGGATCGTACTTTCTATAAAATCGACCAATATGAACGTCGACCAGCTTGTAACGCGGATGGACTCTCGTACCATGGCCGTATCCGGTGGTAGTCTGATCAAACCATTGACATTTGAACAAAGCTACCCTTTTATTTGGAAGTGCTCGATACTCGAGGTCAACAATATCCTCTAACTTTCCGTAAAAGTCTGCTTCATCCGGACTGTTATCATCAGATTTCACGCACACCCCGCTGTTCTCAGAAGATTTCTTTTTTGCGGAATGAGAGATTGTGTGAAATCTATAACCATTCACGTAACAAACATCATAGCGACGTGCCTTCTGCAAAGGTCCCTCGGCTAGGTCCTTTAGAATATCCGCATTATCCACACCGTCTAGAAACCCGTCCCTGGACTGCATACAAGAACAATAATTCAACGTAAATACGTAATACTAATTTTCACATCAAATTAAAGACGTTTAACGTGTACTTACAATCTGTTTAAACCATAGTGCAAACTGGTCTTCGACCACATTGTCAACTTGCTCTGCGTTTAGATTAGGCTCGTACTTTGTGATTAAATGTACGAATTGATTATAAAAATGATTCACCTCCGGACAATTTCGCAGAACATAAGTCTGAGCAATTTTGAGATCTGCTTCATCCATCATAAAAGCCTTACCCCGACCATAAAATTTGATTGGGTGTGTAAATATGGACAAAACACCCGGTCTGACGTTGTTAAAGAATCCATCATCGTTTCTAGGTAGATCTCTAACTCTGCATCGAACATCTGGCCCAAAGTAATGCGATACAAAGTATGATGCTTCTTCATTAAGATATGCGTTGCAGATCGAGGCTTCAACATGTGCTTTGTTTTTGACATTAAGTTTTAAATGTCGAAGATACCTGTAATTTAAACCAAAGAATAATTATTAAGACATGTAAAAAGTTATCAGAAAAGTAAATAGTACTAATATTTTAGACGTGTAATTAGTAATTACCTCTCAAAAGGATACATCCACCTATATTGTACCGGGCCAGCAATCCTCGCCTCGTAAGCTAGATGAACAGGCAGATGTTCCATGACGTCAAAGAATGTTGGAGGAAATATAGTCTCTAACTTACAGAGCACAACTGCAATTTCCTCGTCCAACCTCCACATATCTGCGGCAGAAATTCTCGGAGAAGTAAGACTTCTAAAGTACAGACTAATTTCAGTAAGAGCTTCCCACACTTTTTCTGGCAGCAACTCCCGAAATGCAATAGGAATCAGTCGTTGCATGAACACATGACAATCATGACTCTTCATCCCGAATACCTGATGTTTAGCCATGTCGATGTTCCTGGCTAAATTAGAGACATACCCATCAGGAAATCTCAGAGTTTTAAGCCACTCCAGAATGACAGCCATTTGCTCTCTGTTTAGTGTGTATGAAGCCTTTGGGATGGTAGAACCAACTGGATGCAATTCCGATCGGATCCCGAGCTCGGCTAAATCTTGACGTGCCTTGAGATGATCCTTAGTTTTTCCAGGCACACACATTATTGTGTTGAAAATGTTATCAAAGAAGTTCTTCTCAATGTGCATCACGTCAAGGTTGTGACGGATCATATTTGTGCTCCAGTACGGCAAATCCCAAAAGATACTTCTCTTCTTCCATCCAACACAATGTCTACTTAAATCCGCGTTGAACTCTGCTGCATCGTCTTCAAACACCCTTAAAAACCCAAAACGATCCAACTCCTCCAAAAGCTCATTTCCCGTACGTATTTCGAGCATTACAGCCTTCTCAACAACTCCACGGCTAAAAAGCACCCGGTTTCTACGAAATCGGTGTGTACTATCTAAAAATCTCCTATGTGAGTCAAACCAACTGACTTTTCTACTGTGCCTTAAATAAAAGGCTTTGGAGTCATCCATGCAGTACGGACAAGCGTGCAAGCCAGATGTACTCCACCCCGACATCATCGAATAAGCTGGGAAGTCGTTGATTGTCCACATCAAAGCTGCACGAAGTATAAAGTTCTGCCTCTTGGATACGTCGTACGTCTGGATCCCATCTTCCCACAACAGCTGTAACTCATGTATCAATGGCTGGAGGTACAAATCAATCTTATGTTTTGGATTGTTAGGGCCAGGGACGATCACCGTTAAGAACATGTACTGCTTTTTCATACACATGAAGGGCGGAAGATTGTATGGAATTAGTATTACGGGCCAGCATGAATATTGTTGACCCGAGCTGCCAAATGGGTTGAAACCATCTGTACACAACCCCATTCTCACATTTCTTGTCTCCCGTGCAAAATCCGGATGTGTCGCGTTGAAATTCAACCAGGCCTCACTGTCCGAGGGGTGACACATCTCTCCATCTTCTGTACGATGCTCCGCATGCCACCTCATGTGGCTGGCAGTGGTCGTAGACGCATACAACCGTTGTAGCCTAGGACCAATGGGAAAGTAGTGGAACTGCTTTCTTGGGTTATTATCTGATTTCCATCTAGAAACACCACACTCACCACATTGGGTCATACTAGCTGTGGGGCCCCAATAAATCATACACCCATTAACACAACAGTCAATCTTCTCTATCGGCAATCCAAGAGCCGAAATTTGCTTCTTCGTGTCGTAAAAACTCTTTGTCATCCGATTATCTTTCGGCAACAACTCAATAATGAATTGACATAATTCATCATAAAGTCTCTCTGGAATACGAAAGTCTGTCTTCAGGCTAGACATCCTTCCTATGACCGACATCTGAGTATGCGTTTCACAGCCAGGGTACAGTGGTAAGTTAGCTGCCCTTAGCATTTCAAAGAACTGTCTGGATATAGGGTTCGGATCTTCATCGTTATGTACGGGCGAGTATGGTACATTAGCGACGACATCATCACGATGCGGTAGAAAATGATGATGTGTATCCGGAAAAACACTCGCTGCTGCATCGTACACCATTTGTGCATACGGATTCTGAACCGTGTTCTGCTGTAACTCGGTACAAATTGGTGCACCGTCAGAACATTTGTGCAGGTACCAATCGTAGTAGTTTTCAACAAACCCCTTCTTTAACAGATGATCTCTTACGACATCTACACCCCATAATCTACGATTACCGCACTTTTTACACGGACATCTAATTTCATTTGGATTTTTTTTCTTTGCAAATTGTATAAATTCTTCGACCCCTTCTAAATATCTGATATTAAAAACTCCATTAGAACTTCGTTGGTACATCCAACTTCTTTCATCTCGTAGTAAGTCCATTGCTCGTAAGTGAAAAAAATATATTTTTGCAGAATGTAAAGAGAAAGTAAGGAAGTAAAATGTAAGATAGATTTACGTAAGATAGATTTACGTAAAATAAATTTACGTAAACGGCTATTTATAGAACAGGTGCAGAATTTTGAATTTTAAATTTTCAATTTTGAATTTCCGACTGACTGGCGACTGTCAACATAGTCGGTATAGTGTCGGTCATGAAAAGATGCACCCACTTAAATGTTTTTGAATTTTGAATTCACCGACTGACTGGCGACTGCTATCATAGTCGCAAGTTAGTCGCTATGGCTCACGGATACTGAGGTAATAAGTGCTTTTGACCAACAATACCTGCCATTTGACCATAGTCAGCGACTACCCAGCGACTGTATGGGTAGTCGGAGAGTAGTCGGTGTACATTAAAAAAAAAAAAATTAAAATGAGCTTTTTTTCCGGCCATTTTGTTTAAAATTATTAGTACTAAGTTGAAATTGTGTTTTTCCTTACTTAGTTCCTCGTATGTACTATAAAAATTGATAACGTTAAAAGTATGTTTCTCAGAAATGTAGAAAATAAGCATCGTAACTTTACTTATTATGATTCTACTAAGAAAATTTTTTTCATTGCATGGCGTTAGCTGCCCGTTAGTGGACATTACAACCTATACACCCTCTAATTCACCATTAAGTGGCTCCTATATGTTTTTTGACATTGTTCATATCAGAAAACAAATTGCAGCTACTTAACAGTGAAATAGAGGTAGTAGAATAGGCCGTAAGTACCACTATCGGGCAAACCAACGCCTTGCAAATCAAAAATTATTCTTTTTCAGTAGCAAATATAAGTAAAATAATACGTTGCACATTTTCTACACTTCTGAGAAACATATTTTAAGCGTTTCTAACACATTTTTATAGTAAACATACAGGACAATAAGTAAGAAGAACATATATTTCGATTGAGTACTGATAATTATTACAACAAAACGGCATGAAAAAAAAGCTCATTATAATTTTTTATACAATAAAATACTACATTAAATTTATATTAATCACTACATCCTACCCCTATATCATCACGTACACCGATTGAAATTAACCATGTACGAGATGAATAGAGGTAGGATATAGTGAAGAACAAAACGGCACGAAAAAAAAAGTTCATTATAATTTATGTAAATCACTACATCCTTCCCCTTTATCATCACGTACACCGATTGAAATTAACCATGTACGAGATGAAAAGAGAAAGGATATAATAAAAAACATATTTTAATGAGCTTTTTTCCGGCCATTTTGAGTTATAATAATTAGTACTAAATTGAAATTGTTTTTTTTCTTACTTAGATACTCGTATGTACTATAAAAATTGATAAAGTTAAAAGTATGTTTCTCAAAATTGTAGAAAATAAGCATCGTAAATTTTATGGTCATTTCTAGAAGCTAAAAAGCAGTAACTGACGATTCTAACTTGACTTGTTCACAAAGTGCAGGTTTGAGTTTCTTGGTTTCTAGTGTTTGCTTCAGGCTATCATCACTAGAAATATCGAGATTGTAGCAATTGTGTGAACCCCTATGGCATCGCCTTTTATTCTTGACGTGATGGACATAGAAATACTAATCATGGACTTACGAACTGAAAGAAGTTGGATGTAATCGTAGAGTATGGGGTGTAGATGTCGTAGAGTACGGGGTGTACATCCAACTTCTTTGAGTTCGTAAACCCATGTTTAGGATTCTCATGTCCATGACGTCAAAAATAAAAGGCGATGCCGTAGGGGTTCAAACAATTGTTACAATCTCGATAGTTCTAGTGATAATAGCCTGAAGCAAAACACTTGAAACCAAGATAACTTAAAACTGCACTTTGTGAACAAATCAAGCCAGAACCGTCAGTTACTGCTTTGTTAGCTTCTAGAAATAATACGTTGCGCATTTTCTACAATTTTGAGAAACATATTTTAAGCGTTTCTAACACAATTTTATAGTAAACATACAAGATAATAAGTAGGAAAAAAACATATATTTCAATTCAGTACGGATAATTATTATAACAAAATGGCACGAAAAAAAGCTCATTAAATTTTTTTTATACAATATTTCGAATTTTGTGATTAAGTGTACAAAAATTTAATAACGTTAATCACTATATCCTATCAAGTCTCCATCCGTACACCTATTAATATTAATCATTTCACCGATTTAAATTAATAATGTACGGATAGAGAGAGATAGGATACAGTGAAAAACATTAAACAACTTTTATACAATAAATATAACCATTTAAATTAGAGTATGTTGTGTACAAAAAAAAATTATAACGTTAATCACTATATCCTACCCCTTGATCCAGACTTACACCGATTAAAATTAATCATGTACACAGATTGAAATTAATCATGTACGTCTGGAAAGGGATAGGATACAGTGAAAAACATTAAAAAAAAATTTTACTTTAAATATAACCATTAAATGTGGTTCATATATACCTTTAATATCAAATATTGCTATTTTTTTGATACGATGGAACCGTTAGATTTATGTTTCGCAACTTGTCCCGTTTTTCGTGAACCCACACTTAAGTGATGAAACTCGAGTGTAGGTTCAGGCGAAGAACGGGGCAAGTGAAAAACATGTCAAAGTTATAACCTCTCCAAGATCAATATTAAATTTTGTCATATTTTTATTTAGATTGAACTTTTATTAATGTTTTTCAACTTCTCACACTTCACCTCCACCTCTACTTAATCTAATTCTATCTCGAGTAGGAGTGAAAGGAGGAGTGTGACAAAAGAAAAACAAATAGATTATAGATAAAAGAGAGAAGAGAGAAGAGAGAAGAGGGGCAATTGGAAAATGACGTGAAGGGGGGTATTTATAGACAAAATCATGTATTTTCCGACTACTTATCGACCAAAGGCGTGGTCGGAAATCAGTCGGGAAAATTTTATTTACGGACAACGTCTTTTTTTTTTTTTTTTAATCTTGTTATACATTTTTCGACTAACTACCGACCACGGGAATAGTCGCTAGTTTAGCGACTAATATTTTGGTCGTAATTGAGTCTGTAGTTTGCTACCATAATGCTGTTGGTCGGTACGTAGTCGGTAATACCGACTACTTGCTTTTAGTCGGTATTTTAGTCGGAAATTGCGACTAAAATGCTGTAGTCGGTATTTCTGAGTCGCAAGTTTGCAAAATTTTTGTAGTGAGTTAGGATTATTAAAAAATAATCAATAGTTGGGATTATTTCTGGCCAACGGGTGATAGTTGGGATTATTCTTGGCAAATTTTCCTCTATTTAAAATATAACTATCAATTAACAATCTAAATAATAGAAGTAATATATTTATACACAATACAACTTCCAAACATTTATTTATTTAAAATTTAAAATTTAAAAAGTACAATTCTATAACTAGCATGTCTACATCATAAACATTTTACAAAAATACAAATCTAGGTATAAAATTGCATTGTATTAAGCTTTAAATTTCACTCCATTTCTTCAATCACACAACTCGCAATTATCTGGCCGCTTGCTTTTAATTAGAATCTGCAAAAAAAAGGTTATAAGTAACACAATATTTACTACAATTTAATTCGAAATCTAAAGAAAAGTATATGATTCAAAATAAAACAACGTAAATCACAGCACCAACAATAATAAGACTCAATTAAAGTTATATCTTTAATTAGAATCTGAAAAAAAAGGTTATAACTAACAAAATATTTACTTCTGATTAGTGGTACATTGTTCTTTGAAAACTACCAATTGTTCAATCAAAATTGATGAATAAATTAGATGAATAAAACTGCCAATTCTTTGAAAACAATTGGTAGATTTTTTTCAATTGTCTCGGGTTGCACACTAACAGAATAATTTTGCAGGTTATAAAAAAAGGTTATAACAAACAGAATATTTCAGTTTTCAAAGAATAAATTAGATGAATAAAACATCACACAACCTGCACAATCGACTACAATACAATTCTTTGAAAACAATTGGTAGATTTTAGTTAAGAGAATATATAAGTTTAGAAATTAAACATGGTTTGAAATAGATAACCAATGAATTAGGAATTTGAATTGAAAATTCGAAATAATTAAGAATTTTGAGTCTGTTACAATTTTTCACAAAATTAAAGAGAGATCACAAGAGAGCCATTATTTAGTGTGATTGCTTTTGATTCATCTTGTAATCTTTGCATTCATTGTGAAATTGTAATCTTTGGTTTTCGATCACAGTGCCGGTGAACGTAGCTATCATATTGATAGTGAACCACGTTAAATCTCTTCTGTCATTTTCTTATTGTTTGTTTGAATTTCTATTGTTTATCGATCCGGCAACGCAAAAATTTTTAATTTTTTTTTTTTTAGTTTCAAACTTCCCATTCCCTAGCCCCCTCATATGAGAGACCCGTCATTAGTGTCTTAAACGAATGAGTGGAAAAAAAGATGGGGAACAAGAAGCGGAAACGAGGGTGTGGAGGTGAGGGAAGAAGCATACATCCACGCAATCGATATGCAGACAATCCTCCAGATTTCTCTCTATTAGCTTCTCTTTATCCTTCTTTCTCTTCCTTTCTTCATTACTCTCCCGATGGTCGACCCTCCATTGATTGGACTGATTTCAATGCTACTCGTGAACTCACTCGTACCCTCCTTCTCCACGACCATTCCCTCAACTGGTATTTTTTTTCATTCTTTTTCTTGTACTAATTTTCTATTCAAATATTTTGTTTCAGTCTTCAGGTTGCTACTAATTCTATGGTTTGTGGATTTTCTTCTTTTAATTGGAGTTGTTTCTGCTTTTAAGTTCTTATTTTATGGGTTTTTTACCTTTGAATTTCATTGTGATGTTGTTTGAGCATTTTCTCGATAATTCTTAATTGGGTCCTGTTGATGGTAGAAAATGGAAATGAAAAGGTTTGTTGGGACTGATCTATTGGTGTAGCTGACCCCTAATCTCTTGGGAACAAGGCGGGGCTTTTTGGCATTGTTATTGTTTCAATTCCGGTCTTGTTCGGTTTGAGCTAATTAGCTAAAACAAGAAAACAAAACTGACTTATTTTCCTCTAATTGTTTCTGGAATCACTCAAATTTCTCACTTTAGAATATGTTTTGCCTAGTCTATGAGTACTGAAAGTGATGGACAATGTTGGTTTTAGGTGGATTCCTGATGGGCAGCTGTGTCCAACTGTGCCCAATAGGTCAAATTACATACATTGGATTGAAGACCTTTTAGCATCTGATATTATTGAGAAAAATATTGTTGGTGGTGATAAAGTAAGAGGGTTTGATATTGGAACTGGAGCAAATTGTATCTACCCTCTTCTTGGTGCATCTCTTTTAGGCTGGAGTTTTGTTGGATCAGGTACGTTTGTTATCATCCAAATTGTGGCTTGGCTTAACTTTGTTAAGAGACTATATCAAGGAACCAACTCAACCAAAAGCTTAAGCTGATGGTTGAGGCCCCAAGATATGTTATATACTTTAACAGACTAAATTATCTAGCATTTGTGTAATTTTGATTGTAATGTGATTGATCACAGACGTAACTGATGTAGCATTAGAGTGGGCAGAGAAGAATGTTAAAAGTAATCCACATATTTCAGAATTGATTGACATTAGAAGGGTTGAGATAGCTGAACATAGCAATAATTGTGGCGCGATTCATTTAGATGGTAGGACTAGTGATAATTATCATAAGGGTGGTGACCATGATGATATCAATATACGTGAAACGAGAAAGTTTGATGAATCTACATTAACGAATATCAAGGATAGATTGGATGATGCAAACTCATTGATAAACGAAGAAATGGAAGGAATAAATGAAAGAATAAATGGTGAAGCACATGCTCATTCCTCAACTTACCCCAATAAATCCTACATTGATAAGGGCTATCTTGGGTCATCTGTCCTTCTTGGGGTGGTCAAAGAAGGAGAGAATTTTGATTTTTGTATGTGCAACCCTCCATTTTTTGAAAGCATGGACGAAGCAGGATTGAATCCAAGGACTTCATGTGGTGGGACGCCAGAAGAGATGGTCTGCCCTGGTGGAGAGAGGGCATTTATTAGTCGCATTATTGAAGATAGTGTCATACTAAAGCAGTCCTTTCGGTATGTAAGCTCTATATAGATTAGTTATGTCATGCCTAATGATTTCAAGTGGATCTTGTATGAATTGTTTGAACTACATTTTCTACTAGGTGGTACACTTCAATGGTTGGGAAGAAGTCAAACCTTAAATTTCTAATGTCAAAACTTCGAGAACTAGGAGTTACAATTGTGAAAACAACTGAATTTGTTCAAGGGAAAACTTCACGATGGGGACTTGCGTGGTCTTTCATGCCTCCTGTTAGAAAATCGGTTCCATTGCCGGTGAGGGGTAACGCGAGTCCTTCCATCATGCTTGAGGTGACACTCATTATACTCTTATTGGTGTGACTGTGTCTTTGAAATTTTCATGAATAGTATACATATTACATTCTATTCCATTAAGTCCTTGCTCTTGGCGTGGATTATATTGGTAGATTTTTATGCATTACCTTGCTCAAATAATCAGATTGTTGACTGCATTTCAGTATTGGATTTTTGTTAGCTCCTGTTTAAGGTGCTTTTAGGTGAATCAGATTTCTAAAGCTATATGTGAAATGAAGTAATTTGGGTTTGTGATTTGTTTACCTGATTTTGAAAGGAATATTAATTTGCAGATGTCAGAATCACCGAATGTTCAAGTTAGTAATAGCAACCCAATATCTTAGAGAAGAAAACTACTGATTTTGTTCTTCCTACTCCATGTTGATTCGTTTTGGTGCTTGTCTATCAGAATCAAATGAGACCTTTAGCTATGTCTAATGCTTTTGTTTTGAACTCTCATCACTTTATTCATGCCTGTATGAGATTTGTTGTGATAGATGAAGTTTATATAGCTATTTGTTTTTTCCCCGTTTTTTGGCGTGTGTAAAGATTCTAACCATTAATTATCTCTAAACAGTATTTTTTATACTATGACTGATTTAGTGTTCAGAAACCTATTTTCTATACAGAGTCTATATAGCTCTTTGTTTTTCTCCTCTATTTTGGCGTGTGAAATAATTCTAACCTTCAATTATCTCTGAGCTGTGTTTTTTATAGCGTGATTAACTTTATTGTTCCAAAACCTATCATACCACCTTTCTGTTGGTGTTTTTGTTATGCTGTCCACTGATTTGATTCCAAAATTTATGGGTTTTCAGGGACTTCAGCGTCAAACAAGTGCTTACGATGTTTTGCAGTCCATAGAATATTTTTTCAACTACTTTGGTGCATCCTGCAAATCCAATGATTCAACATTCACAGTTGATGTGAGTCTTGTATGCTCATTGTTTCTATCTTCCGTTGTATCAAACTGCAAACTAATAGACCCCTTGTTCTGCATAGGTAAGTTCATCTGAGAATCAGTGTGATACTATATTGAAGACTGAAGTCAAAATGCTTGGTGAAACTTCTACTTTCCTGCGTATGAATGAAGCATCTGGGAGTACAAGCTGTTCAAATAGTTCAATGAACTTGTCTTTTCGTGTCATGGTGCGACTTAAACCTTAAGGGGGTGTTTGGTATGGCCTTATAAAATGTAATGGAAAGAAGAAATGATAAAGAGGAGTAAGGGTATGGGTATGGGTATGGGTATGGGTTGTAGTTATATGTGTTTGGGATAAAAATATTAGGAAAACACTTACTTGGTCAAGGAAAGGAATTTGTTACTTGACATAAATGGATGGTAACACAATAAGGGCGTCCCTTGCCCAGAAAGGGATTTGGTTAAACTAATATTATACCAAACAAAAAATGTGGAATAATGGTAATTGAATGCCTTACTTGATGTTAAAAAGTTCATACCAAACACCCCTAAAAGTCTACAAAAATAATCAGCGTTGACATTAAAACTTGACAATAACTATACATGTTTTGCATCCTTAGGTTTTCCAGCAGATCCCCGGTACACTATTGCTGAAAGCATCCTTACAGCTGAAAAACAGTCCACTCTCAGGTAATAACTTCCACGTTTATCTTTTAATCGTATGGCCTTGATAACACTTACCTTTTTTTTCTGGGCATTCTTGTATCCTCCGTTTTGGAACTCACAATAACTTGCTTTGATTTGAGATTTGAAACCACTTGTACTGTTGTACACATGGGTTTCATGCAGCTTGATCAATCATTTAGGAGGTTTTGTTGACTGGAAACTCCATTGTAGTAGAAAAGTAGAGCATACACAGAAAATTTACTAAGTATAAAGAAATTCTATGAAGTGTAAAGGAAGGTTGTATTACTATTATTCAAGAACTTTAATAAAGTATAGATACAAGCATTGGAGAGGCTCGAAGCTCTCCCAAAAAGAGTAAAACACTAGCATTAAGTGTATACTAAATTCCTCATCTTTTTGAATGTTCATCTTGTATTTGTACTAGTTTTTCCTGCTCTAGAATAATCCTCTTTTAGAATATACTCAACTCCATACAAATACGAAAATACCCATAGTATTAGTATCCTATTTGATAGCGAATACATGATATACCCTTGACCCATTTTTTATTTTTCTATTTCGAGGAAGCTTCTATATACCTAAATATATATTGTTTGTAATTAGAGACGATAAAGACTTGAACTTATTAGTCCAACAATTCATGTGAAATTATAGGCTAAATAATCATCTGTTTCACTCTTTTTGTATAGAAAAAAATTAATTGCTTTTCTTAAGGCTGCTTTACATTGTAATTTCTGCACATCTAAACTCATTGCTTTACATGAACATTGCTACAGGATTATTCACATCTGTGATTCAACAATTGGAAGAGTACTTGAAGCACAAATTTTGCGCCAAGAAAAACCGCTTGTGAGCTCCTTATATTGCAAATTGATCTCACTGAATTAAGTGGTTGAGATTTCAAATGAATACAACCGGAACGAAAGACGATACTCTACTGACAGTGTCATTGCATTTACAAAAGCTGAATCTGTGTCATTGCATTTGTTTCTGAATTCGTACAGTCATCTATGGACGGAATTAAGATTGACAGTGTCATTGCATTTGTTCATTTCATGCTTGCATGTTTGTGGGTAGAGGCAGACTGAGCTTCTATAATGGCGGTGCCTCAAAGCCTATAATGGAGCCTGTTTGTTTATTTTTTCGATGAAAAGTTATGTACATATACAATTTTGAGGAAGGCTCAGGAAGTCTCGGATCCAATGCTAACTCTCAGATCCACTTGACGGTGTTCTAGTCCAGTATTGACCCAAATCATATTTAGTCGTAGTTATAGTCATCAATCCATTACTATCACATAAACTCAGGTCCTCAGGGTTCGGAGAGGCAAATATAGTGGACAAACCTTACCCTTATTCCTCCAAAGAGAGGGCAAGGAGGGAAAGATAGTTGAACCATGTTTTACAGTGTGTATTTCTGCTCTTCATGGTTATTGTTCTATTCCTTTTGTTTGATTGTGATGAGGTAACGTTAGTATAAGTTAGCTAGTATAAACTCCATGCATTGCACGGAATTTGTAGAGTAGATTTTTCAAAACTTAAATTTTAAGTAATTGTACAACTCCATATTGTCATTATAAAATTATAGTTCAATAAATAATATTCAATAATATATTCAAATTGTTTATAAATATATAATGGCTCAATAAATAATTAAATAAAAGAATAATCAAAAATCAAAAAAATTTGCATATCATTCATATGAAATTATGATGGTTAAAAAAGTAATAATAATATAATGACGTTACCAAAAACATTTCCTAATATTATTGGAAATTATCTATTTTGATTAATTGTTTATAAAAATATAATGACTTACTCACTAAATAATTAAATAAAAGAGTAATAAAGTAATCAAACAAATTTGCATATATCATTATGAAATTATGTCAACTAAAAAAATAAAATAATAATAATATATATTTGAATTAATATAACAATGAAAACTCAAATTCCTTTTGAATGGAATAATATAATGTCATTACAAAAAAATTTCATAATACTAGTTGAAGTTAATTATTTTGACTGTACAATATATGATATTAAGAAAAATATTGAAATTTAATACTTATTTATTAAAGTAACAATCTAATTACTCTGATTGTAATAAAGCATATTGTATTTATTTTTATAAATTTTCTAAAAATCTCATTGTTTTTTGTATTAAAAGAAAATTTAGATTTTTTTGAATTGAAATTGCATTAGTTGTTACAAAATTCTTAATTCCAGTGAGTTTTTTGAATTGTAACAACTAATGCAAAGACAATTTATTTATAAACGACACAAAAGTATGAATTTAATGAAAGAATAAAGAACTTAGATAAGCAAGATTAGAATAAAGAAGTCAGCATCTAAACTTTATGTTTATTGAGCCGTTGGTAGGCTTGAATGATCAAAAGAAAATCAAAAACAATTTGCAACATCATCATGACTAACACGTTTCTTACAAGATGGAATTCAATATAAAGATAAAGAATTATCAAGAACAACATCCAAGAAAAGAATTCCCATGCTTTGGTTGCTAAGAAAAAAATTATCAAGACGGAATCTGATAAATCCCGCGATTCAAAAATCTACTCCGAGATAAACACGGTAGTCGAACATGTGAGCAACAACAATAGAACAGGAAACACGAGGGATGTAGAATTAGTCATGGTTATTGTTCTTTCTTTTTTGGCGGGATGAGACACAAGAAAGAATGTGATTATTCAATTCAATAAGGGTGAAATTGAAATAATTTGGAGTTTCGGATGTGCAAAAAGATTAATTAGTTTAGAAGAGAACCGATAGCATATGATATTATTGAAATGAATACTTCACTTTTTGTTATTAAATAACAAGTAGTAAGGATCTTATATAAAGGGACCTAATTAAAGATTCAAGAAACCAGATTGTTATAAAAAAAAAAAGGGACAAAATCTTATTTAAAATACATAGCTATATGACTAGGACAAAATTGTGATCCGGTTCTAACCCGGTTTAAACCGGGTATCCGGAATCCGGTTACCCGGTGGAAACCGGGTTGGAAACCGGATACCCGGTTTTATTAGAATGTAATTTTATTTTTTATATTTTTGTTGTTTTGTCGTTCAACCATACGTTTGTTTATCTCTATTTTCACTTAAAATATTTTTTTATATAAAATTCATACAAACTCCCTATAAATCTTGAACTTAATTAGTCATTAAAGATTAATTAAGAAAATGAAAGAATAATATTATTGTTCATAGGCTTAAGTAAGAACAATTATAAAATTCAAACACTAACTCTTAAAAAATATTCAATCCGAGGTTTTAAAACCGGTTACACTAGTGGAAAAATCGCCAATTGCTGCGGTTTTTTTAGGGGTATTGGATGCGTTTTTGTCTCGCAGCCCTTGGAGTAGCAGCAAATAAGAAAACGTTATTGGCTGCGGACATTAAAACTGCAGCCCTTTAGTCATTTTTCAAAATAAAAAAAAAACTATTGGCTGCGGACATATACAAGAACCGCAACCCTTTAGTCATTTTAGAAAATAAAAAAAAATCAAAATCTGAAAATGAACCCATAAAACGATGAACATGCAAACGATGAACATCAAACATAAAAAAAAACCCAGATCTATCAAACCAAACGACTCAGAAACGAAATTAAAAAATCGAAATTAAAACGATGATCTTCCATATCTTCCAAGAACGAAATTAAAAGAAACCAAACCAGATACAGAACAGAAATTCCAGATCTTCCATATCTTGAACACAAATTCCAGATCTATCAAACCAGATCATCCATATCTTCCAAGAACGAAATTAAAAAAAAAAACCAAACGAAATTAAGAAACCCAAAAACAAAATAAAAAAAACGAAACGAAGAACTCAGAACTATCAAACCAGAACTATCAAAAA
Source organism: Amaranthus palmeri (assembly GCA_019776075.1). Classification (NCBI taxonomy): domain Eukaryota; kingdom Viridiplantae; phylum Streptophyta; class Magnoliopsida; order Caryophyllales; family Amaranthaceae; genus Amaranthus; species Amaranthus palmeri. Next base: position 221,289 of record JAAKBH010000092.1, on the reverse strand, counting down.
ATTCGAAGAACTCAGAACTATCAAACCAGACACAAAAACGATGATCTTCCATATCTTCCAAGAACAAACAAAGAACTCAAAAAAACGAAGAACTTACAAAAAAAAAAACGACTCAGAACATTAAAAAAAACACCTTTACCCATAAATTACAATCTTCAAAAAAGAAACGAAGAACTTACAAAAAAACGAAATTTACATCAAATTTACAAAAAAGAAACGAAGAACCTAGATCTTCAAGGTTTCTTCAAAATCTTCAAGGACGCCAAAATCTTCGAAATCTTCAAGGGCGCCATTGATGAAGGTTTTGAAGCAAATGAGAACAAACCGCAGCAGCCTTTGATCTTGAAATTACCCGATCTTCAAATTACCCGATATTACCCAGATCTTGAAGATAAGGGTTTTGAGAAGAATTTTAAGAATAATTTCGAAGCAGAGAAATTGTAATGAAAGGAGGAGCTACTTGTGAAGAATTTTGAGAAGAATTTCGAGGCATAATGATTGTTGATGTAAGGGTTGTTTTTGAGAAAAATGAAGATAAGGAATGAATTTGAGATTGGGTTTTTTAGGAAATGAATTTGAGATTTCTTAGGGTTTCGTAGATAATATATGGCGGAAGGAAATGAAGAGGCGCCGCCTCTCATACTCTAATATCTTAGGGTTTTATTAATTATTATAAGATTTCAAGGCATGGGTTATTTGCTGCGGACGTAATATAGAACCGCAACCCATGACTTAATTCTACTTATTGGCTGCGGTCATATAAGAAAACCGCAGCCTATTCAATTTTTTTTAAAAATTTTTATATATTGGCTGCGTATACACTAAAACCGCAGCCAATTAGCAGCAGCCAATAGCTTTTTTTCCACTAGTGTTACTCGACACGATTTATGAAAACCTGGTAAATAATCCGATTTTAGAAACCGAGTACCAAATAATTCGGGTCGAAATTACCGGATCGGGTTATTATGATAGATATATCATGATCATTTTATTTACGAGAAAAAGTAAAAAAAATAAAAAATAAAGAAAACCGGATACCGGATACCAGGTTTTCAAAAAGTCATGCCCGGATTTGGATCCGATATCCGGTTTTAAAACCGGTTACCCGACTCGGATTATCCGATTTGTGAAAGCCGGGTAAATTATCCAATTTTAGAAACCGGGTACCAGATAATTCGAGTCGGAATTTCCGAAAAGGGTTATTATGAACACCTCTAGTTCTAGTCATATAGTTGTATATTTTAAATAAGATTTTGTCGGTTTGTTTTTTCTAACAATCTTGTTTCTTGAATCTTGGATTAAAGGCTTCCATTATATAAGAGCCTTACCACTTGTCATTTCATTTAATAAGAAAAAGTGAAGCATTCATTTCAAAAATATTACATCTTTTTGGTTTCTCTTCTAAACTAATAACCAAAAAAATATTCATTTCAAAAGTATTCATTTCAATTTCACCCTTATTCAATTGAATATTCACATTCTTTCTTGTGTCGTCTCATCCCGCAAAATAAAAATAATAACCTAAAAAGTAAAAAATGAATTAATAAGGATAATATTATAATTATAGTCACAAATTAGTAAAGTCAATAGTATAATTATTAGTGATGACATCATCATAGAATTTTAGAGGGAAAATTTTTGTTGAGTGTTAGCCGGTCCAACCGGTCTAAACCCGGACCGGCCCGGTAGTTTTCAGCGTTAGACCGGAACCGGGCCGAATGTAACCGATCTGGTCTCCAGGCCTTAAAAATTTTAAAATCCGGTCCAAACGGTTTCGGTCCGGTCCGGATTTGGACCGATGTTCATAAGGATATTAGAAAATAAGCTAAGTAATATCAGGATTTAGAAATAAAAAATCTCAAGCCTATTACCCTGAACTAGGGGTGTTCAAAACCGAGTACCGGATCGACCCGGATCCGGAAATTCGATTACACGCTTTTTTGGGTACCTAAAATTGTGATCCGGTTCCGACCCGGTTTTATTAGAATGTGTTTTTATTTTTTATTTTTTTGTCATTTTGTCGTTCAACCATACGTTTGTTTATCTCTATTTTCACTTAAAATATTTTTTTATATAAAATTCATACAAACTCCCTAAAAATCTTTAACTTAATAAGTAATTAAAGATTAATTAAGAAAATGAAAGAATAATATTATTATTCATAGGCTAAAGTAAGAACAATTATAAAATTCAAATACTAACTCTTAAAAAATATTCAATCCGAGGTTTTAAAACCGGTTACCCGACGCGGATTATCCGATTTATGAAAACCGGGCTAATTATCCGATTTTAGAAACCGAGTACCAGATAATTCGGGTCGAAATATCCGGATCGGGTTATTATGAACACTTCTAGTCCTAGTCATATAGCTGTATATTTTAAATAAGATTTTGTCGGATTGTTTTTTATAACAATCTTATTTCTTGAATCTTGCATTAAAGTCTTCCATTATATAAGAGCCTTAGCACTTGTCATTTCATTTAATAACAAAAAGTGAAGTATTCATTTCAAAAATATTACATCTTTTTGGTTTCTCTTCTAAAATAAAAACCAAAAAAAAAATTCATTTCAAAAGTATTCATTTCAATTTCATTCACATTCTTTCTTGTGTTTCATCCCGCAAAAAAATAATAATCATGACTAATATTACTTTGATGTTGTTAGCTGTTCTGTTGTTGTGGCTCACATATTCGATCACCGTGTTTATCTTGAAGCAGAATGTTGAATCTCCGAATGTATCAGATGTGAAGGATGATAGGGCAACCAAAACATGGGAATTCCTTTCTTGGACGTTCTTGAAAATGTGTGTATACTCCATTATCTTCAAATATTTTCATCCTCATATTGAATTCCGTTTGATAAGAAACTTGTTACTACTGATGTTGCTGCGGGTCGTTGTTTTTGACACTCTTTTGATCATTCGAGCCAACCAACATGTTGATGAATATCAAGTTTAGATCGATGCTGCTTCTTTATTCTTTTCTTGTTCATCTATCTTCTTATTCTTTCATCATATTCATACTTAGCTTTCGTTTATAAATACAATGTAATTGCTTTAGTTGTTACAAATAAAAATTCTTAATTCCCATGAGTTTTATTTTTTAATTGTACCCACACCAATTTTTACATCATTTATATTTCACAGAAATTTAGACGAGACGATCTCATTATGAAACTATTAAATGGCGTTAAACTATTAATTAGTAATGTAGAATTATGATCATTACATAAACTAATTATTATTTATTATTATTATTATAAAGGTTTCTATTATTATTATTATTATTATAAATGGCGTTAAACCAAGCTATCACATCCCTTTGCACACACATTATCATCCTCAAATGTGCAAGACAACGCATAGGCTACGATGTGATCAAACTCACCTCCATCACATTGAGATTTCGGGCTAGACTCAACACCGACTAAATTCCGAACGAATTTTAGCCGGAAAATGGTCGGTCAATTTTCCGACTAAAATTTTGTCGGAGTTTAGACGGAAAATAATTAATGGTAAATTTTTTTCTTCTTTTTAAATTTAAAATTCCGACTAACGATCGTTAGTCGGAAAAACAGTCGGAAATTTCCGACTGTTGGGATTAGTCGGTGGTTTTTTAGTCGGTAAATTGTCATTTTTTTGTAGTGGTATTTTTCTATGAAAGATTTTTTTGAAGGCTTGAAAGACTTAATTTATAATTGAGAGCTTTTGTGTAGTTTGTAGTTGGTGAGTTTCATTGAGCTTTGTCTTTAATTTTGAATAGTTGGTGTAGCTTAGAACCCTCGACTGCTACTTGTCCAAAATTGTATCAGTCGAGGCTTTATACAAGCAAATTATAATAGCATATGAGACTAAATCCTTTGATCAATGATAAACGTAGGCTTTTATATTTATATCTTTAAAAAATATATAGATATTCTCCTAAGAAAATTGTTTTTATAAGAGACGGCTCTTTCAGACCCAACCCAACATTTGAAAAAAAAGAAAAAAACTTAATACCAACTTTAATAGTTATAACACGTACCAACTTCAAATAGGGTAACACAATGCTCGTTTTTTTAAAAATTGTTTTTAAGTTTTGATGGTCCGCCCATTTGAAACGCATCTTTTATAAATACGGCCGTAAATAAAAATTTGTGTTACTTGGTTTAATAAAAGAGTCAAGTAAGTGATACAAAAACTATCATCAATACAAATTGCGCTTAATTTTATAGTTATAGTTAATAATATAGTTAAATCAATTTGGTTCCCACTCTCACTTTCTTTCTGTTCGTAAAATCCCAAAAGAAAACCTAAACTTAATCATGGCTTCCTTCTATTACTGCTTTTTTTTTTCTTTGTAATTCCTCACATTTTTTTCTACTATGGCCGTATTAATCCCATCAAATTCTTTCACCCAATCTAACAAACTAGATTGTCAATCGTCGTTAGAATCAAAACGTTTCTTTCTCCCAAGAAAAACGTATATACTCGACAATGGAAACTTCTTCCCCGGACAATACTTCAGGTGTTTTCTTGAAAATCAGTATTTACCCGGCGATGATAATAATTGTTGTTGAATGTCGAAGGTACAACAGCCTCCTTAGACATCAACATTAAATGCTGACCCTTCAATTTGTTTCTTGTAAATTTCCAACATATAACTTTCTATAAATGATCATTTCGTGATTCTTTGGATAATTGTCCCGTTTTCTTGTGTTTTTAATTTATTTGGATATAATTGTTGATTTATGTTACGACTATTTGTTAGGATTTTGTAATTTCTTGCTAATTGCTTAAAATATGCTTGGACAATTTCTTTTTATTTGACCACTTTACCTTTTGTTTGACCACTTCACCTTTTATTTGACCACTTCACCTTTTGCACGTATTTTAATTAAATCTAATCTTATTACTCTATCTGTTCCTTTTTGTTTGACCACTATACCTTTTACACGTATTTTTAGCAAGTTTTAAGTAATAATATCACTAAATACATATCATAAAAAATTAATGGATTCTCTTAGTTTTTTTCAAATAATACCTAATTCATTAATAAAGAGTCATACGACATCTACATCAGAGATAAAAATTAGCAAGTACATAACAACTTTAACCAAAGACAATTCAAAATTAACAAAACTACAATCGTTGTATTTGAGATCTGACAATTCTGAGCATCCTCTTCCACATCGCTGTTTAATACAGCCTTCTACGAGGGGGTCTTTCGGTCTGTTGTAGTCTTTAGATAGATTTGAATTTGATGTAGTTGATGGTTATTGTAATTTTGGTGTCTGTTGTATTATTGCATTAATCTCTACCCACAAATCAATTACAAACCAAACTTCATAACTCCAAAGTCTCAAGAAGACAGAAATCAAAATCCAGTATATGGGTAGAATCAACCCAATGAATGGGTAGAACAACTCTCCTGTAGGGAGAGGACACAAATTTATTCTAATCATATTTTAAACGCTTAAAATGAACGATCTCATAATGAAGCCGTCACGTCTAAGTTTTTGTGAAATATAAATGATGTAAAAGTTGGTTTCAATGCAATTAAACAATTCTGAAGATGCATATGTATTAGGCTCTTTTTTTTTAATTTTTTGAATATGTCCCCAATTTAATGGTCTTTATTTAGTGCTTTCAAAATTATTATATTCTAATTTTTTGTTCATATTTTGATTTTTATATTATCAAATTATAAAATCGACCACTAATAAATTGAAATGTTTAGATCTATATGTATTTAGAAAATGTACACTCATTAAAATATATATGAATGCAAATTTTTAAATAATCTTTTGTCACTGATTTCATACTAGGTTTTCGATGTACCATATTCAGGTTAAAATTATTAAACTTGAATGTCAAAGACAAAATATCAACAACAACAACAAAAATTCTTAAATAAGACGGTCTCATGGTGAGACTATCTTCATTAGACTGGTTCATGTACATGAATGTCTTTTAAAGTTATCAGTAACAATTTTAAAATGATTAATTGGAGAATTAAACTAATTATATGGATCCGTCTCATGGTGAAATAGTCTCATATGAGACAAGTTGCGACAAAAACGAAAAGCAACACTGTATTTTTATAACATGGAGGTAGTTATTAGTTTTTCTATAGTTTACTGGCGGTGATCATAACTAACGTTTTATCTTATTATTATTATTAAAATAATTCTAACAACAGCAACAACAACAATAATAATAATAATAATAATAATAATAATAATAATAATAATAATAATAATAATAATAATAATAATAATAAAAATAAAAATAAAAATAATAATAATAAATAATAATAATTAGTTTTTGTAATGATCATAATTCTACATTACTAATTAATAGTTTAACGCCATTTAATAGTTTCATAATGAGATCGTCTCGTCTAAGTTTCTGTGAAATATAAATGATGTAAAAATTGGTGTGGGTACAATTAAAAAATAAAACTCATGGGAATTAAGAATTTTTATTTGTAACAACTAAAGCAATTACATTGTATTTATAAACGAAAGCAAAGTATGAATATGATGAAAGAATAAGAAGATAGATGAACAAGAAAAGAATAAAGAAGCAGCATTGATCTAAACTTGATGTTCATCAACATGTTGGTTGGCTCGAATGATCAAAAGAGTGTCAAAAACAACGACCCGCAGCAACATCAGTAGTAACAAGTTTCTTACCAGACGAAATTCAATATGAGGATGAAAATATTTGAAGATAATGGAGTATACACACATTTTCAAGAACGTCCAAGAAAGGAATTCCCATGTTTTGGTTGCCCTATCATCCTTCACATCTGATACATTCGGAGATTCAACATTCTGCTTCAAGATAAACACGGTGATCGAATATGTGAGCCACAACAACAGAACAGCTAACAACATCAAAGTAATATTAGTCATGATTATTATTTTTTTTGCGGGATGAAACACAAGAAAGAATGTGAATGAAATTGAAATGAATACTTTTGAAATGAATTTTTTTTTGGTTTTTATTTTAGAAGAGAAACCAAAAAGATGTAATATTTTTGAAATGAATACTTCACTTTTTGTTATTAAATGAAATGACAAGTGCTAAGGCTCTTATATAATGGAAGACTTTAATGCAAGATTCAAGAAATAAGATTGTTATAAAAAACAATCCGACAAAATCTCATTTAAAATATACAGCTATATGACTAGGACTAGAAGTGTTCATAATAACCCGATCCGGATATTTCGACCCGAATTATCTGGTACTCGGTTTCTAAAATCGGATAATTAGCCCGGTTTTCATAAATCGGATAATCCGTGTCGGGTAACCGGTTTTAAAACCTCGGATTAAATATTTTTTAAGAGTTAGTATTTGAATTTTATAATTGTTCTTACTTAAGCCTATAAACAATAATATTATTCTTTCATTTTCTTAATTAATCTATAATGACTAATTAAGTTCAAGATTTATAGGGAGTTTGTATGAATTTTATATATAAAAATATTTTAAGTGAAAATAGAGATAAACAAACGTATGGTTGAACGACAAAACAATAAAAAAATTAAAAATAAAAATACGTTCTAATAAAACCGGGTATCCGGTTTCCGACGCGGTTTCCACCGGGTAACCAGATTCCGGGTACACGGTTTAAACCGGGTCAGAACCGGATCGTAATTTTAGGTACCCGAAAAAGCGGGTACCCGGATTTCCAGATCCGGGTCGACCTAGTACTCGGTTTTGAACACCCCTAGTTCAGGGTAATAAGCTTGAGATTTTTTATTTTTAAATCCTGATATTACTTAGCATATTTTTATTTATTAATTTAAATTTTATAACCTAAATCTTGATAGTAACACCGGTCCAAACCCGGACCGGACCGAAACCGTTTGGACCGGATTTTAAATTTTTTATTTATTAATTTAAATTTTATGGTATTTTAAAAAAACATATTTAAAGAAATAATATAAAAAAAATACTCCTTCCTATTCAGCCTAAATGTCCCATTTAGTTTTTTCACACTTGCCGAGGTAACATTTTAACCCTTAATATCTCAAATTATTCTTAATTAAAAATTATAAAAGTTTGATATTAATAATCCTTGTATTGAGACGAATCAAACAAGATCCCACATGACTATGTTTTAATTTATAGATTAAGAGTAAAATACAAATTAAGAGTGATGAGTGAATACAATACTAAAAAAGTTGTTTATACCTACACTTAATTAGCCTCACTTAATTAAGTGTAATTGTCTTATTTTAGTCAATCCAATTTCAGAAAATTTACCCTAAACTTTGAAAACCCTAAACTTCTCCTTGCTCTTCATCGTGGTCTTCATCAGTGTTCCAAGATTGTCATTGTCTTTTATCTCTTTTAAGTAAGTTTTCCTTTTTCTTTTTGTCTTAAATTTCAGAATTTGGTTCTTTAATTTCGAATTGAATCAAATTTATAGATTTATTAAGTTTTTTTTACTTGTTTTTGCATAATCTTATATTTGTATTATACAATTTTGAAATCAGGTAGTGTTTGCTAATCTCTATTTTGATGCTATTACTTGATTCTTAGTTTTGATAATTGAATCATCTTGAAGGCTACTTGAAATTTTTTACTTGAAATCTTTCATATCCTGTACGTTGTTGCTGAACACCATATCTTGATGCTATTACTCTCCTGTAGATTTGTTCATGAACATCATAATTAATTTGGGGTCCTTTAATTAGCCAATGTGACCACATTTAGGTGCTTTTTCCTTTTTGTATATTTACTTAGTGGGTTAAATTAGAAATGCAAATCTAACATTCATAGTGATAATTATAGGTACTACTACTGTTCAAGCTCTCATTATAGTATGAGTAATTACCACTAACCCCTTTATCTACTGTGCTTGTTTGTTGGAAGTTATGTTAGCTTTGGGACTCTATAAATACCCGCATTGCAAACTACACCTCAAATCAGAATCCCATTGTTGATTTATAAACTCTCTTTCTTTCTTATTCTCTAGCTAAGTTTATTTGAGTGTTCTTCTGTTTCAAATATAAGGTTCTTATATTTAACTCATCCCATCAGAATCTCAGCTAGTTGTACATCAAGTACATCAAAACAATGCATAGTTGTGGGATTGCTACTCTTCGGCAGGTACTCTCTCCCCTTATACTAATTGTAGCAGTGGTAATAATATTATTGTTGGTAGTGGTGATGTTATTCCAATTTGTGGTCATGGCAATGCGTGTCTCCCACCCCCCTACCCTCCCCTTACTCTTAAACATGTACTTCATGCCCCGAAAATTATCAAAAATCTTGTTTCTGTCCGACGGTTCACTACTGACAATCATGTATCCGTTGAGTTTGATCCTTTTGGGTTTTCTGTGAAAGAACTTGGGACGGGGAGACCAATGATGCGATGTAATAGTGATGGGGATCTTTACCCTCTCCTTCCCACACCACCTGCTCCAACTTCACCACCTTTTGCTGCTATCTCAGAGACTTTATGGCATAGTCGATTAGGTCATCCGGGGGTTAATGTTCTGAATACTCTTAGGAAGAACAATGTCATACAATGTAATGACCACAATCGTTCTTCTGTTTGCCAATCTTGTGTACTAGGAAAACACATTCGTCTACCCTTCTATGATTCTACTTCTTTTACATGTCTTCCCTTTGATATTGTGCACAGTGATCTTTGGACTTCCCCTGTCGTGAGCTCACTTGGCCACAAGTATTATGTGTTATTTTTGGATGACTATACTAATTTCCTATGGACTTTTCCCATTGCTCGCAAATCTGATGTGTTCTCTGTATTTGAATCATTTTATACAACTGTTCTCACTCAATTTGAACGGCGTATTAAATGTTTTCAATGTGACAATGGGCGGGAATATGACAATTCATCTTTTCACCAATTTGCCTCCCGACATGGCATTATCTTTCGTTTTTCATGTCCTCATACCTCTCCACAAAATGGCAAAGCGGAGCGAATGATTCGTACTATCAATAACATGGTTCGAACCTTAATGATTCACTCGTCCATGCCTCCTCGTTTATGGCATCATGCTTTAGCTATGGCCACATACCTCCACAATATTCTTCCTACTAAACTCCTCAATCACTTCTCTCCTACCCACATTTTGTACAATAAAAATCCAACCTTCGATCATCTCAGGGTTTTTGGGTGTCTATGCTATCCTTTATTCCCGTCTACCACTATACATAAACTACAGGCTCGTTCCACCCCTTGTGTCTTCTTAGGCTACCCATCTAACCATCGTGGGTACAAATGTCTTGATCTCTCATGCAACAAAATCATTATCTCGAGACATGTTGTTTTTGATGAACAGCATTTTCCTTTTGCTACACCTCGTGTGGCCCCCACTTCCCAATATGAGTTTCTTGATTCTGAGTCTCTTACCCCTGTTCTTCCTCTTCTTGAATCCCAATATTCTGTTCGACCACCTCCCACTAACTTGGCCTCACCTTCTTCTTCTCCTCGGCATCCATCACCAGATGTCTCTCTTCCTAGTTCCCCAGAGCTCTCTCCATGTGCCACTATCTCATCTCCTGGTTCTCCTTCTCATATTCAGATTAACCCCAACTCCTCTCCTATACCTCCCTTTTCTCCACAGATGACTACTAGAGCCCAACACGGGATTTTCAAACCCCGAAAGATTCTTAACCTAAACACTATTACTACTCCTTCTCCTATACCCCGTAACCCTAGGGACGCGCTTCATGACCCGAATTGGAAGGCCGCCATGACTGATGAGTATACTGCTTTAATTAGTAATGATACATGGGAGTTAGTACCACGTCCTGTTAATGCTAATATTCTTCGGTGTATGTGGATTTTCTGTCACAAAACGAATTCTGATGGCTCTTTTGCGAGGTATAAAGCTCGATTAGTGGGTGATGGAAGTGCTCAACAGGTTGGTGTTGACTGTATTGAGACCTTTAGTCCAGTGGTCAAACCCGCTACCATTCGTACTGTTCTCAGTCTTGCTCTTTCTCGCCGTTGGTCCATACACCAGCTCGATGTCAAAAATGCATTTCTTCATGGTGATCTGAATGAGACAGTGTACATGTACCAACCCATGGGTTTCAGGGATCTTACACGTCCTGATTATGTATGCCGCCTTAAGAAATCGCTTTATGGTCTCAAACAGGCTCCTCGGGCATGGTACCAAAGATTTGCTGATTATGTGCGCAAGATTGGGTTTGTTAATAGTGTTTGTGATCATTCTCTCTTCATCCTTCACCGTGGTTCTGATATTGCCTTCCTGTTGCTCTATGTGGATGACATTGTGCTGACTGCTTCCTCTGATTCTTTACGACAATCCATTATATCTTTATTGGCATCAGAATTTGCTATGAAGGATTTGGGCTCATTGCATTATTTTCTTGGTATTGCTGTTAAACGTAGCACCGGTGGTTTGTTTTTGTCCCAACGGCAATATGCGTCTGATATTATTACTCGTGCGGGTATGTCTTCATGCAAGCCTTGCCTAACCCCGGTTGATACATCTAGCAAGCTTGGCTCATGTGCCAGTCCTCCTGTTGCTAATCCCAATCTCTATAGAAGTCTTGCTGGGGCTCTTCAATACCTTACATTCACTCGACCTGATATTTCGTATGCGGTGCAACAAATTTGCTTACATATGCATGACCCGCGTGAGTCACACTTCCATGCTCTGAAACGCATTATCAGGTATATTCAAGGTACATTAGAGATGGGTCTTCATCTTACTGCTTCTTCCTCTTCCTCCCTGGTATGCTATACTGATGCTGACTGGGCTGGCTGTCCTGATACACGTCGATCGACATCGGGATATTGTGTTTTCTATGGTGATAACTTGATCTCCTGGTCCGCAAAACGTCAATCTACGGTGTCCAGATCCAGTACTGAGGCTGAATATCGATCTGTCGCCCATGTAGTAGCCGAGACATGTTGGCTGCGTAATTTACTCCTAGAGCTTCACTGCCCTCCTCCGAAGGCCACTTTGGTGTACTGTGATAATGTTAGCACTATTTATCTCTCAGGGAACCCCGTTCAACACCAAAGAACAAAACATATTGAGATTGATATACACTTTGTTCGCGAAAAGGTTGCCCGTGGCCATGTTCGTATTCTTCATATCCCTTCTCGCTTCAATATTGCTGACATATTCACCAAGGGCCTTCCTCGTGTTCTTTTTACTGAGTTTCGTTACAATCTTTGCGTCCGTTCACCTCCCGCTTCGATTGAAGGGGTGTATTAGTGTATATATTGTATATTCCTATAAGGGCACTCTTGTAATTATGTATGTATAGCTCTAGGGTTTAGCTTGTATAAATATACCTATTGAGTAATGAGAAAACCAAGGAAGATTTCCTACAGTTTGTAATAAGCTCTGTCGAGCTGCTCTGTTTGAAGCCTCGATTTGTCAGCTGTTGTTGGTTGTTTTGCGCATATTGAGTTGGTTATGTGTGTTGTTGTTATCTGTTAAAGCCTCTTGACTGTTTGTGTTATTTAATCCTTTTTATTATTGCTGCGTTCTTGATTAATTTACTTTTTCATGCACTATAATAATGTGAAATAGATTTTGTACTTTTTTTATATGATCTGTATTTCTTATTTTTGCTTTTGGATGTTTGCTTCTTGCAATGTACTTCTATATTGCTTGAATTTGCTGCCAAAATATCCAACTCTTTAGAGGTTAATGAAATGAAGAAGGTTAATTCAACAAGTTTAGATATTACATTTGTTTCGAGGGTGACATGAGTTGTCTTGCTTAGTGATTGGATTGGCATTTGTAATTGATAATTGATTACTTTTTGAACATTGCAGCGTATTGATCATCTAGTTATGGATCAAATATGATACAAACTATAAAGTTGTTTGATTGTATATATTTGTTGTATAGGTGATACAAAAGTGTTAGCTGCAGTTTATGGACCAAAAGCTGGGACTAAGAAGAATGAAAATCCAGAAAAAGCTTCAATTGAAGTAATTTGGAAGCCTAAAACAGGGCAAATCGGTATGATTAGGTTCATAGTGTACTGCATATTCTCGAGTAATTATTATCCTTGAACATTATGATGAACTTCTTTTGGTGTATTTTCCGCATACTTATAAGACATGCTTACACATTTAAAATGATATTTATGGCTATATTCGTTATAGTTTTCTAGTTTCTACCATTTGTGCTTAAAAAGTGTTATCAAATTTGACTACTGGTGTAATGTCTCAGAGGCCAAGGAATTTATACATATGCATCTATTTAGATGGCAATGTTTTTATAAATACTAGAGGCATGGAACTTGATTTTTTGTGTGTCATTATTTAGGATAGAATAGGCATTTAAACAACTAACTTGAATTCCTGAGTGTATGAGGATATAATAATATGCTTAACATAATTTGAAGCTAATTTTTGTTGATCATTCCTTCTTAGTGACACCTATTAAGACGCATATCTAATCAATCAAATTATTAGTTACCCATAATTCTAGAGTTTTGTCTTCTAGCATTTTTTCACTTTTTTGTTTTTTCTTTGAATGGCTCTTAACAATTTTCTATTTGATAGGTAAATTGGAGAGGGAATATGAGATGATACTAAAGAGAACATTACAAAGCATATGTATTTTGACTGTCAACCCAAATACAACTGAGCTAATTAGGCTGTTGCTGATGCTAAAACCTGCTGCTGTTCTCTTCCTGCTGCTACTGAGCTTAGGCTGTTGCTACTTGCTTGTTGCTGGGCTCTTTGATCGTTGCTGGCCCTCAAATGATGGCTGTTGTCTTGAGGTATCTTGTTTGGTAGCTGAAATTGTTGCTGTCAGAGCTTGGAAGCTACTTGATGCTCTTCATCTTGGTGTTGCTTGCTTGCTTAGAGTTGTTGATTGTTGGTTGCTCTGTCTTCCTTCTTTTTGTTGCTATACTTTTTTACCTTTGATGCTTTAATGCTATTTTTGGTTTGTAAAGCTTATAGCTTCTTTGTATAGCTTTGGTTTTTTTATAGCTGACTATTGTGTTAAGCTGTCTTAGGCCTCTCTTTCCTTGTATGCAAATAAGAAAGGACGAGTTTCCACGCCTTGATGTATATTTGGTTTTTTCTGGTGAATGAAAAAGTTTTTATTTGCCAAAAATAAATAAATAAATAACAATAATAATAATAATAATAATAATAATAATAATAATAATAATAATAATAATAATAATAATAATAGACTATTGCTACCCAAGGCTGCCCCATTATGGCTGTGTCAAGTCGTGCTCCTGAGTCGAGATTTAATGCTAGGCCGTGTGAGGGCCTTTGCTAAATCTTGCTATTGTGTCAAATATTCATAGCTTGATTATGATTGTCTTTGGAACTTTGACTGTAATAGATATAGTTTTTTGCACAGCTAGTCTGAATTGAATGTATAGGCTAGGAGATATGTTCTCTTTTTGGAGTCGGCTATCCCCCCTAGCGAATGACGAGGGGCCTGTCCCTCAGAAGCTTAGGTCGGATAGTCTTCTCAGTCTCTTGGAACTTTGTAAGCTTCGGCTATCTTTTTCTCTGGCATTTTATAATACTTACTTTGCCAAAATAATAATAATAATAATAATAATAATAATAATAATAATAATAATAATAATAATAATAATAAATATAATATAATAGAATAATATAATATAATATAACAAGTTTAGCCACGCTTATTTTGTGTAGAAAACAAGAACTAATATAGAGTACTGAAATGTTTAGCCACACTTATTAATCGAGGAAATATTGCATTACTTATAAGCGTGGCAAAAGGTAATATTAGCCACGCTTATAAGCGTGGCAAACAGGTGCATTTAGCCACGCTTATTAAGCGTGCCTAAAATATACCCACACAAGCTGGAAGCACGCTTAATTAAGCGTGGCTAAATGCATCAGCCTCACATATAAGCGTGCCTAAATGTATTTTTAGAGGCAACATTTTTTGTAGTGATAGTGCCAAAAAACTAAATGGGACATTTAGGCTGAATAGGAGGTAGTATTAACTAAATATATTTAAAGAAATATTAGAAAATAAGCTAAGTAATATCAGGATTTGGAAAAAAAAAAAATCTCAAGCTATTACCATGGACTATGATATTATCCTTATTTAAATGACATTGAGAGCAAACGGTACGGTGATGTATTAAGATAGAAAAATTGAAGTTTATATGTGAAAAATATTATTTATGTTGTTTAATAGTGTAAAAATTTTGGATATTATTCTTATTTAATTAACATTAAATATAAATAATTAAATTTCAAAAGATATAAGCAAATTAAAATAAAAGATATTTTATTTGGTCGCAACGTGTTTTTAAAAAACACGAGTGGTAGCTAATTGAAAATCTTTGTCCACAGTGTAGTATCATACTTGTCAAGATATGTTTTCAGTAACATTAATAAGCAAAAAAAAACGTTATAGTAGCCATTCAGTACCTATTTTTTGAGGCTTTTGTAAAGATAAAGGTAAAAAAGTAATTTCCTGAAGATTTAATGAACTTCTGCAAAAGTTAGAACAATAAAGCTAATAAGCTACGTCACTTATAATAACTACATAAACATGTTGCTCTTATGTAAAAATTCTTTTAAAAAAACTGCCACTCGTCTTTCTTAAAAATACATTATTACCATATAGAATTTCCGTTTAAATAAAGAAGTAAACAAAATATGGATTTTACCTTATAGAATTTCCGTTTAAATAAAGAAGTAAACAAAATATGGATAAAATCCATGAAAACTTCATATTAAAAGCCTGTTAAAAAAGGGCAGCAATATGAAAATGTTTGATGTATTTAAAATGTCCTTTAGATTTCAATTTTTTTTAAGGTTCTGTTTTTTTTTTTTTTTTATAAATAGGTTGACAAAAGGCGTTTAATAACACTAATATTTTTCAAGTTCTTTGTTGTTGTTGTTATTATATCCTCATTAGGATAGAAACCAATGCAATGCACGGATTTTTTATTACATTATTATTTTAATGAAATTTTCTATAGCAAACCATATTTCACATTTTTCCTAAAATTTAAAATTGTAATTATGATAGTTTAACAATGTAAATGACTGATTTTAATGATCAATTAATTAAATTTTATGTCATTTTAGTTTTAAATAACAATTGATAAAAAAAAAAGGGGCTATTAAGTACTTCAAGTAATTTTCTAAACTGTTGTATAATTTTATACACAGTGCAATTTCAGTTTATGATTTTCTAAATAATGTAATTCCAATTATACTGAAATAAATGTTCTATAGTACTCCCTCTGAATCATTTTAGTTGTCCCATTTACTTATTTGGCAAAATTATATCAATTGTCCCATTATCTTTTTTGTCTATCTTTTTTTACTTAAATACCCCCACTTTTACTATTTTCATTACCCAAGTACCACCTTTACAATTAATTTAATCAATTAAAATACCCAACTACCCCCACTTTTACTACTCCCAATACCCAAGTACAACCTTTACAATTAATTTAACACAAAAACTTGGCCGAGACGGCCTCAATATGAGACGGACATTGGGCCAGCCCAATATTAGGCGTGTGGCCTGCACGCACGTGGGGTTCCCTCCAACTTTCCGTTTTTCCTTTTTTTTGGCATCTTTTAAACTTCCTGTTTTTGATTTGAGAAAACTGCCATTACAGTTTCATTTAAAATCAATTTACTTTCTTGCTTCTTCTTCCTCCATTTTCGTTCTTTCTCCATTTTCGTTCTTGCTGCATTTAGGTCTTCTTCCTCAAAATTTACTGGTAACGACTTGTTCTTTTTTTTTGTTAATGCATGTTTATTTTTGGATGTGATCGTCTTGTTTTAGTCATTTTTTATGTTCTTCTTCATCATTTTCGCGTTCGTTCTTGATTACTTCTCCTTTTTCGTTTTTTTGTTTTTTTGATTTCGCACATTTGTTGATTTTGTTGTCTTTTTCCTCTGTTTTCCATGTTTTTGTAGTGTTTTTGTTTCTTATAAACAATGATGAAGCCCCGAGGTAAGAAACATGATGAGGAGTTGTCGTTGGCAGCCATTGCAAAGCAAAAAGGAGTATCAAAGAAGAGTGGTAAAATCTCAAAGAAGACGGTTAAATCTTCAAAAAATGCTGTTGTGAAGGCTAAACAGTCTAGAAATAGAATGAAAGAACAAATTGCAGTAATTTCAACTCCAGAGGGACCATAAATTATACCTCCATAATTGTTAGGGTTAACATGAAATGTATATGTTATAGATCTGAAACTTAGGTCATTTATTTTTCCATAGAATTGATGTATGTGTGATGGATGTTTTATTTATGTATTCCATGTTGCCTTGTATAACTAGATGTAAATAAGATAAGTGAATAATTGATGCATATATGGTATTAATTGACAGTGATAAGTACTGAAAATGCATGTTGGTTTTTTATGTAGTTCATTGTGTTGTTTTGTATAATTTATATAGTTATCATCAAAATTGAAGGAGTTAAGTGAATGATTATACATGTTTTGTTTATGTATTTCATGTTGCCTTGTATAACTAGATGTAAATAAGATAAGTGTATAATTGATGTATGTATGGTATTAATTGAAAGTGATAAGTTTGGAATTGTATGTATTCCATGTTGCCTTGTATAACTAGATGTAATAAGATAAGTGAATAATTGATGCATGTATGGTATTAATTGAAAGTGATAAGTTTGGAATTGTATGTATTCCATGTTGCCTTGTATAACTAGATGTAATAAGATAAGTGAATAATTGATGCATGCACGGATTTTTTATTACGTTATTATTTTAATGAAATTTTATATAGCAAACCATATTTCACATTTTTCCTAAAATTTAAAATTGTAATTATGATAGTTTAACAATGTAAATGACTGATTTTAATGTTCAATTAATTAAATTTTATGTCATTTTAGTTTTAAATAACAATTGATAAAAAAAAGGGCCTATTAAGTACTTCAAGTAATTTTCTAAACTGTTGTATAATTTTATACACGGTGCAATTTTGCAGTTTATGATTTTCTAAATAATGTAATTCCAATTATACTGAAATAAATGTTCTATAGTACTCCCTCTGAACCATTTTAGTTGTCCCATTTACTTATTTGGCAAAATTATATCAATTGTCTCATTTTCTTTTTTGTCTATCTTTTTTTACTTAAATACCCCCACTTATACTACTTTCATTACCCAACTACCACCTTTACAATTAATTTAATCAATAAAAATACCCAACTACCCCCACTTTTACAACTCCCAATACCCAAGTACAACCTTTACAATTAATTTAACACAAAAACTTGGCCGAGACGGCCTCAATATGAGACGGACATTGGGCCGGCCCAATATTAGGCGCGTGGCCCGCACGCACGCGGGGTTGCCTCCAACTTTCCGTTTTTCCTTTTTTTTTGGCTTCTTTTAAACTTTCTGTTCGTGATTTGAGAATAATGCCATTACAGTTTCATTTAAAATCAATTTACTTTCCTTCTTGCTTCTTCTTCCTCCATTTTCCTTCTTGCTTCATTTTCGTTCTTCCTCCATCTGCATTTAGGTCTTCTTCCTCAATATTTACTGGTAACAAATTGTACTATTTTTTTGTTAATGCATGTTTATTTTTGGATGTGATCGTCTTGTTTTAGTCATTTTTGATGTTCTTCTTCATCATTTTCGCGTTCGTTCTTGATTACTTCTCCTTTTTCGTTTTTTTGTTTTTTTGATTTCGCACATTTGTTGATTTTGTTGTCTTTTTCCTCTGTTTTCCATGTTTTTGTAGTGTTTTTTGTTTCTTATAAACAATGGTGAAGCCCCGAAGTAAGAAATAGGACGAGGCGTTGTCGTTGGCAGCCATTGCAAAGCAAAAAGGAGTATAAAAGAAGAGTGGTAAAATCTCAAATAAGACGGCTGAATCTTCAAAAAATGCTGTTGTTAAGGCTAAACTGTCTAGAAATAGAATGAAAGAACAAATTGCAGTAATTTCAACTCCAGAGGGACCGTAAGTTATACATCCATAATTGTTAGGGTTAACATGAAATGTATATGTTATAGATCTGAAACTTAGGTCATTTATTTTTCCATAGAATTATATTGATGTATTTGTGATGGATGTTTTGTTTATGTATTCCATGTTGCCTTGTATAACTAAATGTAAATAAGATAAGTGAATAATTGATGCATATATGGTATTAATTGACAGTGATAAGTACTGAAAATGCATGTTGGTTTTTTATGTAGTTCATTGTGTTGTTTTGTATAATTTATATAGTTATCATCAAAATTTTGTTATAAATGTGACTTTAATTTTATAAATCAAACATATAAAATAAAGTTACAAGTTTGTAGTAGAAAACCAAATTACATATGACAAGTTCAAACCTTTGCTTAACATACACCAAATGAAGATTACATCATCGGGAATCACCATATATCGAACAAAGTAACAAGAAGATTTTGTTGGATCTTGATATAAATTCTAGGCGAGATGCTCTTTCCTAAAACATCATTTCCTCCCTACTACGGTGCTTGGGAATCAACCGGAAATATGTTTTGAGATACAAAGAATTACACTAACTTCCGAGCACACGGAAATTAGAATGATGCAAGAGAAACTAAAGTGGAAGAAGATAATAAAATTACAAACGAGAATTTTAAGTCCTCGATGTAAAACGCTAGAGAAGAAGAGAAATCAGAAATTCCATGTATGTTCTAGATCTCTAAAACAACACACAAGCATTCTATATTTATAGAATAGCTCACACCGGTTCATGAAGCAACATATTACTTCATGAAACACAAGGTTGATCCGTGAAACATAAGATCGATTCATGAACTCATGTCGCCTTTCACTCAACCCTTACATCCCAAATAACATGGCTAAAAATAACCATAATAACAGTAGGAAGTTATTACATAACCACCAAAACAAAGCAAAACATCGCAAGGAAAAAATCCAGAAATTTCAGATTTTCGCGGGTCGCGAAAATAGTCACTGGTCGCGAATTTCAATTTTCACAAAACAGAAACATTCTGTCTGCATTTCGCGATCCGCGAATTCGTTCGCGACTAGTGACTTTTAATTTCTCTAAAATCACTTGTTCCTTGTAACCTTGGGATATACTTAATTAATTTAATCAAATTATTTATTTAATTTAATTAATTAAATCATTTCCGATGTCCACTATACACTCTAAATTCCAACAATCCTCCCCCATTTAGAGTGTATAATCCTTTCTTCTTTTCCGATCCATAATCTCCAACCCATTTCATGCATCAATGCCAATGTTCGTACGAATTGAATTGACACCTAGTACCACGCATCTTTACAATTGATCATATCCCCTAATGTCCGTACGGATTGAATTAAGCAGATATATCCAACCAATTGAAGGAGTAGTACACACGAAATAATTCATTAATCTTACATCCTTGACACGTTAAAGGCCATGTGTCCATATCTATTCATAAGTTCATTGAAATCATAAGTATGCCCCTTGATTTCTTTAAGACGGCCAAATCTTGAACTTATATAGGTAGCTTCTCCCTAATATACCATGCTTTCGTGAATAAAGCACTCAATCTAGAGATCTTCATAACTCTAGAAATGGAGACTTCGAGGAACGACTCTACTACCGCGTTTGTCAACATCACGAATAAAGCAACTTAGGATCACTTAAGTGTTGCTTTCCAACATCTGATGAGCGATCAATCCACATTGAATTCGAGACTAGATGTTTCTTCTAGCGTCGAATTGGGTTTCGCTCATGGTGTTGAGGAATGGGCATGTACCAATTTCATAAAACCATGAAATTCCTAGACTTTGTAAGAATACTTTGTCTAGCTTTGAACTTTGTTCACATAGTCAAGAAATGTGATCCCTTCTTTGATAAGCCCTAATTTTCGGCTTTGCCACAATTAGATGTCATAGCATTATCAAAGTTACACTCGACTATCAATACTTTATACAAGCCACTTGTCAATCAAACTAGATTGTTTTTGTGCACAACTTTGGCTTAAAACATCACGGAGATGAGTATTTTAAACTATATCGTTTACATATTTGTCTAAATCCTGACAAATAACATTAATATCATAGTAGAATAAGTAAAAACTTTGTTTGTTCTTGGGTGATCAAAACTTGGTACCTCCCCCACAAACACATATTTCGATCAATATAGAGAATGGCCAATTCACTACAGATCAAACTCATACTTGAGTACCTCTTCAAACTTGAAGAACTTCTACTATAAGATTAATTAAATCCATGGTACAACATAAACATTTTGGACTATTCAAATAATTTCCTAACAAAGGAACTTTAAGTTGTAAGTAAAACTTTACTTGACAACTATAAACAATTTGAATCTTGTATAAGTTAAAATTACATCCAATTTTATAATCTTTCCAAATATCTAGGAAATAATTACAATTGGAAGACATGAGGGAAAAGTTGGACTTTACTTTAAGTATAATAAAATACTTATATTTCTTAGTCCTTAAACTTTTATGTTAAAATTAATTTAACATTTACCTCCCCCATTTCCTTCATAGAAGGAATATGACATTACTTTGTCATCTTAACTTATACAATTATATTCCAAAATAAATATATCATAATTTATAAAAATTTATGATATAACATACCATATGAAAATACAAACAATTATTTAACCATTGTATTTTCGGTAAACTTATTGAAATAAATTCAATAATAAGTTATCATATTAAGTATAATACCACTTAATAAATCTTGAACATTAATACATGCTCATCAATCTTCATATATAATATGAAAATCTATCTATAACATATTGTTATACTTACATGGAGATTAAGTTACTAAACTTCAAACATTATTCCCATGATGAACACATCATCACTTACTTTCTTTAAGAAAGCTTAAACTTATATGATACTTAAGTATCAAAACATAATCATGGGTAAACCTTCATATTAGAAATATGAATACAAGATATTAAAACTTTTTACTTTGAAAACTTTAACAAAACCAACTTCGTTAAAAACTTTCCTTAGTAAAACAAACTTATATTTTTCTCTTTTAGAAATACATGCTTTATCAAAAGATTAGCAAGTCAATCTATTAAAGATCAAAATATCATAATCACTTATTTGTACAAATTAAACTTGTAGGTATTCAAACTTATCTATCATTGAAAATTAAATTTCCAAATAAATATTGCATCACTTTGTATTATAATCAAATATCATTGATATATAATATCTCTTGTTCTAATAATAGAACTCATAGTAGATGTTATAAATAACATAATCTATATAGATGCATCCTTATTTTGAACCTTTGAGATAATTCAAAATAAATATCCTTTGTACCAAAATGATTAAGATTTTTCTATAAAACAAATACTTTAAACCAAAAGAAAAACGTTTAATATCAACTTTAACTTAAAAAGTTAAAACCTTCTTTATTGTCACACCAAATATATTTGGCGTTATCCGACAACATAAGATACCTAAACATACCCATTAACCGGAATAAAACGTGTTTAGTACTTTTCTCCAAAATAAATATTAGTTTAAAACTTTCCATATACTCATGCAAATAATGCATACCTTGAAAATCAAAATAATAACACATTATGGAATTTTAATTACCATAATAAAACTTAAAGCGTTGACACATACTCTAGATTAAGAGTAACATATGAATTTCAATTAATACATTAATCAATGTAATAATAAATTCATATCTTGCTTTACTTAGCAAATCAACATTTATTCCATATAAGATTAAATCATCATATATATCTAAATGAACTAGACAAACTTGTCTTTATCATTTATTTGATATATAAAATCACTTATAAAATCATTAAACTCTTTTATTTATTTAACATTATGGAACTTATCAACCTCCATAACAAACAACTTTAATAAATAAAATTCCGAGTTTAAAATAATGTTGACAACTTTCAACCTTTATTTAATAACATTATTAGATTTTCAAATTCTTGTTTAATCATCACTTTTACATTAAAATTACTTTTAATGAACCTTTGATGATAAACCTTTAAATTTATTCATGTCATAAACTTTGTACCCTTTTCCAATATTAATAAATTAATATAACCTTGGGTAAAAGTATACCTATGACAACCCCATATAAAAATTATATGTCCAAATTTAAACAACATTGGTAATAACCAATCAAAGAATATATCATAAAAACTAACTTGAATCATGCACAAACACATAGAAATAATTCTACACATGCATGAAACAAAAATACAACATGCACTTTTGTAAAGAACAACATTGCAATAATATACTATATACTTTAATTAACTTTATTGTTAATCAAACATGGATCATGCAACCTTTTAAAAAACAATTCACTCAAAAGGTGAAACATACATCAATAACAAAGACATTATTGAACTTGGTTAAAAGATAACCACACATAACAAACACATAATGTTCAATTTATATGACAAAATTATCTTGTCATACAAAACATGCAAAGACCCAAATACTTAACATGTTACCATGTATAACTATTAAAGCAATTTTATCCAACTTGATAATAACACTTATCATCTTTTATAATAAAACAAGACATGATATATATATATATATATAAATAAGATTAACATGTCAAAAATATGTCAAAACATGACCATGACATTTATCATCTTATCATGCATAAAACAAAACTTGTAAACACAAAAGATAGCAAACATTATCCATCTTTGATGATAATTTTAATCATCATAAAAATCATGGTAAATTACTTATACTTCCAAACATCAAATTTCTTTGATAAATAAAATGGAGTATCATCATTTACACCAAATGATAACCATGATCAAATAACCATGATCACATACTTTACCAAATTCCATGGATATAAGAACTTGCTTAAACATGTAACATATTGTACATCTCCATCATCATAAAATAATAACCATATGAAATTAACATAGAGAACTTACATACTTGAGAAATATAATCTCTACCATGTAATAATGTCCATCTCTCTTACATAACTTGATCAAGATAGAAACAACGCAACTCTTCATGAAACAATGCATCTTTTCATGAACCAACGTGTCTCTTTATCGAACAAACATATTCTTTGATGAACCAAAGTGTCTCTTTATCAAACCAACACATCTTTTACCGAACCAATGCACCATTTCAAAAATCTCTACGATAATCTCGTCACCCGATCATGGTGTAATTTTCATATAAGCAAACTTAAAAAACTTTCCCATCAAATTTGTCAAATATGACAAAGTTTGTGGTAAACATTGAAACTTGTCATACTAATTTAAGAAGATGATGTTTTAGATTGTTATAAATGTGACTTTAATTTTATAAATCAAACATATAAAATAAAGTTACAAGTTTGTAGTAGAAAACCAAATTACATATGACAAGTTCAAACCTTTGCTTAACATACACCAAATGTAGATTACATCATCGGGAATCACCATATATCGAACAAAGTAACAAGAAGATTTTGTTGGATCTTGATATAAATTCTAGGCGAGATGCTCTTTCCTAAAACATCATTTCCTCCCTACTACGGTGCTTGGGAATCAACCGGAAATATGTTTTGAGATACAAAGAATTACACTAACTTCCGAGCACACGGAAATTAGAATGATGCAAGAGAAACTAAAGTGGAAGAAGATAATAAAATTACAAACGAGAATTTTAAGTCCTCGATGTAAAACGCTAGAGAAGAAGAGAAATCAGAAATTCCATGTATGTTCTAGATCTCTAAAACAACACACAAGCATTCTATATTTATAGAATAGCTCACACCGGTTCATGAAGCAACATATTACTTCATGAAACACAAGGTTGATCCGTGAAACATAAGATCGATTCATGAACTCATGTCGCCTTTCACTCAACCCTTACATCCCAAATAACATGGCTAAAAATAACCATAATAACAGTAGGAAGTTATTATATAACCACCAAAACAAAGCAAAACATCGCAAGGAAAAAATCCAGAAATTTCAGATTTTCGCGGGTCGCGAAAATAGTCACTGGTCGCGAATTTCAATTTTCACAAAACAGAAACATTCTGTCTGCATTTCGCGATCCGCGAATTCGTTCGCGACTAGTGACTTTTAATTTCTCTAAAATCACTTGTTCCTTGTAACCTTGGGATATACTTAATTAATTTAATCAAATTATTTATTTAATTTAATTAATTAAATCATTTCCGATGTCCACTATACACTCTAAATTCCAACAAATTTAAGGAGTTAAGTGAATGCTTATATATGTTTTGTTTATGTATTCCATGTTGCCTTGTATAACTAGATGTAAATAAGATAAGTGTATAATTGATGCATGTATGGTATTAATTGAAAGTGATAAGTTTGGAATTGTATGTATTCCACACGTTGTCTTGTATAACTAGATGTAATAAGATTCGTGAATAATTGATGTAAATAAAATGATCATGATATATTTTAAACTAACCTTGGATTGAATATTTTTTAAGAATTAGTTTTTTATTTTTATAATTGTTCTTACTTAACCCTATGAACAATAATATTATTCTTTCATTTTCATAATTAATCTTTAATGACTAATTAAGTTAAAGATTTTTAGGGAGTTTGTATGAATTTTATATTAAAAAATATTTTAAGTGAAAATCGAGATAAACAAACGTATGATTGAACGACAAAACGAAAAAAAATAAAAAATAAAAAAACATTCTAATAAAACCGGGTATCTGGTTTCCGACCCGGTTTAAACTAGGTATCCGGATTCCGGGTACCCGGCTTAAACCGGGTCGGAATCGGATAGCAATTTTAGGTACTCGAATAAGCGGGTACCCGGATTTCCGGATCAGGGTCGACCCGGTACTCGGTTTTGAACACCCTTAGTTAGCTTATTTTCTAAATCCTGCCAACCTGGACAAAACCCGGACCGGACCAAAACCGTTTGGACCGAATTTTAAAATTTTTAAGGCCCGGAGACCGGATCGGTTACATCCGGCCCGATTCCGGTCCAACCCTGAAAACTACCGGTCTGGTCCGGGTTTAGACCGGTTGGACCGGCTAACACTCAATTTTAGAATTTTGAAATTCTATGAAAATGTATATCATGAACTAATATTGTCTTACCAATTACCATCCTTCATCATTTAAAAAATTTTATTTATTCATTTATATTTTACGGTATTTTAAAGAAACAATCAATATTAGCTAACTTGAAGTTAAACTAATATTTATAGAAATAATATAAAAAAAGATTAACTAAATATATATTTTAAAGAAATATTAAATTTTAATTTTTTAATTCCTTTCAAATATATACATATTAGATAAAGAAACTTTAGTAAAAAATTTCGCAAAAGGCACAATGCAAGCACAAATACAAGTGTTAATCGGTCCTATCCGGTCTGACCCTAAATTTTCCGGGTTTGGACCAGACCGGACTTGAACCCGAAATTTATAATTTTTAAGGACCGGAGACTGGACCTGATGCTTTCGGTCCGGGCCGGTACCTGTTGGAGTGCAACCGGTTCCGGTCTAATTTTGCACACACCTACCTATACATGTTGTCTATATATTTTAAATAAGATTTTTTCCCTTTTTTTTATAACAATCTTGTTTCTTGAATCTTCAATTAAAGGTCCCTTTATATAAGAGCCTTCCTACTTGTCTTTAAATAACAAAAAGTGATGTATTCATTTCAATAATATCATATGCTTTCGATTTCTCTTCTAAACTAATTTATCTTTTTGCACATGCGAAACTTCAAATTATTTCAATTTCACCCTTATTGATTTGAATAATCACATTCTTTCTTGTGTCTCATCCCGTCAAAAAAGAAAGAACAATAATCATGACTAATTCTACGTCCCTCGTGTTTCCTGTTCTATTGTTGTTGCTCACATGTTCGACTACCGTGTTTTTCTCGGAGTAGATTGTTGAATCGTGGGATTTATCAGATTCCGTCTTGATAATTCTTAATTTCTTGGCAACCAAAGCATTGGGAATTCTTTTCTTGGACGTTCTTCTTGATAATTCTTTATCCTTATGTTGAATTCCGTCTTGTAAGAAACGTGTTAGTCATGATGATGTTGCAAATTGTTTTTGACTTTCTTTTGATCATTCGAGCCTACCAACGGCTCAATAAACATAAAGTTTAGATGCTCACTTCTTTATTCTAATCTTGCTTATTTATGTTCTTTATTCTTTCATTAAATTCATACTTTTGTGTCGTTTATAAATAGATTGTCTTTGCATTAGTTGTTACAAAATTCGTAATTCTTGTGAGTTTTTTAAATCGTAACGACATCAATTTTTACATCATTTATATTTTACCCAAATTTTTACACCAATTTTTACCCAAATTTTTACACCAATTTTTACATCATTTATATTTCACCGATCATTTACAATTTTGATCTTAAATATTGTTACGAGCGCAAATCGGACTGACCCAAATTGATCGACTCATAATAAGATCGTCTCGTTCAATTTGCCGTGAAATATAAATGATGTAAAAATTGGTGTTGTTATGCATATTCTACAAATTGGGGACATATTCAACAAATGGGCTCAGACTCAAAGATGATTATTTTAGAAATTATTTCCTAAAGTTGATTATGAGAATTCTTTAAAAAACAAACAAGTTTATTTATTCAATCTGTTGAAATTAAAATTAGTTATTTGTCCTAAATCTTATATGATAAATTTAAGGGATGCTAAATTAAGCCTTAAATTTTTGTCAACTTAAATCCCCAATTTAAAGAAAAACAATTTTGATCCCTTAAATAGTAATCATTTAACAATCTCATCATTATCTATCTATAATCTATTAAAGACTAATTATGAAGAAACGAGACTGACACATGTCAAACTCTCATTTAATATGTTCTCGCTCAGTTGTGCTGTCGTGACTTGTTAATAACGGTTGCTGTCGTGACTTGTTGAAAATCATTTCCTAAAATACTAGAATTTATTTACGGTGCAGAATAAGATTTGGTCGGCGATTTTATTTTTTTCAATATTATTCCTACATTATTTCAAAACTGAAATGTGACTAAAATGTAAATCATTATTATTTTTCTATATGATTTCTAAAACCAAAAGAAAATAGTATTTTGATATAGAATAATTATTTTTCAACTTTATTTTACATCGGTAGAATAACATTGTTCCTAAATTTATGTCCAATAAACAAGGGAATATTGGACATTATTAAACAACATAAATATTTTTTTTTCGTATGTAAACTTTACTTTGTATCTTAACACGCCACCATTTGCTCTTATAATGTCACTGCATTGTTTAAACATTCAACTATCATTGAACATTCTAATTATTTGTCAATTGTACTTGAGTCTTGAGTGCACGAAAAAATATTAGGAAGCATAAGATACTACAAACATTAATTTTTAAAATAATTTTATATATTTTTACATTATTAAGATTTGATTGTCTAATTAAATTTTTTAATTTAACTATTTGACTTATTAGTCACGGTTGTAGTGATCGAATGCTATAAATAGACATAATCTTGAAAACGATAACGTATTAGCGATCGAACGACGAGTTTCAACCACTAACACCACCAAGATCGAAATATGTGAAGTCTTGTGTTTACAAATTACGCAAACTATAACTCGATGTTTGTAGGAATAAAATGCAATGATAAAATGACACAAATGTTTAAGGAGGTTCACCCAATATTGGCTACGTCCCCCGTGGTGTAGTATCTCTCTTATATTATAACAAATTGAGAAATTACAATTAGAGAAGAGATGAGGCTAAGTGTTTAGGCTATGGGTTATTTTGTGGATTACTTTTGATCCTTTTTGTGGATGATCTCTTGGATTACCTTTGCTCATTATTTATAGTGGTGTCATACATGATACATTTAATGAGTAATGCAAATTAAAGACTAGGAGTAAATTGCATTATAATAGCAATTAGAATGTAATGGGACGCAGCAGAATCCAATGTCCACTACTGACTTCTATGTGCTCGTTCGAGTCACACAAAGGCTCGTTCGAGCAGCTTCCATCTGCAGCTTCTGTTTAATCCAACACTATGTGCTCGTTCGAGCATGTATACCGCTCGTTCGAGCACTCTTCTAGCAGCCCCCACTGATATTCTGATCTAGGCAGCTCTAAAAACTCTTCAAGTCCTTCATTAATCTCATTCATGAACCACTTAATTATTGTGTTTAAGTCTTGATTAAATATCTTCATAACTTATTGTATTTAATCACTTTTAAACACCATATTAACCACACATTTAACTTACCCATTAACTTACTCCATAGGATTCCATCCTAAGAGTCACACTTGAAATCCTACATTATTTTGGTGCACTCAAGTCACACCAATAAATCATAACAATCTCCACCTTGACTTGAGTTCACCCAAGTCAATGGAATTCTCTAATTCACTCTTACATAATATAACAACTTACACCAATATTACATACTCAAAATAAAATTAAACAACACATGTGCACAACATTACACATGCATAAAAATGCCCACAAAGGGCTCCAAAAGAGTATGATTTCAATTACCAATCAAGTCCATATAACCCATGGACTCATTGGGGTATGTTGGAATTATTCTCGAACATTCGTTGTTTGAAGAGGTACCATGATCATTATTTTCATGCTCGGTTGAAGTAGTGGACACACAAGCCGAACAAATTAAGGTTGAACCCACTAGCATATACAAGCCATCATTAAGGGATCCTTTCATGATCATTTTAGGACCCTTGCCAACCTTCAAAACTCCACCTTCACCAATGCATCTATAACCTTCTTTATCCAAAATACTAAGGGAAATTAAGTTTTTGCTCATACCTGGAACATGAAGGACTCCGGTCAACATTCTTTCAACACCATCAAACATGACAAATTTAACATCTCCAATACCATCTATCGAACAACTAGTCTTATTGCCCATAGTGACTTTTCTTCCATCAACCTTTTGATAAGTTGAGAAGAACTTTGCGTTAAACGTCATATGTCTAGAACATCCCGAATCCAAAATCCATGAGTCACCACCCTTGTATTCATTGGTAACAACGAGAGCACCAACATCATATAACTCACCTTCAACATAGCTAGCTTCGGCGGAGATAGCTTCATTGGACTTGCTTTCATTGGATTGTTTGGATTTTAATTTCCAACAATCTTTCTTGAGGTGGCCTTTCTTCTTACAAAAGTTGCAAATCATGCCCCTTTTATTCCTACTCGAATCCTTCACAAATAACGCATCATTAGGATCTTTGGACTCCTTTTGAGCAAATTGAGAATCAATAAGGTCCTTTTGTGTTAAGGCCTTTCTAACATCCTCACTACTCAATGTGTCCCTTCCATACAACAAGGTTTCCCTAAAGTGCTTAAACGAAGGTGGTAGTGAAACCAACAATAAGATGGCCAAGTCCTCATCATCCACTTTTACATCAATATTTTGCAAATCCATTAATATTGAGTAAAATTCCTCAAGGTGCGGTTTCATCGGCTTCCCTTCTTGCAATCGGAGATCATACAAACGACTCTTTAACAAAAGTCGATTGGTAACACTCTTTTCCATATAGAGTGATTCCAATTTATCCCAAATGCCTTTAGAAGTTTCCTCCTTTACAACTTCTCTCAAAACTTCATTAGAGAGACAAAGTTGTATGGCGGAAAGAGCCTTCGCATCCATTTCTTCCCATTTCGCCTCACTAGTGCCTTCGGGTATCTTCTCTATACCACCAAGTGCTTTATGCACTCCATTTTGTATCAATATTGCTTTCATTTTGACTTGCCATAAGCCAAAGTTAACGCTCCTATCAAACTTTTCAATATCGAGTTTCATGGTTGCCATGTTACACCAATACGACCTCTACACGACGATAATAACAACTTGGCTCTGATACCAATTGAAAACGATGACGTATTAGCAATCGAACGACGAGTTTCAATCACTAACACCACCAAGATCGGAATATGTGAAGTCTTGTGTTTACAAATTACGCAAACTATAACTCGATGTTTGTAGGAATAAAATGCAATGATAAAATGACACAAATGTTTAAGGAGGTTCACCCAATATTGGCTACGTCCCCCGTGGTGTAGTATCTCTCTTATATTATAACAAATTGAGAAATTACAATTAGAGAAGAGATGAGGCTAAGTGTTTAGGCTATGGGTTATTTTGTGGATTACTTTTGATCCTTTTTGTGGATGATCTCTTGGATTACCTTTGCTCATTATTTATAGTGGTGTCATACATGATACATTTAATGAGTAATGCAAATTAAAGACTAGGAGTAAATTGCATTATAATAGCAATTAGAATGTAATGGGACGCAGCAGAATCCAATGTCCACTACTGACTTCTATGTGCTCGTTCGAGTCACACAAAGGCTCGTTCGAGCAGCTTCCATCTGCAGCTTCTGTTTAATCCAACACTATGTGCTCGTTCGAGCATGTATACCGCTCGTTCGAGCACTCTTCTAGCAGCCCCCACTGATATTCTGATCTAGGCAGCTCTAAAAACTCTTCAAGTCCTTCATTAATCTCATTCATGAACCACTTAATTATTGTGTTTAAGTCTTGATTAAATATCTTCATAACTTATTGTATTTAATCACTTTTAAACACCATATTAACCACACATTTAACTTACCCATTAACTTACTCCATAGGATTCCATCCTAAGAGTCACACTTGAAATCCTACATTATTTTGGTGCACTCAAGTCACACCAATAAATCATAACAAATCTAATTATGAAAAAATCAATTAACAATAGAGTCAGAACATGAAGTATAAAGTATATATAATCACGCCTACTTAATTAATACCAAAATCTATGTACTAGAGTTGGTTCAGGTATAAAGCTCCAACTAAACATCAGCTGTTTAAACTCACCGCCTCTCGATTAGACAACCTTAAAATAAAAAGCACAAATGATATTAATTATATGAATTGAGCTATTTTACTCATATTTGTAAAACGCACGTGAGACTATCTCACATGATAGTTTTTAAATATCACTCCCTTTGTTATGATATGTTCTTATCAAATAGAATTTATGAATTTTAGTATCAAACTTTGACTACAATTTCTTATCGATCCATAAAGAAAAACATTCATGTGAAATCTTGTTAGATTCGTCTGAATATATACTTTACAAATATCAACTTTATAAATTATTAAAACTCACAATTTGTTGAATATGAACCTAACTTAACGGTCTTTATCTAGTGCTTTCATAATTATGATAATATAATTTGTTGTTCATATTTTGATTTTTATTATCAAATTAATTATTTAATCGACCACTAATAAATTGAAATGTATAGATCTATGTATTTAGAAAATTCACACTCATTAAAATATATATGAATGCAAATTTTTTAATAATCTTTTGTCACTGATTTCATACTAGGTTTTTCATGTACCATATTAGGGTTAAAATTAATAAAGCTTAAACATCAAAGACAAAATATCAACAAAAACAAAAAGTCTTAAATAAGACGATCTCATGGTGAGACTATCTTCATTAGGCTGGCTCATGTACTTGAAGTCTATTTAAGTGATCTGTAACAATTTTGAAGTGATCAATTAGAGAATTGAACTAATTATATGGAGCCGTCTCATGGTGAAACAGTCTCATATAAGACAAGTTGCGACAAAAACTAAAAGCAACATTATATTTTTATAATATGGTGGTAGTTATTAGTATTTCTATAGTTTACGGGCGGTGATCATAACTAACGTTTTATATCTTATTATTATTAAAATAATTCAAACAACAACAACAACAACAACAATAATAATAATAATAATAATAATAATAATAATAATAATAATAATAAATAATTAGTTTTTGAACACGCACTCCCTTCCTTCTCTCTTTATGAAGCTTTCTCTGGTTCGCTATTTTGTAATACAGTAATGATCATACTTCTACATTACTAATAGTTTAATGCCATCTTGTAGATTGCAATGTATTTATCTGTTTATATTTAAATTATACACAATTATAAATTTAATAGAACAAGATTCACATGCCTATGTTTTTCACAAATTCTTGTATGAGACGATCTCACCGTGAAACATACATCATACTAGGATTAAATAGTCTACTAAAAGAAACTTTTAACGTATGGGCTTCATGTTTTTCAGATCGTCTCACAATGAGGCGCTCTCATACAAGATAAACTGATTTTCTTTTTTACAATAACCGCAATATGTAAAATACTATAAAATATATGGTCTTGGACGAGACGATCTCATAATGACATTGTTAATTTACGCCGGCCTAATTCACACGTGTAACAACCTGGGCATTTACATTGTTACGTGTGCAAATCGGACCGACCCAAATTGATAGGCTCATAATGAGATCTTCTCGTTCAAGTTTCCGTGAAATATAAATGATGTAAAAATTGATGTCGGTACAATTAAAAAACTCACAGAAATTAAGAATTTTGTAACAACTAATGCAAATACAATCTATTTTTAAACGACACAAAATTATGAATTTAATGAAAGAATAAAGAACATAGATAAGCAAGATTTGAATAAAGAAGTCAGCATCTAAACTTTATGTTTATTGAGCCGTTGGTAGGCTTGAATGATCAAAATATAATCAAAAACAATTTGCAACATCATCATGACTAACACATTTCTTACAAGACGGAATACAACATATTGGTAAAGAATCAGCAAGAAGAACGTCAAAGAAAAGAATGCCCAAGCTTTCGTTGCCAAGAAAAGAATTATCAAGACGGATACTAGTAAATATGCCCGTGCAATGCACGGATATGTAAATGGGTAAACACATAAAAATAAAATAAAATAATAAATATAAACTAATAACAACAATGTGATTGTGATAATGTTAAAAGTGAAGATATTAAATATTTACAATTGTTCAACTAAATCGAAAACAATTAAAACACCTTACTTAGTTTATTTAGCTACATATACATAGAAGTTAATAGCTACCTATATAGATAGAGTTTTTATACACGTGCTATAGTAATTTTATATCTTTAAGTATGTACTAAAAGGCAAATTTATATTTTAATGAATTAGGTCCATATAAACATAGCTAATTAATGCAATTTCTTGTATGATATTGTATGATTTAACCTTTAAAAATTATTTCATTTGGTAAAGCTTTACAAAATCGACATTTGCAATTTTCCGATTCTTTTATAGTATTGTATAATTGTAAGATTTGATCTAATAAAAATCTTTTTGAAAACTTACCTTTAATGCTTAAAATCATAATTAATGCAAAACTTTATAAAATCGCCATGTGAAATTTTCCAGTTCTTTTATAGTATTGTATGATATGATATGATATGATATGATCTTTTATAATATTGTATAATTGTAAGATTTGATCTAATAAAAATCTTTTTGAAAACTGCTTAAAATCATAATTAATGCAAAACTTTATAAAATCACCATGTGGAATTTTTCAGTTATTGTATGATTTACCTTACTATAAAACAATAATTTAAGAATCATATATATTTCATAGCAACACAAGAATTGAACATGTATTAGTGCAACCACAAAAGTTTTCTATTCCAATTCAACTACTTATTTTGATTAGGATATTTTTTTATTTTTTATTTTTTATATATATATCATATATAAGGTTCATAATTTTTTATTTAAATAATTATGAACCTTATAGTTTTTTATTTAAATAAGTACTTAATTACATATATAAGGTTCATAATTTTTTATTTAAATAATTAACAACCCCTGCTTCACACGGGAACTTATCTATATCTTTTAGTTGTTTGTTTTTTTTTTTACCATATTAACCATTGATTAACTTTAAAGCAAAATTTCCTAAAAAAAACTCGTTTGAAATCTAATAACCACTTACAATCAACAATAATAAAAAATATATAGATACTCTTCCAGACTCAACCCAACAATTAAAAAAAAAAGAGAAATACTTAATACCAACTTTAACAGCTACAACACGTACCAACTTCAAATAGGGTAACAAAATGCTCATTTTTTTAAAAGTTGTTTTTTAAGTTTTGATGGACCGCTCATTTGAAATGCGTCTTTTATAAAGACGTCCTGGAAGAAAAATTTGTGTAACTTGGTTCAATCAAAAAGTCAAGTCAAGTGATCCAATAACTATCACCAATACAAGTGCGCGCACTTAATTTTATTGTTATAGTTAGCTAATTAATAACGAGTATTATATAGTTAAATAAATAGGTCTCACTTCTTCGAAGAAACAGAATATAGTGCAATTTGGTTCCCACTCTCACTTTCTTTCTCTTCTCAAAATCTCAAAAGAAAACCTCAGAAACTCAATCATGGCTTCCTTCTATTAATGCCTCTTTTTTTCTTTATTATTCCTCACGTTTTTTCTACCATGGTAACCGAATTTAATAAATTATATTGTCAATTGTCGTTAGAACAGAACGTTTCTTTAACCCAAGAAATGCATATTTACTCGCCAATCGGCCAATGGATTTTTTTCCGGACAATACTTCAGGGGTTTTCTTGAAAATCAGTATTTACGCGGCGATGATAATAATTGTTGTTACGTATCTCCTACTTATTCGATTAAAAGAGTGGATGATGAGGACGATTAGGAGGTTTATCTTTGCCATTATTAAATATGTTGAATGTCGACTTCAACATTAAATGCTTACCATTCTTATAAATTTCCAACATAACTTTCTATTAATATCATTTCGTGATTCTTTGAGTGCATTGTAGTTTATAATTTTGAATATTAATATTTTGTTGTGTATTAGTTCTCCCGTTTTCTTTTTTTTTTTTTATTTATTTATTAGATGATTGTTGATTTATGTTATGACTAGGGCTGTAAAAAATAGACCCGACATGTAATACCGTCCGAAATCGACCTGTACCCGACCCGTTGGTTGACGTAGGTGCGATGACCTGTAATCGACCGAAACTCGACCTGATGTTGACCCGTAACCCGACATGTATCCAACTTTTTAAGACCCATAATCGACCGACACCCGACCCGAAAACAACCCATACCCGAGATTAACCCGACAATATGGTTAACCGAACTCGATTTGCGCTCGACCTGTTAAAACTCGAACCCGTCTTTAACCCAATAGGTACTCGACATAATACCTCCCGAAAGGACCCATAATCAACACTCGAGATTAACTCGACATTATGGTTAACCAAACTCGAATTGCCCCGAAGTTGTTACAACTCGAACCCGCCTTTAACCTGATAGGTACTCGACATAATCCCACCCGAAACGACCCATTATCCACGCTCGATATTAACCCGACAATGTGGTTAACCAAATTAACTTGCACCCGACCTGTTACAACTCAAACCCGTCTTTAACCAAATAAGTGCGTGCCATAATTTCACTCAAAACACGTAATGGCTTGCAAAACCATTTTGAGCAATCGAGTACAGGAGGTTTTAGAAGGTGGTTTCTTTGAATTTTGAGGAGTGGGTATATTTAATGGGAGACGTGGCCTTGTTGGGGTAAATGGTACTCAAATTCTTAGAAGGTGGTTTCTATTCCGAATTTATTATTATTATTATTATTATTATTTTTTTTTTGTCAAGCGATTTTCTATTAACACTAAACAAAACATTTACAACGGGGTAACAATACCCAGATAACCGAGGGTCACCCTACAATTGCATCAGTGTGAAAGAAGAGCCCACCTTCTAGGAAGGGTTTCCCTACCTCACTCTTCATGTGCACGGATGAACCTGGAATATCTCAAAAAGAAACTCGCCACAGGCGGCGGTTTAACAAACGAAAACGCTACCTACTTATCTACCAAAAGGATCCAACGGGACCAAGCCAAAATAAAGTTCTATCGTAGGTACAAAAGGAAAATACAACCAAAGGGGCCAAATGACCAAAAAAACAGTAGAACATAGGACCCACAAAGAGCATCTAACAATGTTGAGTCTGCCTTTGCACGGGCCGTAGCTAGCACAGATCAGCAACAATCTCAGACAGCAAATGCACACAAATCAGACCAGCACTCAGCCACAACAGTATAAGCTCTTGCAACCAGCAGCAATACAGTATGTTTAGCATCAAAATCAGTAGCGTTGGAGACACCCACAGCAGCATCTCTTAGTGACCATCATAGAACCAGTAGCTTCAAGAATGGAAACCCTATATGGCAAAGGAAAGGCAGGAGATCGGAGCTTCATCATCATACATGACATAGCAGCAGCACAAATATCAATAAGGGGCAGCAGCATCATAGACCATCAGGCAGTAGCTTAGCAGCATTAAAAAAAGAAAAAATCGGACTCCAGCCAAAACAGAAGGGTCAGCAGCAACAGACCCCACCACAGCGGTGGAAACAGTAGCCCGCATCACTTCAAAAAACCAGCAACAAAGGTCAGGATAGAAGTTGAATTGTAGTCAAAAAAAGAGCCTCTACCATCTGCAAGAGCACCACAAGCCTACAAGGACAAGACCGTGTGACAGTAGCAACAGATCAGCAGCCTCAACAGCACGACCTGACCCCTAAAGACACTCACCAAGGATGAAAGAAAAAAAACACCAGAGTCTAAAACAGAACACAGCCACAACGGGCTGGTCAGGAAAAGGAAAAAAACAACAGCAAGTTTTAATGTGACAGTAACAACGCTCAGGCAGCAGCATAGACAGAACCAACGATCATCAACCATAGATCACAGCGAACTTAGCCATTCAGTTACCGATCTGTTCAAGCATATTACTTGGAACCTGGCCATCGAGTCTCTCTTAATGGTCTCTACGGTTCTACTAACGGTTGCCACTCTATTTTTCCAAACAGCTTCATTCCTCGTATGCCAAATGGAATAGATCAGATTGCCGATGACAGCCTTTATAATTCTCCTTTTGACTCTCGACACCCGTCTTTTTCTATGGAAATCCTGAAGATTATGAATGTCCCATGTAATACCAAGCCAATACTTGAGTGCCAGCACACATGGCCTACTATAATTGCATTCAAAGAAGAGATGGTCTCTGGACTCTGGATGGGAACCACAAATAGGACATGTGTCATCATCAACCACGCCCAAGGCCTGGAGCTTATCTTTTGTTTTCAACCTGTCTTGACATGCTAACCAGATGATAAAGCGACTTCTAGGGATCGTAGCTCTGTTCCATGTTGCATATGCCCAATTGATGGTTTCATGGGTACCTAACAGTTCTCTGTATACTGTGTCTATGGAGTAATGGCGTGTATTCATCCAGTCTAGCAGAGTCTCCTTGACTTTACAGAGCTTCTTAATCACCCAATTGATGGTATTATTATTATTATTATTATTATTATTATTATTATTATTATTATTATTATTATTATTATTATTATTATTATTATTATTATTATTATTATTATTATTATTATTATTATTATTATTACACAAATTCTTACTTGAGATCGTCTTTTGTAAAGACGACTCTCAAAAGCCCAATTTAATTCTTAATATATGTTGTTACAACTCTAAATATGGATTTGAGCTGGACTTTTAAGAGTCGTCTTTACAAAAGACGGTCTCTTAAGAGAGCACCTGCTATTATTATTATTTATATAATAAACGACATTCTATTTCACGGAAACGAATTTACAAAAAGTTGATTGGGAGTCGAGCGATAAGCTGAGCACCCAGATTCTATTATTATTATTATTATTATTATTATTATTATTATTATTATTATTATTATTATTATTATTATTATTGACTTTGTCTCTAATCTTATAAGTTTTTAGCACAAAGACTAATAAAATAAGCATAATGAATTATAATAGTGGATATTTATAAATAAAAGAAAATATATAAACGCAAAATTGGTGGTATCATATAAGGTAAAAGAATTGCTAATTTATATTGTGTAA
Source organism: Amaranthus palmeri (assembly GCA_019776075.1). Taxonomy (NCBI): domain Eukaryota; kingdom Viridiplantae; phylum Streptophyta; class Magnoliopsida; order Caryophyllales; family Amaranthaceae; genus Amaranthus; species Amaranthus palmeri. The sequence goes on along the minus strand of JAAKBH010000092.1, from coordinate 182,473 downwards.
GTTTGTCTAGCTGAACCAAGTGTAGTTTAGGAAAAAGTAGTTTAGCTGAATCAAAATTTTTTTGAGTTAATTCAGCTGCATCATGTTTTGTTAATCTAAAAAGTAGTTCAATTCAACAACATCAAGTATAGTTTAGCTAAAGATAAGTTTGATTCAGCTGAATTAAGTTTACATTAGCTAAAAATAAGTTTTATTAATTTTAGTTTAGCAAAAATAAATGTTTTGATTCGACTGAATTAAGTTTAGTTTGATAAAATAAGTGTGGGTAGTTTTTGACATTAAATTGATAAGCATGTTGTTCCCCACACTTAAAAGTGAGAGTAATATTCCCACACTTGTTAAGCGTGACTAAAAGAAAATACCTACCCACACTTAATTAAGTGTGGGCCAATAACTGTGGGTACTTGCCTCTTTTTTGTAGTGTTCCTTGGTGAGACATTACCGGGGTGTTACAAATGGTATCAGAGCAACCCTCGACCGTGGCTGATTGTGTGTTCAGTGCACCTAGCGGGGGAAAAAGATCCTGAAATGTTGGTCCAACGAGGACGTTGTATTCCTAAGTGGGGGTGAGTGTGATACCCCAGATTTAGATTGAAAAGGGATTGATAGACTACTCATATCAACAAGGTGCATCTTCTTTTCTAGGGAGCCCGTTTGCTAAGAACTCCACAATTAAGCGTGCTTGGTGGGGAGCAATCTTAGGATGGGTGACCTCTTGGAAAGTTTTCCGGGTGCGCACGAGTGAGGCCAAAGTGCGCTGGAAAGACTTGTGTTGGTCTGTGGGGTTAGTCTACAGTCTCCATGAGTAGTCACCGGTGGTCCGTTGGGCCAGGGTGTTACACCATCTTATCTTAATTTACAAAAGAACACAACATTAGTACCATTCTCATGTTGATATCTCAATCATTATAGTTGCTCAAGAATTATTGGGAAAAAGCTAAATAATGCCATTCACTTCACTCAAATAGCCATAAAATTTTATATTATTAATATGATATGATATGCTTAGGTGAGTTGGGTTGAAACTTGTGGAAGTGGATGATGGAGCAATGCATAACATATATAAGGCACTGGTGAATTAATTCAGGTTAGGGCTAGCCTTTGGTGTTAGGGTTTAATGTTTCTATATTTTGTTATAGTTTAAGTTTTACATTTTTAGTAATAATCTTCTCAAATTTAATGTTTTACTAAATCAATTAAAATTCTAACTAAAAACATAGGTCTAATCAAGGAATGTAACTATTATAGTTCAAATGTGAAATTATAAATGATAGTATAACTGATCAAGTTGAGTTATCATGGTTTAATAGCATCTCTTCATGCTGATTTAGTGCAGCCTTCTGCATCTGTAGTAGTTACTGTCAGTGTTCATGCAACTGATGTACTCTTCTGATGGTTTGCTGCTCAAATGGTCTTGTGGATTGAGTGCTGCTGTATTTGATAAACCTGTTGCTGTACTGAGTGGTAGAGCTGCTCCTGTGTTGCTGCTGCTCACTCCCGATTTATGTGGAGTAGCTATTCAGAGTGAGGTTGCTCTTCGTCTCCAATCACTTGATTACCACTGTGTTGTTATCGGGGTTTGAGTTGGGCTGTGAAGACAATGTCTGGATGCTGCACATGAGTTTCGATTAGGTTTTTGCTATTTGATATGGTTCCATTCTGTCTAGGATATTCTTTTGATCTGTTTGTTGGATCTGCTTCTTTTGTTGTCTCTGCTGGATTTGTTGCACATCAGTGGAAGATATTGATAAGGGATATGACGGCGTGTGTATCAATTAATAAATAGTGCTTGATAGTAAGTATTAAAATAAATGAACATTTTGAAAGAAAATCTGTGCATAGCACGGGAATAATTCTAGTACTAAAGTAATGAAAAACCTTTTTTATGAATAGCATGCGGTACGAGTTTTTTTTATAAATTGGACTGGGCTTGTGAGAGACGTTTAAAGAGACCATCTGTTACAAGAGGTATTGTTTATTAAATCAAAAATTTTTTATTAAGACTGTATCATTGTATTACAACATAATTTGCTTTTAATGAGATATATTTAGAGACATTGAATTTAAATATCGCTACTTTGAATTTCGAATAGTATATATAGAGAATTTAGTGACATTTATTAGACCTTTTAACAGTATAACAAAAAATCACACCAAGAGTGGGCTGGCCCAATTTGCGTGTGTACATGTTTTGTCATTTTCTAGGCATTTATCTATTTTAATTTCAAAGAAATCAATTTTGACCTTAAAAGTTACAATTTCAATGTAAAGTAATACTTGTTACTTAAACATATCAATTAAAGAAAAAAAAATATTAAACTTATGAGTGATCAATTTTGACATAAAATGGTATTATTTTATCATTCTACGGATTAATTTCAAACAACAAATGAATAGTCAATATAACTATCAATAATAGTGTTAAAATTATATAATTATTTTATTTGAACAAAATGTTATACAATATATCTATACAATTTGAATACTTATTTTATAACAATATTGAAGATTAGAAGTTCAAAATTAAGTTAGATTATACAACATCATTGTCAAATTATATGTTATAATTTAACTATTAATATATTTAATTTGAACTAAAGCCTATACAATATCTTTATAGACTTTATAAATATATATGAACGTGTTGAGGAAAGAGTAATATCACTATTATTGATTAATAAAGAGTACAAGTACTCTTCTATTCCATTAAACCATCATGTTGCGTTAAATAAAAGTATTAGTATTGTACAATGTTTTAACACAATTATTATTAATTGTGTTATTGACCATTCATTTGTTATTTAAAATTTATCCATAAAATGGTAAAATAATATTCCCTCTTATTCAGGGCCGGCCCTAATATTTGTGGGGCCCTGGGCGAGATCGTAGTTGGGGGCCCTCTTATATTTAAGATGTAATTTATTTAATTTTTTTGAAAGAACTAAAATGAATAGTTGTCGAATTTTTGATTCTATACTAACATAAAAGTGTTGAATATGGTAACAAAATAATTATATATGTGGCAATAAATATCACATTAAAAAATATTTTCCTTAAATTTTAATGAATAAAAAAAAATTGTATCTAATAAGACTACGAGAATGTAAACAGAATATTATAAAATAGAATCAAACAACCAAAACAAAAATACCAATAATAATCTAAAATCCAACAAACTTGTACCCAAACCATTAAAACATGTAAATAAATTGAAATTGTATATTTTTCATAAAGAGTAACAAGTATTAGTTCAAAGAAAATGTCAGGGACCAAAAAAAGTTAATGTTATGTGGTTTGCCTCACTTTGTCTTCTTCTATTTATGTTAGGCAACTATTTTTCTTAGTTTAGTTCAATATAAAATGTTTACATAAAATACTTGAAAGTAAAGTGACTGAAGATAATTTTTAATTCTTTTACTAAAGTAAATAGTTCAGTAATTTTACTTTGATTATTGTTGCTATTATTAGAAAATTAACTCAATAGATTACTAATAAAATTTAACATAATAAAAATTGAAAAATAATTCTTTGTTATCATCAGTGATTGAAATATGGTCACAACAAAAAAGTAAAAAGAGAAAAAAAAGCTAAAAGTATCAAATATTTACCTTATTTCTTTTACCTAGAAAAATAACACTTTAATGTAGCAAAAAAAATCATATTGGTAAGAAAATAATTATTATGTAATTAATAATTTCCTTCCCAAAGCTAATACGGTGAGATTTGTATTTCAAATTCCAAGACCAAGTCCTTTATTAGTTCTTTCACCTATTTTATCTTTGATATTCATGGCACTTTTACCAATTTTCACGGGCCCTCTATTAATATTTATGGATTTTCTTAACAATTTTAATGGGCCCCAATTTTTTACCCAAATAGTCTTCTAATTTTTGGGCCCTGGGCGGTTGCCCTTCTGGCCCACCCCCAGGGCCGGCCCTGCTCTTATTCACCACAAGTGTCCCATTTACTTTATGCACTATATCTAATGCATTATTCAATCTTTAACATCTCTAATTGTGCATAATTAAAAATTATGAAAAATTGATATAAATAATCCTTGCATTGAGACGAATCAAACAAGATCTTATTGGCCTATATTTTAACTTATAGATTAATTAAAAATGCAAATTAAGAATCAGAGATGAACAGTACCCAAAAAGTAAATGGGACACTTGTGGAGAATAGGAGGGAGTATGATTTTATTAACTTCGTTTTCAAATGTGAAATTGAACCATATTTAGGTTGAAATTGATCAGTTTAATGTCAAAATTGATCACAAATAGGTCAAAATTGAAAATTATATATTGGTTGATTTGTTTGAAGTTTACTTTGGGTTCAAATATAGACCTTTAAGATCAACATTAATACCTTTAAGATTAAATTGTAAAATGCTCAGAAAAAGAAAGAAATGAGAGAAAGCTAGTGAGATTGATACACGCGCGAATTGGGTCTGCCCGCTCTTCGTCTCAATTTGAGACGGTCTCGGCCAAGTCTAGCTGAATAATTATTTCAATAAAAAAACATGAAGTTGCCCATAAAGCCTTACAAGGCAAGAAATATATGGGTCCAATAAATTAAAAGTATACAATATCCAATTTATATGACGAGAGTTAAATGTAACTCTAATCATGAAAGAATTAAGAAAACAATAATATGCAGTGAGATCCGATGTTTAAGTCCTAAACTCTCACAATAGAAAACATCATATTTAGAATATTAGATCTTTTAAAATAGGTCAGATCAAGAAAACAAAGTATAATATTTTTCACGCAGTAATAAGCTAAAGACTAATTATTTACACAATCACATAAGAAAATATATATTGAAATTCAAATATAACTTTTTTTTTGAAAGAAATTCAGATATAACTTAATTGGACATAAATCTTTTAAAAATTTAGTTTTGAATTAAAAACTAAATTTTTAAAAGATTTATGTCCAATTAAGTTATATCTGAATTTCTTTCAAAAAAAAAGTTATAGCCTAAGAACACCTTTTAATTTGTTACGTACAAATTAACTACATTGTAACATTGTAAGTTATAAGTTAACAAAATACTCCTGCCTATTCACTACCTCAGATTGACATTATTCATTAATCACTCTTAATTTGCATTTTTTTTAAATTTTAGATGGCAACATATAATCATGTATGATCTTGTGTGAATCTAAATTTTTATAATTTTTAAGTATGCAATTAGAGATATTTAGGATTGAATTAGTTGACTAGATAAAATGCAAATACAAAATGGGACGTGTTATGTGAATTGGAAGCAGTATTATTGTTATATCATTTGGTTTTTATACGTTTCGCAATGCACAAATTCAATCAGAATCTCAAAGTTGTTGTCATTAATTAAAAATTATAAAATATTAATTTATATTAAGATTAGCAATAAAATACAATTAATATTAATGGAGAATTTCATCTATTTTTTTAATTAGTTTTTAATCCATAAGGACCATAAGTTCAAACATAGTTGCATGAAATGTTATTTTAATTTGACTAGGTAAAATAAACATAGACGACTAGCAATAGATTAGACAAATCAGAATTATTATTATTGTTTAAAAAAACACATACGTGAAACAAAAAGTTGTTTGAAAAGAAATTACATTTCTTTTTTTATAATTGTTTCTAATTAAAAGCCCATTCATTCTCTTTACGAACTTGTGCCTCTTCTTCAGGTGTAAAATCATTCTTGATGTGGAATTTTTTCCGGATCTCCTCCGGCGTTTTGCCTCTGATTAAATCCGCCACAGTTTCGCATGTCAAGTCCAGCAAAGATTTGCATTCCAAAAAATTTGCAGCATGTAGTACATTAAATAATATGGACAGATCAAGTCCCTTAACGAATTCTTGATCCCATTCCTTGATTTCTTGAATATACTCGGGCTTATTGCTGTTAGGACTTTCCACATGTTTTTCGCAGTACTCGATAACCTTGCCTAGTGTAGCTCCGGTTACATTATGCACCGTAAACTTTCTTCCGTTTACAGGAAGACCTTCAATAAACATATGGATTGATTGTAATTGCACTGCAACATCTTCTTCGATTTCATATCTCACCCCATCTGAACTTATTAGAGTTACCACGTTCTCCGAAAAATTAGAAGAATCAGTCATTCTTATTATGAATTTGTAATTGAGATCAATTAAGAGAAAACTTAAAACTAAAACCCTAGAGGAGATTATATTCTTTTATAAAAATTTGTAAGTAAAGAAATAAAAAATAAACACAAGTTTGCGTGTATTTATAATAATAATAGAAGGTGAGCCGGGTTAATATGTTCACTTTTTTAGGGTTGATTGACTAATTCAATTTTTTTTAGGTAACAAGCTCATAAATCGATCTAAAACTCCACGTTTTAAGGGAAATCAAGTATATTAAATAAAAGAATCTAAAATAATAACTAATTTTGGAGTTTGAATAAATTGGTGAAATACTGAAGTTAATGGCGGAATCAAGTAGCAAGGGTGCTCAAAAATTGTTCCAATCTTAAGGTATCAAGTCTTTCTCATTTCTTTCTCTTTTTCTATTACTTATTTGATTTCCAATTCTAATTCTTTTTACAAATCATCGATCTCTATGTAATTTTCTCTTTTTAGATCTTCTTTTATGGATTCGATCTACTTGTTTTTGAGTTTAATCGTTTGACCCAATACATTACCGAATAAGAATGGTCTCACCGTGAAATTGTCTCATTTAAAAATTAGGGTTTTAGTGTTTAATCGTTTGACCTAATGACGCCAACTTTAAACAAATTTAATATGTCCAAAAGAATCAGGCTTCCGAAAATCATCATAAGAGAATTTCCGATGGAATATTGAAGTTTATTATTCAGTCTGTTACTCATCACCAGATAAAAGAACATGATATTAAGGTTTATTCTTTTAAAAAAAATGCTAATAACTAATTAATTAAAAAATTCAAAATTTGTTCTGCCTAAAATTAGAATCTAGAATACATAAACTGTTAAAAATATTACTAACAAAACTTTAAACACAAATCCTTGTAGAATCGGTCTTTTTGAGAGACCATCTGTAAATTGGTGAGCCCATCATTATTTTTTAGTTTAATTAGGTTTTAATGGGCTGGACTTGAGGGGCGTCTCTCAACAAAACGGTTTCTCAGGAGATTTGCTAAACTCTGATTAGCAATTGTTAACCGTAAGATTCGGAAATTAAGTTAGAATACCACTTTTTATGCGGTACTGGAACAATGGGTTCCCAGAAATTTGAATCGGGACACCAAGTCTTGTCTCACATAAGAATGTACCACTAGTGACCGAATATGACGGCGTCTTTTAATCAATTAGTCTGAATTGGAAAATTACCATTTTCACATACAAGATCTTGTTATAATCATTTAGACGACATTTGGCAGAATTATGAGTAGAATCGTAAGTTGGTAGAATCGTACAATTTTAATTAAAATCGTAAGAGAATCTCACACATGTCAACTATACAAGAGAGTTTTTCCCTCCAAAGAAAACTTTCCAAATAAATACTCTATCAAATGCACACTTTGTAACTTCTAATTGAATTTAATGTTGACTTTTCTAATCCGTAAAATACTAAGGTATTTTTTAGAGTAATCTCGGTGATCAAATATTAGTCTACAACATTAATTCTTTGTCCAAATCATGTGTCTTATTTCTTTGAAAAAAACATTTTTAAAAAATGTAAATACCTTTGTATTTGAATAATTTAGCATTACGCTTTTTTTTGGAAATCATTTAGCATTACGTTTCAGTCACATTAGTATTACATTTTAAAGACAAGTTTATTTTCAATCTATTTTTCATTTTACATTATTTAGTTCTTTACAATCTATTTTTGATTTTACATTATTTCCTTGAAAAGAACATTTTTAATGAACGTAAATACCTTTGTATTTGAATAATTTGATATTATACGCTTTAGTCACATCATGATTGCAAATATTATTACAAGTTAATTAAGAAAAAATAGCTACAGTGTATTTTAAAATTATTTTTAGAATATATTTTAATTTATTTTATACATGTTACATTTTTATAATTAATTTTTATACATGTTATATTAGTATGGAAAATTACTTCAACCTTAGTCGATTTGATTCTAAAAATTTCAACTTTTGATTAAAATTAAAAAAATCTAAATTTTTGGATTGTCTCATTTTAAAGCTCTGGACTCTGTATTAATTTCAAAGAGGGTGTATCTATTGACATCTCAATTCATTTATAGTTTTACGTATTTCATCTCTGAAATGGTTCGGGTCGGAGTAGTCTGGGTTTTAAGACAAGTCTATTTTCATTTTACATTATTTAGCCTACAACATTAATTTTTTTTTTTTCCAAATCATGTGTCCTATTTCTTTGAAAGAACATATTTAAAAAATGTGAATCATATCATCATACTATCTACTAATACAATAAGAGAATCTCACACATGTCAACTATACAAGAGAGTTTTTCCCTCCAAAGAAAACTTTCCAAATAAATACTCTATCAAATGCACACTTTGTAACTTCTAATTGAATTTAATGTTGACTTTTCTAATCCGTAAAATACTAAGGTATTTTTTAAAGTAATCTCGGTGATCAAATATTAGTCTACAACATTAATTCTTTGTCCAAATCATGTGTCTTATTTCTTTAAAAAAAACATTTTTAAAAAATGTAAATACCTTTGTATTTGAATAATTTAGCATTACGCTTTTTTTGGAAATCATTTAGCATTACGTTTCAGTCACATTAGTATTACATTTTAAAGACAAGTTTATTTTCAATCTATTTTTTATTTTACATTATTTAGTTCTTTACAATCTATTTTTGAATTTACATTATTTCCTTGAAAAGAACATTTTTAATGAACGTAAATACCTTTGTATTTGAATAATTTGATATTATACGTTTTAGTCACATCATGATTGCAAATATTATTACAAGTTAATTAAGAAAAAATAGCTACAGTGTATTTTAAAATTATTTTTAGAATATATTTTAATTTATTTTATACATGTTACATTTTTATAATTAATTTTTATACATGTTATATTTGTATGGAAAATCACTTCAACCTTAGTCGATTTGATTCTAAAAATTTCAACTTTTGATTAAAATTAAAAAAATCTAAATTTTTGGATTGTCTCATTTTAAAGCTCTGGACTCTGTATTAATTTCAAAGAGGGTGTATCTATTGACATCTCAATTTATTTATAGTTTTACGTATTTCATCTCTGAAATGGTTCGGGTCGGAGTAGTCTGGGTTTTAAGACAAGTCTATTTTCAATCTAATTTATTTTACATTATTTAGCCTACAACATTAATTTTTTTTTCCAAATCATGTGTCCTATTTCTTTGAAAGAACATATTTAAAAAATGTGAATACCTGAATAATTTAGTATTACGTTTTAGTCACATTATGATTGTAAAAAAAAATACAAGTTAATTAAGAAAAAAAAACTACAATGTATTTAAAAATAATTTTTAATATATTTTAAGTTATTAAGAAAAAATAACTACATTGTATGTTAGAATAATTTTTGATATATTTTAAGTTATGTTCTGGTATAACGTTTTAGGGACATATTACTCTTAGTTTTTTTCAACGTTTTTAGAACCCTTTTAATAGTTTCAAATTCTTACTCTAATTTTAGATGTAATATAGTTCTATTATGCGAACTAGAATGAAAACTAGAATGAAAAATCTTCCATTTTAGCTGGCATATATGCTCAACGATTTGAGCTAAAGATTTAAACGGTGTAAGTAATACTACAGAAATCAGAGAATTTTCTTATTAGATTCTTAAATTAACAATGGAATAGTTAGGGACCCTAATGATTGTGAAGTCATGATCAACATTCTCATAAGGTGTATAAACAAGTTTATTTATCAAATACATTCTTTTAGCTTATTTTACCAATTAAATCAACTAATTCCATCAACTAGAGGTGTTCATTCGGATCAACGGATTGATTTCGGTCAGGTGTTTCGGGTCGGTTTAAAATCGGGTTTTGTTTTCACATTGATTTTTACATAATGGTAGATCCATTTTTAAGTCGGGACAAATCGTATTCGGTTATAAAGTCGGGTGTCTATCGGGTCATCGTGTCTGTTTTGAACTCCTCTATACCCTCAACCAACTAATGCTCAATTCTCTCATTTACCAAACACTCTCTTTGTTAGATTTAAAATCACATCATAATGTACATTTACTCTTGCAATAAGAGAATAAACTGTATGAAAGTTTGAGTTATAAACAAGTGAAAATATCAAATTATTTATTACTTACATGATTTTAAGGTGATCCGTGCACGGCACGGGTAAATACCTAGTAAAATTTATTGAGGTAGTTTCATGATATGATTTTATAATCCTATGATTTAATGATTTGATTAATTTTTAGTAATTTTTTTTATAAATCATCTTTCACTATTTTTTTTTACGATTTAACGATCCATTATCAAAATTTCAAAAAAATGAATTTCTTCATCGGTATGAATATTTAAACTAAATTAAATATTTTTCTATTTTATTCTTGTAAATATAATGAATGAAACTTTAATTAATAAAATAACTTTTTTAATGAATAATTATGACTATAAAATTTAATTTCATTGTAGAATCTTACGATCAGGGCCGTCTTAATCATTTTGGGGGCCCTGTTCTAAACATTAAAATTGGGCCCTAATAAAAAAAATATTATGCTTAAAAGAAACACATACTCAAACTACTTTATTTAAATGATAAATAATATGCTTAATATCATAATACAAACTCATTGTAAATCCATAATTGACAAGTGACCCCTTAATCTCTTTCTTTTGCTCTTCTTGATAATCTTGAATTCTTGTTAATTCTTGATAATCTTGATAAACGAAAATTAAGGGGTTTAATAGTGGAAAACACGAAATTAATTTTCCCATTGTTATTAGCTGTTGTTATGGAGGATAACAAGATTCGAAGAGTCAAAAATCAAACTTTTAATTATATTGGAAAGTAGAGGAGAAATTGAAGATTGAAGAAGATGAATGGGTTGAGAGTTTGAGAATTGAGACGTTGAGTATTGAAAAACAAAATACCTTAATTAAAGTATGAAATTAAAAACACATTGGAAACTTGCACATTGACGGGACAACTTAGTTTCCACTTTCCAAGTTTCCAATGTGCAAGCTGTACTCACTACTCTTTCTCTGACTTTTAAAGTTTTTAGTTTTTTTTTTTTTTTTTTTTTTTTTTTTTTTTTTTTTTTTTTTTTTTTTAAGGCTGAAGAAGGATAAAAATTGGGCCTTAAAATTTTGGGGGCCCTGTGCTATTGGGCTGTTTGCACAGGTAGTTCGACGGGGCTGCTTACGATTATATGTTTTGGTTCACCCGAATTCGATTCTACATTTGTGTTGATTAATAATGTTTAGGGTAAATAAAAGTAGCATTTACCTTTAAAGATGGAGGATTGCTTTTAATTTTTTTATTTTTTATCGTGAAAGACGATGATGATTGATTTTTACAACATATGAATTTGTAAGATGATTGTGTTTTTTTTGGGAGACATGACTTTTATGTTTGTTGTTTTCACATATAGTGCCAGACTGTTTAGAAATGGTTGAGTTTGTTAAGGTGACTTTAAGTGAAACTACTTTCAATTTATAGGGAGTGAAATGATCTGAAAGCCGCAAGTGGTGTACCTCTATCCATAAAGAAACACTAAAGCAGGGACTAGTGTCCCGAAAAGACAATCCTATGCTTAACTTAGATCGAAAAAGGTGAATGTATGAGGTAAATGTTAGTATATGAGTATGAGAATAAGATTGCGTATCCTTTTCATGTAGATGGAAGAAGTATTTCTAGCAATCAATTGTAGGATTATGGAGGTAGAGTTACCTGATTAATGTTAGTTCATGGTGGTCATGATAAAAAAAGTCATTACAAAGATATTGCATATACCTACACTTATTTATCCACGCTTAAGTAAGTGTTGTAAGGTTTTTTGCATTTACTTACACTTATAGGTATGGGGAAAAGCTTTAATTAGACAAATATATCAAAATTGGAGTTATAATTACCCACACTTATAAGTATGGCTATAAGCATAGTTACTCATGCTTATAAGCGTGGATAGTAGCCTAATTAATTAAAAAAAAAACTAAAAGTTTCCAATTTAGGCGCCTCTATACAACCCATCTGATTCTCTCATCCTTCCTTCTCTCCTTATCCCAAAATTCGACATTGCACGTAGACGAGATTATTTATCCCCATAATATATAAAATTTGTTCTTTTTATAACATTGCACGTAGAGGTAGTAGTAGTTTAACCAAGCTGTGGCGGATACAATCAGAGGCAAAACTCCGCAGAAGATCAGGAATACTCTCAACATCAAGTATGATTTTAACAATAGTTACCTCTAGCTTAGTTTTCGATATATGTTCTTTCTTTTGAAACTACATTCTGTTTCATTTCTTTTTTAGACACTAATAATTATATATAATTAGTTGAATCGTAATTGGTTTGAGTACGTTTTTATATTATTAATTTCAAAATTTCAGTAATGTGCGATGACGTCTCTGTATATTGTTTACAAGTTCAGATCTTTACTTTTTTTTAATATATTAAATATAATTCATCTTATACACTTGAATTGTATATGTTATTGCTTTCTGTTAAATTATTTACTATCTTAATCTTAATCTAAATATTTTATTGTTTTTAATTAATAATAATTTGATATATTTATGATTTAAATTTTAGAATTTTAGATGGTACTCCCTCTGTTCTAATTATTTTGGGCGAAATTTAGTGAAAAGTGGAATTGGGTTGGATAATAAGACAAAAAACAAGTTGATTATAGAAATGAGTGATTAAAATGGAGAGAGAATATAAGTTTGTAGATGAGATTGATTTAAAGAAAGAAAGTGAAATCATTGTCAAAAAAAGAAGGGTGCAAGATGAGTAGGATAAACTAAAGTGAAAACAGATGCAAATTGAGAGAAACAAAAAGAGCATAAAGTATTCGCAAATTCTTTCTTGAGACCGTCTATACAATAGATGTCTCAAATTTTGGGCTGGCCCAATTTATAAATTAAAAAAACTACTGAATTTGGTGCTTTCAATCTTCTTCAACATAGTGGTTTTATGACATAAATTAACCTCCATTTTCAATTGTTTATTTCATTCTATCATGACATAAACCACTTATGATCCTCTCTCAAACTCCATTTGTAGTTTTCAATCTTCATCTTTCTCTTTCAAATCATTGTCGTTTATTCTTTGTTTATCTTTTTCAACATTTGCAAGACCATCAAAGGTATGTATTTATGTTTCATCTTCACCATTTTCGTTTCTAAAGCTTTCATTTTTTTGGGTTAATTGTGTTACATATTAGATGGAATTACAATTCTCTTTTTATATTAAAAAATATATTAAGCTTCATCAATGGTGGAAATAGTGATGTTGAAGAAGACAACAATGGTGGAAATAGTGATGTTCAAGAAAGAAAGAAAAATGGTTAACCTAATTAAAATTTTCTAGTTTAATATTTTAAAATTTTAAATTTGTTTGTTTTTTGATTTAACTTGTTCTTTATTTTAGGGTTTAAAATTTGGTAAAAATAAGTGATGGTCTTGTCTTGACTTCTATATTCACAAAGTAGATCGTAAATATTTCTTCTATGAATCAAAATCACAATTCACAACCCTCAACAATCGAATGCGTCTGATTAAGTACCCATACAAAGCCATTACAATAGCTGAGATTATAATATTATGTATTTGGATTTATAATATTGTGTATTTGGGTTTATTATAGTGGTATTTGTCGTATTGTTATGTATTTGATGTGCAAATTTTATTTAACCGCAAGCACACGGTGTACGTGTAGTCGCGGGTCGAACACAAGGAAGCTTGGGACAATGGACTTTACGATTTCAGTTGATTAGATTGCTAGAGGGAATATAAATAATGATTGGTTTGTAAGCTAACAACTAAGAATGCAATAATAAACATGTGGTTTAACTATATGATGATGAGATCTAGGGTGTCGGGCATCCCCTAAAGTCTTGCATGATCCAATTCTCATTAGTGTCTATGAAGTGTAGGATTAATTGTGTGATTGAACTTGATCTTGTTAATCTCAAACTCTCGCTCTGTTGATTAACTATTAGATTTAGACCCTATTAATTCAATTCTCACGCGTTAACTTTATTGAACGAGTTAATAAGAGTTTAACTAAAGTTTACCCTAAAGCAAAGGCGATCCCAATCTCACACGCTAGTTCTATTGAATGGTTCGACAAACATATTTAATTTAGGGTTGATTAGCACAATTTAATCACTTTAATCCATAGTTTCATAGACACATCCAAGAATCAATTCATACTTAACTAACAGGTTCAAACCCTAACCCTAGAAAATAGATCTACTCACTAGACATGGTAAATGCAATAAATATTACTTCAAATTCAATGCTAAACATGAATGACAATGAATTAAGAGTTAAATTAAAACAAGCAATGATGAAATACTTAATAATAATGATAATGAATACTAAAACAATAATGGAGAAAGACAATTTATTATTAAAGGATGATTAATGCTAAAAATTAATTGTTCAACTAATAAAACTTAAACTAATACAATAATTCAAAAGCTAAAGAAGAAAACAAACTTACAAACTTGAAGGAAAATTGAATACTAAAGGCTAGATTGATGTTCTTGCAAAGTAAATTTAAAACTAAAAAATTCAAAGCTAGATTCAATGGAAAAACTAAGTAATACTCAGTAAAGTTGAAGGGAGGAAGAAGAAGAGCCCTAGTCCAGGATTAAGGACTCTATTTATACTAATGAAGGTAATTAACCCTAGGCCCAAAGAAAGCCCGGTGAAAATACGCCTAAAAAGCTGAAATTAGATACCGCCGAGTCGGCTACCCAAAAAGATCCAAGACAGCCGAGTCGTCCTGACATTCTGGAAAATTGATGATTTTGTGCAGCTTAAATCGCCGAGTCGGCGTTCCTGACAAATTTCTTACAGCTGAGTTGACGTTTGTTGGCAGACAGATTCTGCTGACTTCAAACGGTCGCCATTTCTTGCTCGGTTATCAAAATCGAACATATAATATACCGTTGGAAAGCCCTTGAAGTCTAGTTTCCAATGCCACAAACCTTGCATTAATACGATATTCCTATCAAAAGTTATCTCCAAAAGAGTAGACATGTATCAAATTTCACCTCAAAACTTTTGCATTAACAACACTTTTCAACTCTTTTGCTCTTTTACTCTTCATGGCTTGACAAAATTGATAGCTTGATACGTTCTTTGAGCAATGTAAACAAGATTAGCACCGAAAACCCACAAAAACAACTCAAAGTACCATAAATCACCCATTTGGCTACAAATTGGACATGGAATACCGAAATGGAGTGAAACCACACGAAATGACCCTAAACCGCCTCTAAACACCACAATGGAGCATAGAAATGCAAGCGATAAGTGCAAATAATTGCACTTATCAAACCACCCCATGTTTAATCTTTGCTAGTCCTCGAGCAAATCAAGGTTGAAAAATAAAAACAAGATTAAAACACGATCTCCAAATTCAAATACAAATGAGATAGAAAATTATAATGCAAGTTCTCTCTTTTTCTCTCATTTTGCCTAGGAGCTCATTTTGGGTTTTCGTCCTAGCCACTCTTTCATTTTTCCAAATCTCACATTGCTCACCCACTCATGCCGCTCTTTTGCCTAGGTCGCCCTTTCGGGTTTTCAACTTAGCGGGCTTATCTCTTTTGAAGCATGTTTCCCTTTTTCCAATGAACTATATGTACAAACTTAGCAAAACAAAAGCAATGATACAATATATAACATGAAGCTAAGATTGTACACAAATGAAGTACAAAGAGAAAATGAGTAGCAATAGGGTCTTCAGTAACCCAGGATAAAGCATATCAAAGCACAGAAAAGAATGCATAGCTAACTAGAATACTCCAATGATGAACTGGGATAACACCATTAGTTGCACCATTACCTCTTAAAACATGAACACCGGCTCTCCTTATGGCTCCCCAAAAGAAAGAGGCTTCCTATCTTAGTCTCCTTATCTCTCAAAAAAAAAAATATGATCTCACTTAGGCCCATATAAATCCCAAACCCCTTGTCGACCTCATACCCAACCTAAGACAAACATCCACACAACATCAACACAACCACAACAAAATGAAACCAAACAAAGACACCCAAACTCCAAACAGTATGGCTCAAATAATGGAGCTCTTGGATCTCGCAATCCAAGAACTAATTTGGACAAAAGAGGATGGGGGCTTATGTAGGTTAAAAATTTGTAGCTCAAATAACATGCAGTGGTTAGTATAAGATGATATGCGAGAATCTAAGTGAGAATGACTAGGTGGGTTAAGGTGGGACAATTTAGTGGAGCTAGAAATAGATAGAAGATAGAGATAGGAAAAGAAGTATACCTGTGAACGCCATAGCAACGGATGTAGATAGATGTCGACTGAAGCACACTCACTCTCCTTTTGCCTAGACCTCCTTCACAGGTTATGGCTAGCACTCTTAAAAATATTTCTTTTTTTTTCTTTTTTTTTTTTTTTTTTTTATTTTTTTCACTTTTTTTTCTCAATTTTTTCCCTTTTTTTTTGAACAGAAAATAAAAGACAAAGTAAAAACTAATCTAAGAAAATAAAAAGAATTCTACAGCTAACAGATGTAGACTCCACCCCATGTTTATCGAAAGCATTGTCCCCAATGCTTAACTGCGAAGCAAGGGAACAAAACCATGAAAAACAAAAACATATGGATAGGGGAAGTCTAAAAGGAAAATAACTAAAACAAAAAGAAGCTCTAGCTAAAAGTACGGGTTGCCTCCCGCAAAGCGCTCGTTTAACGTCATTAGCTTGACGTGTTTCAACACATGAAAATCAACTGGGCTCAAGGTCGTTACAAAGGAAAAGATTGCCCTTGGTAAGGGTATCCAAACCAATATTTACTACATACCTAGCCCAAGCATTATCATTGTCTACAAAACATATACTTTCAAAACTATTGTCCCCAACCAACTTTTTCTTTTTCTTTCTCTTACAGAACTTCTTTCTATGATTGTTGTTGGGGACAACATTAGCATTATGAACAACTGTAAGCATACTAGAAGCTACCTTGGGAGGTGTGGAACACTCCTTTGTCACATCTTTTTCCTCATGCAATGGCTCTTCGTCTCGCAAATCGTTATCCTGCACAAGTTCATCATCTTGCAACAACTCGTGGGTTAGATCAAAATTTTCATCACATATACCATCCCAACTCATTACTACTTCACTCCCCCCAGTGCCTTCAAGAAAGGCCTCTAAAGCATCAAAATCCAACTCATAGCTGGATTTAGTGGGAGTGTCTATGTGACATACAGATTCAACAGACACAGAAAAATCAGGGGAACTATCAATATTGAATTCATGTTTATCATCCCCTATTTCCATCACAATTCTACCTCTAGCAACATCCACTACAGTCCCACAAGTCGCCAAACATGGTCTCCCTAGAATGATTGGGGTCTTAGGGTCCTCAGGTATATCTACAATTAAGAAATCACAAGGGACTTTGGACTGTCCAATTCCCACTAACACATCTATCAAGATCCCATTAGGGTTGATGAGACTACGGTCGGCAAGTTGTAGTTTGGTCTCATAAGGGGGCCAGTTTACCAACACATCCTAGCTTCTTATACAATGAATATGGCATCAGACTCACACCCGCACCCAAGTCACATAAAGCTTTGTTTATCAAAACACCTCCAATAGTAACAGGAATACTGAAATTATTAGGGTCTCCTAACTTGGGAACTTTGATAGTTCCCCCATGCTTACCGGATAAAAGTTCCTCAAACATCTTGGGAACTGTGGGTGCCTTAGCTAGGATGTCAAGAAAAGACGACTCTAAAGAGTTGTCTTTGAGCAACTTCAAAAACTTCCCATACTTCCTCTCGAGTTTGGCTCGGGCCAACTTCTGAGGGAAATAGACGTATTCAATTTTAAGATCAGTTACTCTGGACTTCTTTTCATTTTCATGATCATGTTTCAATTCAACAGACTCATAACAAGCAACATTAGAACTAGTATCACCAAGTGGCTTAACAGAAGACACATCCTGTAAGGGAGTATCAGCCAGACAGCCACATCATTATCTTCCACCTCGATCACATCATTTATCTGGCTAGGCTCCTTGCCTTTGTGTTCAGGCTGGCTAGGAAACTGATTAGGAGCACGCATATTCTGCTGTTGAGACAACTGGGTCATCTGTGTCTCAAGCATCTTCATATGCGCACTACTCGACTGTATGTGTGCCTGCATTATATTTCGGAGCTCAGCAATCTGTGACTCCACATTAGATGGTGATGGGTGATGGTGTTGTGGAGTTGGATGGTGTGGAGGTTTTGGTCTTTGGTTGAACCCCGGTGGATTGTGTGGTGCTTGGTATGGAGGGGGGTTCAACACATTGGTACCCTTGTATGAAAAGCACGGGTGATTCTTAGTACCTGCATTGTAAGTGTTAGAGAAAGGGTCGTTCACCGGTCTACCATACACAGCGTTTGCCTCCTCGTAAACGTGGGGACATGCACTAGAACAGTGACCAGGAACTCCACAAGTATCGCACATGGAAACATTATTAATTGAAGGGCTAGAAGTACCACTTACCATACTTACCTTGGCCATCTGTGCGGATAGAGCGACTATCTACTTTGTGAGGGCCTTGATGGCCTCACTATTGGTGCCATCCTTTTGGGATGCACGTTCTCTTTCACTACCCCAAGAAAAGCTATTCTTGGCCATGGTCTCAAACAATCTCAAGACCTCTTGTGGTGACTTAGGGTCCATGTCACCACTACAAGCTGCATTCACCGAGGACTTGTGCTCATCATGCAACTCTACATAAAAGGATTGGGCAAGCAACCAATCTGGGATTTGATGGTGAGGGCAACTCAATAGGAGGTCTTTAAACCTCTCCCAGGCCTCGTAAAATGACTTAAAAGGCAACTGCTTAAAGGTTTGCAGCTGCGTCCTTATCTGCGATGTCTTCCTAGGAGGATAGAACTTGGCCAAAAATGCATTAGCCAACTCCTCCCAGGCCCGGTATATCCCTGCAGGTTCAGACTTTAGCCAGGCCTTGGCCTTATCCCTCAAACTGAAAGGAAAAAGCCTTAGCCGTACAGCATCTTCACTTAAATCCTTTTGTGTAATGGTGTCGCACCTCTCAACAAAGTCCGCGACGTGGTCATGGGGACTTTCAGAGGGATGTCCTCCAAACTGATTCCGTTCAATCATCTAGATGAGATGAGGTTTCAGTTCGAAGTTGTCAACACCAAAGTTAGGCTTGATACAAGGAATAGAACTTAGGGTGAGCGAAGGCGCACCCATGCGGCCAAAATTATTGTTAGCATTATTATCATTGTTTTGAGCCGCCATGTTTACCTGTCTTACCTGTCTTACCTCCTCTTCTCTATCTCGCCTTCTAAGGGCGTTAAGTCGGCGAGCTGTAGTTTCGATTTCAGGATCAAAGTGTTCAAGAGACCGGGATCTCCTGGTCGTTCAACAAAGAAACCAAAGCAAGTGTAAGATCTGGGGAGGGGGCAAACAAGAAAAGCAAAATATTAAACAAAAACCAACAAATCGATTGTCCGGCAACTCCCCGGCAATGGCGCCGAAAACTTGATGTGCAAATTTTATTTAACCGCAAGCGCACGGTGTACGTGTAGTCGCGGGTCGAACACAAGGAAGCTTAGGACAATGGACTTTACGATTTCAGTTGATTAGATTGCTAGAGGGAATATAAATAATGATTGGTTTGTAAGCTAACAACTAAAAATGCAATAATAAAGATGTACTTTAACTATATGATGATGAGATCTAGGGTGTCGGGCATCCCCTAAAGTCTTGCATGATCCAATTCTCATTAGTGTCTATGAAGTGTAGGATTAATTGTGTGATTAAACTTGATCTTGTTAATCTCAAACTCTCGCTCTGTTTAGACCCTATTAATTCAATTCTCACGTGTTAACTTTATTGAACGAATTAATAAGAGTTTAACTAAAGTTTACCCTAAAGCAAAGGCGATCCCAATCTCACACGCTAGTTCTATTGAATGGTTCGACAAAGCATATTTAATTTAGGGTTAATTAGCACAATTTAATCACTTTAATCCATAGTTTCATAGACACATCCAAGAATCAATTCATACTTAACTAATAGGTTCAAACCCTAACCCTAGAAAATGGATTTACTCACTAGACATGGTAAATGCAATAAATATTACTTCAAATTCAATGCTAAACATGAATGACAATGAATTAAGAGTTAAACTAAAACAAGCAATGATGAAATACTTAATAATAATGATAATGAATACTAAAACAATAATGGAGAAAGACAATTTATTATTAAAGGATGATTAATGCTAAAAATTAATTGTTCAACTAATAAAACTTAAACTAATACAATAATTCAAAAGCTAAAGAAGAAAACAAACTTACAAACTTGAAGGAAGATTGAATACTAAAGGCTAGATTGATGTTCTTGCAAAGTAAATTGAAAACTAAAAAATTCAAAGCTAGATTCAATGGAAAAACTAAGTAAAACTAAGTAAAGTTGAAGGGAGGAAGAAGAAGAGCCCTAGTCCAGGATTAAGGACTCTATTTATACTAATGAAGGTAATTAACCCTAGGCCCAAAGAAAGCCCGGTGAAAATACGCCTAAAAAGCTGAAATTAGATACCGCCGAGTCGACTACCCAAAAAGATCCAAGACAGCCGAGTCGTCCTGACATTCTGGAAAATTGATGATTTTGTGCAGCTTAAATCGCCGAGTCGGCGTTCTTGACAAATTTCTTACAGCCGAGTCGGCGTTTGTTGGCAGACAGATTCTGCTGACTTCAAACGATCGTCATTTTTTTCTCGGTTATCAGAATCGGACATATAATATACCGTTGGAAAGCCCTTGAAGTCTAGTTTCCAATGCCGCAAACCTTGGATTAATACGATATTCCTATCAAAAGTTATCGCCAAAAGAGTAGACATGTATCAAATTTCACCTCAAAACTTTTGCATTAACAACACTTTTCAACTCTTTTGCTCTTTTACTCTTCATGGCTTGACAAAATTGATAGCTTGATACGTTCTTTGAGCAATGTAAACAAGATTAGCATCGAAAACCCACAAAAACAACTCAAAGTACCATAAATCACCCATTTGGCTACAAATTGGACATGGAATCCCGAAATGGAGTGAAACCACACGAAATGACCCTAAACCACCTCTAAACACCACAATGGAGCATAGAAATGCAAGCGATAAGTGCAAATAATTGCACTTATCAGTATTCATATTTGAAATTATGTTAGAAGTATAATAGTGTGTATTTGGATTTATAATACTCCCTTCGTTTCTTTTTGTTGTCCACTTTCCTTATTTGGTAGTTCATTCTAATTGTCCACTTTCTATTTTTGGCAAAGATTTTTTACCTAAATACCTTCTAACTACTCCAACTTATATTATTTAAAATAACCCGTCTACCATCTTTTTTATTATTATAATCACTTAAATACCTCAACTACCACCTTTACAATTATTATAATCATTTAAAATACCCCACTACCATTTTTCTTAATTTGCATGCCTACTAGAAAGTGGACAATAAGAAGGGGGTGGAGGGAGTAGTATATATATGGGTTTATAATAAATTATATTTGTGTTTATAGTTGTGTGTAGTTTATAATATTTTGGAATTATAAAGTAATGTTATAATCCTAACTAAATAATGTTATAAGCACTACTAAACAATGTTATAATAATATTTTGGATTTATAGAATAATGTTATAATCCCAACTAAATAATGGTATACCCCTAATTAAAAATATGTTATAATAACAATTAAACTATGTTATAACCCCCTAAGAAACTATGGTGCAATCCCAATTAAATTATGTTATAACCAGGGCCGGCCCTGGGGGTGGGCCAGAAGGGCAACCGCCCAGGGCCCAAAAATTAGAAGACTATTTGGGTAAAAAATTGGGGCCCATTAAAATTGTTAAGAAAATCCATAAATATTAATAGAGGGCCCGTGAAAATTGGTAAAAGTGCCATGAATATCAAAGATAAAATAGGTGAAAGAACTAATAAAGGACTTGGTCTTGGAATTTGAAATACAAATCTCACCGTATTAGCTTTGGGAAGGAAATTATTAATTACATATTAATTATTTTCTTACCAATATGATTTTTTTTGCTACATTAAAGTGTTATTTTTCTAGGTAAAAGAAATAAGGTAAATATTTGATACTTTTAGCTTTTTTTTCTCTTTTTACTTTTTTGTTGTGACCATATTTCAATCACTGATGATAACAAAGAATTATTTTTCAATTTTTATTATGTTAAATTTTATTAGTAATCTATTGAGTTAATTTTCTAATAATAGCAACAATAATCAAAGTAAAATTACTGAACTATTTACTTTAGTAAAAGAATTAAAAATTATCTTCAGTCACTTTACTTTCAAGTATTTTATGTAAACATTTTATATTGAACTAAACTAAGAAAAATAGTTGCCTAACATAAATAGAAGAAGACAAAGTGAGGCAAACCACATAACATTAACTTTTTTTGGTCCCTGACATTTTCTTTGAACTAATACTTGTTACTCTTTATGAAAAATATACAATTTCAATTTATTTACATGTTTTAATGGTTTGGGTACAAGTTTGTTGGATTTTAGATTATTATTGGTATTTTTGTTTTGGTTGTTTGATTCTATTTTATAATATTCTGTTTACATTCTCGTAGTCTTATTAGATACAATTTTTTTTTATTCATTAAATTTAAGGAAAATATTTTTTAATGTGATATTTATTGCCACATATATAATTATTTTGTTACCATATTCAACACTTTTATGTTAGTATAGAATCAAAAATTCGACAACTATTCATTTTAGTTCTTTCAAAAAAATTAAATAAATTACATCTTAAATATAAGAGGGCCCCCAACTACGATCTCGCCCAGGGCCCCACAAATATTAGGGCCGGCCCTGGTTATAACACCCATTAAACAATGTTATACTCCCAACTACATTATATTATAAAACAACTAAAAAGGATATAACCTAGAATACACAATGTTATACTCTCAACTATACTATTATATAATCTTAAATAAAGTTAGTATAACCCCGAATATACTATTTTATAACTCCATTAAATTAAAGAAGCATTTTTTTTAAAGAAGCAACCTTTTTTTAAAAAAAAACAAATTTAAAAAGATGTGTTTGCGCTATTGACATGCGTCTGTACTATAAATGGTCTCTTAGGAGAGGGCCTCTAAAGTACTTCTATTTATTTAGCAATTATAAGAGCATGTAGCACTTTATTCCAAAAAAAATAATAATAACTGTTACGGGGTCAAATTATTATCCCGCACTTTATTTAGTCAAATCGTAACCGCCCAATAAATAACTACTCACTAACTTCCAATTTCTCCAGAAATAACCTCCCTAAAATAACTACCGACTCACATTCCACCATTATAAATACTTGTTGCATCATTAATATAGGGACCAAGCCTTGATATCCTCTTACCATACTCCATAAAAATACACCGCCCCCCTTACGATCGATATTCAACCAAATATCCCTTCATGATCTGAACTCATCCTACAATCCGTTATTCAGTTTTCATTAACTATCATATATTCATTACTTTCGGTTTCTCGATCTGACTTGAGCGTCGGAGGGGTTTTCCGGGAAACCAGTACCTCTAGGCAAGGGTAACGTTGTATTGCGGGATTTGAGGTCTCATCATCGGAAGGATCAAGCATATTGACAATTGTCCCCGATTACACCTGTCTCCAGGTATTTTTAAGTGTCTTTTACACTTCCTCGTTTCATTACCGAAACAGTTTGGCGCCGTCTGTGGGGATGACAAACATAAAAGTAGTGTGTCTCTATCATAATTGCAAATTCGAAATTATCAAACAAAAAATATGAACTTTTTAAAAATCTACTATGAACCCAAACTAAGATTAACTGCCTTACCCCTTCATCTACGTTAAGAAGACTTTTAAAAAGAAAAAAAAGAAAAGAAAAGAAAAAGAAATAACATCACTTATTTCTTTCTACATCATCCATGGCTTTCTTCTTGGTCAGTGGCCCAAATTGTTATCTTCCCCTGAAATCTAAGTTCTATTACATGTCTTGATTTACTACATTAGGCCGTGAACTTGAATGTTTGTGAATTAATATTTTGACACTTCTACGATGGTTGATGACTGATTATTCTCGATAGCTAGGCTACATTTACTACTTATCTTCCCAGCCCCTGCTAAGTATATCATCATCATCATCATCATCCTACCCAGTATATCCCGCTCATAGAGAACTATGAGCAGGGTCTGGGGAGGGAAGGACGGCGGCAACTCATACCCGTGAAGGAGAGCACGGCCAAAAGGAGTCCCCCGGCTCCAAGATGATAAAGATAAAGATTCGTACCTGCCTCGTGGAGTTAAACACATAAAGGTCTAATATGAATATAAAACAAAGGAAAACTTAAAACAATCTAAAACAAAAACACACAGTAAAGTATATGAAATGAATACTACTTAAACGTTGACTGAGTCTCATTCTTATTAGTTTGGTTCTTCATTGAAATCATTAAAATATATATGTTGGGTGAGCAAATACAATCAGTTAGCATGTTATTGAATGTGCAAATGACGTTGAAGCATATTGGATAAATATGAATATTAATTTATTGGTCTATTTGGTTTGATGTACCTTCTTAAAGGGTTATTAGATCCGTACAATATTTTCAAACCAACTATAACTGACTAAAAATTCAGTCCTAATGTTTAAGTTCGGTTTGATGTACTACCTAATGGATTAGATGACCCGTAGAACGTTTCCAAACTAGGTTTAACTAAGGGGTTAAATATTGAAGATCGGTTTGATGCACTTTTTTAAAAGGTTATTAAATCCATAGAACGTTTCCAAACAAACTTCAACTGACTAAAAAAGTCAGTCCCATGTTGAAGTTCGGTTTGATGCACTATCTAAAGGATTAGATGACCCGTAGAAAGTTCCCAAACTAGCTTCAGCTAAGTGGTTTCGGTCTAAGCAATCAGTTAGATCTATCCCAATTCAATGTATTTGCTGGAACCATGTATGATCGGATAGTAGTTCAAACTCTCTACTTCAGATCCCTGGAAAACAACCTACAGTGACGACTGTATTGGTTGGATCCGGGTACGATCTGATTATGGTTCAAACTACATCGGATCCCTAGAATACACCTACAGTGACAATTGTATTGGCTGGATCCGGGTATGATCTGATAATGGTTCAAACCATCCACCCGTGAAAGAACCATTTTAGGTGAATCGATATATGGAGAAAAATCATCACCGTCGCCTTCTAATGAAAATATTCAAGTCCCAAACCATGGGCCTTATTATTCATATTATGAAGTCATCCGAGCTTTCACCTAGTATGAAAGTCATTTATTATTATTGAAGTTCAGCAACGTGGACTTTATTTATCTTATTATATTTTTATGCAATCATCTCAACTTTCACCTAGTATGAAAGTCATCATTATTATTGAAGTCGCAAAAGTTGGGACTTTATTTGTCATATTATGGGGATTATTTGAAAAAGTTCTTCATTTAACAAGATATGCAACTGCAAGGGGCTAGTATCATCATTATCCGTACCATCACAATCCATACTCTACCATGCTTAGTCATATCATCGTTCATAGTATCAGTGTTTTCCGTACTTTCATATTGCGTTTTCATTTAATGCAAGAAATTCTTTGAGATCCATTATTGATCTAGAGTTCATTAAAATCACCTGTCAGACGTACTTGGTAGCATTTCAAAGAATCATTTAAGAATTTACAGTCCATTATTTCCGATCAGTCAGTCTAAACATTAGACGTACTTGATGTTTCAACACTAACAGCTTGTTAGACGTACTTGGCAACCAATCAGTATTCAATATTCAGTATTCAGTATTTAGTATTCAATATTCAGTATTCATCAATGTTCAAAGGATTCACCTAGTTTGATTCCTTATCTAAGTCCCGGGTGATTGACGGTTGGGCAATGCGGACCTATGTCCGATCAATATTCAGCAATGCGGACCTATGTCCGATCCATGCTCATTAATGCGGACCTATGTCCGATCAATATTCATGTTCAAGGATTCACTAGTATGATTCCTTATCAAGAAGTCCTAGGTCATTGACTACTAGGCCAAATCGTCATTCAAGTGCAAATTCCGAATCATCATATGTTGCTCAAAGGTTGTATCATCAAAAGTGGCCCAAAGGACAAATATTTATTATTCATGGGGCTTCAACTAAGTATGGACTTATTGATGCAAGAGTTTAAAGTTTATTTTATTCGGATCTAATTGTATAGTTTCTTCCGTACATTTCAATTGATTCGCATCACAGGTATGCTTATTTCCGCATAAAGACTGATAACCTCGCTACATTAAATTACCTCCTCTATCACTGTTCATGCGTGGGGCTAATGTTACGGGTGTCGGGGTCAAATTATTATCCCGCAATTTATTTAGTCAAATCGTAACCGCCCAATAAATAACTACCCACTAACTTCCAATTTCTCCAAAAATAACCTCCCTAAAATAACTACCGACTCACATTCCACCATTATATATACTTGTTGCATCATTAATATAGGGACCAAGCCTTGATATCCTCTTACCATACTCCATAAAAATACACCGCCCCCCTTACGATCGATATTCAACCAAATATCCCTTCATGATCTGAACTTATCCTACAATCCGTTATTCAGTTTTCATTAATTGTCATATATTCATTACTTTCGGTTTCCCGATCTGACTTGAGCGTCGGAGGGGTTTTCCGGGAAACCACCCCCAGGCAAGGCTAACGTTGTATTGCAGGATTTGAGGTCTCATCATCGGAAGGATCAAGCATATTGACAATTGTCCCCGATTACACCTGTCTCCATGTATTTTTAAGTGTCTTTTACACTTCCTTGTTTCATTACCGAAACAATAACGTTAGGATTTTTTATAAAACGGTATTGATAACGAAATAATAACCTATAAATGTATGGTGAATGAAATAAATATTTTATTATAATCATTTAGAACAAAAAATATTTTATGATGAGCATAATCTAATCTTCATACTATAGAATAAAAGACTTGCAAAATTCCAAGTGTCAGCTTATTAGAGTTTTGATAAATAGAATAATATTATTGGTTTCTTTTGATTAAATGACAGTTTAATTTAGGAATTAATATTGATTCAAATAATTAAAATTTTATAATGAGCATAATCTAATGTATAGGCATATTTAAAATTTTATAATAGGCATAATTTATAGGCATATTTTAAAGCTATGTTAAATTAGGTAAACAATGATATCACATTCAAAATCTTTATTAATTAGAAGGTCATCATAAAAAAAGCCTTTTTTAATGAATAAAAAGAAACTTTAATTAATAGTTGTGAGGTTGTTATAAAATTTTAATAGTGATTATTATATTTTATGTAATTGCATATTTCTTTTAAATTTATTATTATTATTATATTTGTTTTGATAAGAATTTATTATTATTATTGTTTAAAAAACACATACATCAAACAAAAAATGGATTGAAGAGAAAGTTCATATATCGCCAAGTCATTTTTTGTCTTTTATGTTGCTAACTAGAAGTATTTATTATATGAAAGACAGGTCGTCCCTGGGGGTAGGCGAGGAGTGCCGTCGTCCAGGGCCCACGTTGTAAAGGGGCCCATTTTATTGTACTCAATTGGTGTATGGCGCTTTATTTTTTTAGTGAAAATGGAGAAGCCATATTCGAAGAAGAAGAAAGATGGAGGTTGAAGAAAGCAACCCAATTTCTTATTTTAACAATTTTATATGTGAATTGACAAAAATATTCTTATAAAAGCTTTAAAATTGCACATAAATGCAAGAGTGAAAATGGAAGGAAATTAAAAGTAGTAGTGTACTAGTGCCTAGTGATGTGACTAGTCTAGGCTAGCTAAGATTAAGTTGATTGTATATATTGCTTAGTTGAGATATTAACATTTTCGGTGCATATTTTCTAATTGTGCACTTAATGTGATAATCATCTTATTATTTTCCATAATTTTAAAAGAGACGAGAAACTATTTATTTTTTATCTTATTTTTTCCATAATTTAAAAGAGACGAGACATATTTATTTTTTTATCTTATTTATTCAATAATTTTAAAAGAGATGAGACACTTTTTATTTTTTAGTGCATTTTACAACCTAATATTAGTGTTACCCATATACAATAGCGTGTTTTGTATAAGACGGGTCCATATAACCAGCTCCAATGGATGTGTTTTTTAAAAACAAATTAAATTAAGTTAATAAATTTTTTTTTTCCAGTCTTTTTAAAACTAGATATTAGATCAGTTTATATTAAGCTGTCTCACAATAAGACGGTTTTAATAAACAATTTGTCATAAGATAGTGTCACTAGTAATCAATTTAGTGAATCAACCTTTATTTTGTGATTATTAATGAATAAATTTTATTAGTTTAATAAAACAAAGCCATAGAGTCATTAATTTAATGTAAAAATAAGAAAGTATATTGCAATTTTTGTAGTGTCACAATGTTAAGAGTACCAGAAAATTATACCTTAAAATGTAATTGTACATTATAGTTCATGTGCTTTTTTTCGATTGAATTCACTTTTTATGAACACGATTTTGTTGCATTTAATTTTTTTATTACAACTTATTTATAGCTTTGACTATGTTTTCCATTAGTTATTGAAATGAAAAAGTAATTTTTTTTTCATGAAAGATATATGAAAATTCCATTTTAGATTTTTTTTATTAATGAAGGGCCCCTACTTTATAAATCAGCTAGGGCCTAATAATCGTCGGCACTAACGAAAACCCATTCATTCTCTTTACGAACTTGTGCCTCTTCTTCAGGTGTAAAATCATTCTTGATGTTGAATTTTTTCCGGATATCCTCCGACGTTTTGCCTCTGATTAAATCCGCCACAGTTTCGCATGTCAAGTCCAGCAAAGATTTAACATTCAAAAAATCTGCAGCATTTATTACATCAAATAATATGGGCAGATCAAGTCCCTTAACGAATTCTTGATCCCATTCCTTGATTTCTTGAATATACTCGGGCTTATTGTTGTTAGGACTTTCCACATGTTTTTCGCAGTACTCGATAACCTTGCCTAGTGTAGCTCCGGTTACATTATGCACCGTAAACTTTCTTCCGTTTACAGGAAGACCTTCAATAAACATATGGATTGATTGTAATTGCACTGCAACATCTTCTTCGATTTCGTATCTCACCCCATCTGAACTTATTAGAGTTACCACGTTCTCTGAAAAATTAGAAGAATCAGTCATTCTTATTATGAATTTGTAATTGAGATCAATTAAGAGAAAACTTAAAACTAAAACCCTAGAGGAGATTATATTCTTTTATAAAAATTTGTAAGTAAAGAAATAAAAAATAAACACAAGTTTGCGTGTATTTATAATAATAATAGAAGGTGAGCCGGGTTGATATGTTCACTTTTTTAGGGTTGATTGACTAATTCAATCTTTTTTTAGGTAACAACTCATATATAGATCTAAAACTCCACGTTCTAAGGGAAATCAAGTATTTTAAATAAAAGAATCTAAAATAATAACTATTTTTGGAGTTTGAATTGAATTATTGAAATACTGAAGTTACTGGCGGAATCAAGTAGCAAGGGTGCTCAAGAATTGTTCCAATCTTATCTCATTTCTTTCTCTTTTTCTATTACTTATTTGATTTCCAATTCTAATTCTTTTTACAAATTATCGATCTCTATGTAATTTTCTCTTTTTAGATCTTCTTTTATGGATTCGATCTACTTGTTTTTGAGTTTAATCGTTTGACCCAATACATTACCGAATAAGAATGGTCTCACCGTTAAATTGTCTCATTTAAAAATTAGGGTTTTAGTGTTTAATCGTTTGACCTAATGACACTAACTTTAAACCAATTTAATATGTCCAAAAGAAATCAGGCTTCCCAAAATCAACATAAGAGAATTTCTGGTGGAATATTGAAGTTTATTATTCAGTCTGTTACTCATCACCAGATAGAAGAACATGATATTAAGGTTTATTCTTTTAAAAAAAAAATACTAATAACTAATTAATTAAAAAATTCAAAATTTGTTCTGCCTAAAATTAGAATCTAGAATACATAAACTGTTAAAAATATTACTAACAAAACTTTAAACACAAATCCTTGTAGAATCGTTCTTTTTGAGAGACCATCCGTAAATTGGTGAGCCCATTATTATTTTTTAGTT
Source organism: Amaranthus palmeri (assembly GCA_019776075.1). Taxonomy (NCBI): domain Eukaryota; kingdom Viridiplantae; phylum Streptophyta; class Magnoliopsida; order Caryophyllales; family Amaranthaceae; genus Amaranthus; species Amaranthus palmeri. The sequence goes on along the minus strand of JAAKBH010000092.1, from coordinate 152,092 downwards.
TAATTAGACTTCAATGGGCTGGACTTGAAGGGTGTCTCTCAACAAAACGGTTTTTTCGGAAATTAAGTTAGAATACCACTTTTTATGCGGTACTGTAACAATGGGTTCCCAGAAATTTGGATCGGGACACCAAGAATGTACCACTAGTGACCGAATATGACGGCGTCTTTTAATCAATTAGTCTGATTTAACGATTTAATTAATTTTTAGTAATTTTTCTTATAAACCATCTTATTCATAAATTTTTTTATGATTTAACGATCCATTATCAAAATTTCTAAAAAATAAATTTCTATCGGTATGAATAATTAAACTAATTATTAAATATTATTCTATTTTATTCTTGTAAATATAGTGAATGAAACTTTAATTAATAAAATAACTTATTTAATGAATAATTATGACTATAAAATTTAATTTTATTGTAGAATTTTATTGTAGAAGCTTACGATTATATATTTTGGTTCACCCGAATTCGATTCTACATTTGTGTTGATTAATAATGTTTAGGGTAAATAAAAGTAACATTTACCAGTCTTAGTGTGATGTATAGGTGATGTTCGATAGCCCATAGTTTGCTTGTATAGGTTGGGCTATGTCATGGGTGGTGTATTTTGTTTTTTGCTGTTTTTTGCTTTTGCTTTTGGATATTATGCATAGCCCATCCCTATGCTTTGTTTGGATGGGGCTGGCCCTTAGTCCTTATCTCCAATGGCTTTTTCCCCTCGCGGGGTTTTTTATGCCGGCGGTTTTAAGGCCCCTAAGGCCCAGTCTTGGAGGTTATTCAGTTTCTAATAAAATTTCCCACTTTTCAAAAAAAAAAAAAAAAAAAAAAAAAAAAAAAGTGCCAAACTGTTTAGAAATGGTTAAGTTAGTTAAGGTGACTTTAAGTGAAACTACTTTCAATTTAAAGGGAGTTAAATGATCTGAAAGCCGCAAGTGGTGTACCTCTATCCATAAAGAAACACTAAAGCAGGGACTAGTGTCCCAAAAAGACAATCCTATGCTTAACTTAGATCGAAAAAGGTGAATGTATGAGGTAAATGTTAGTATATGTGTATGAGAATAAGATTGCGTATCCTTTTCATGTAGATGGAAGAAGTATTGCTAGCAATCAATTGTAGGATTATGGAGGTAGTTACCTGATTAATGTTAGTTCATGGTGGTCATGATTAAAAAAAGTCATTACAAAGATATTGCATATATCTACACTTATTTATCCACGTGGACAACTCACACAAACAGCCTGCACTCTCCAATGTCATTGGGAAGGTTTAAATCCATAACCTTATGGATATGAGGTACATGCTCCAACCAGCAGACCAAGTGTTGACTAGTGATATTCTAAGCTATGTGATTGAATTTATAACATAATAACACTCCTTCCATTTATTATTATGATTATTATTATTATTATTATTATTATTATTATTATTATTATTATTATTATTATTATTATTATTATTATTATTATTATTATTATTATTATTATTATGATTATTAATAAAATAAGTATTATTGATAATTTTTTATTTTATTTTATCTATTTATTTTCATTACAATGTTTATTCGATTGGAACATGTCTCATTACAACAAAAGTTTTTTATTCCAATTCAACTACTCATCTTATTAAAATGTTTTTTAATTTTTAATTTTTTATATTACAATCAATTAAACCATTGTTATAAAACAATATGTAAGAGTCGTATGATAACTTAATTACACATATAACATTCATACATTTTTATTTAAATAAATAACAACCCGTGCTTGGCACAAGAACCTATTTATATCCAACAAGAATGTTGTCAGTGTAATTGTTCTGTAGTTGTTAAAGTTTTAGACTATCAACTTAAGTTGTTATATGCACTTACAACTAACTAACCGAATTAGTCAATCTTTAGGTATTTGTTTTTTTGACCTTATTAAATGGTGAGTGACTCCAATACAAAATTTCTTGAAAAAACTGGTTGGAAATCTAATGATTTCTTAAAATCATCAATAGTTAATGGTGCTCCTCTTTAAAACAGATTAAACCATCATATCAAAGATTGTGTATATACTGACCCCTCTAGTTATTAGAATAATAAGGGGTGAAAGAATACTATAAAGTTGTTTTGAATTCATGACTGTCGTTGAAGTGTTTAAAGTTAAAATTGATTTTAAATTTAATAAAGATGGGATTTACCACGGTTTGCGGGATAATATTGATTATTTAGGTTTTTATTTTGATGATCAAAGGAAAAAAATTTATGCACAAAACTTCTCATTGTTGTGTTATTAAACAATATAAAATAAACGAAGAATTGTGTGTATATTATCAAAATTCAGATCGTGATCCTGAAAAAAGTTTATGTAAAATAGGTTTATTTCATTCGAATCTTATTGTTGAGCTGATGTTTGGAGCATCTCTCTTCAAGGTACACCCTTCAGCTGTGATGCAATCATGTGATATACTTAAAAACCTTACAATAGATATGCATAATGTTGCAAAACACTTGGATTAGTGTAACGCTCCTGAATTTTTGACCTTTTATACGAAACCAAAATCGTTAAAAACGGAAGGAGATTGGGGTATTACATTAAAATGAAATAGAGAAATAATAGTAATAATCATCTCCACTGAAGATTGAGGTGTCAAAAGACTAATTAAAAACAACGATTTAATTAAGATAAGTAATATTGATGATTTTATCTAATTATTTTTATTACAATGTTTTTTTTATTTTTATATTACCGAACATTTACCCGACACATGACATGGAGTTAGCTGCGGTAGTCTTTGCTCTTAAGATTTGGAGACATTATCTGTATGTTACAAATTTTAGGGTTTTGTCTAATCATAAGAGCCTGAAGTTTATATTCACCCAGAGGGAGTTGAATATGAGGCAACAACGATGGCTAAAGCTGATTCTAGATTATTACCTAGAGATCCGATATCATGAGGGGAAAGCTAATGTCGTTGCTGACGCTTTAAGCCGGAAAGCGGTACATAGTTTGTGTAGCGCCTTGTCTAGAGTGCGTTTAAGAGAGGAAATCAAGGAAATGGGCATTGAGTTAGTATATCATGGGGTTGTGGCATCGATTATGGAGGTGATGTCTGATTTGTTTGAGGAGATTAGGGAGGTGTGTTATTTGTAAGTATGATGATGATAATTTAATATTAATTAATTTTAATAGTAGATTATGTAATGTCTTGGTTTTATTAGGATATTAGTAAATATGCCCGTGCAATGCACGGATATGTAAATCGGTAAACACATAAAAATAAAATACAATAATAAATATAAACTAATAACAACAATGTGATTGTGATAATGTTAAAAGTGAAGATATTAAATATTTACAATTGTTCAACTCAATCGAAAACAATTAAAACACCTTACTTAGTTTATTTAGCTACATATAGATAGAAGTTAATAGGTACCTATATAGATAGAGTTTTTAGACACGTACTATAGTAATTTTATATCTTTAAATATGTACTAAAAAGCAAATTTATATTTTAATGAATTTAATGAAAGAATAAAGAACATAGATAAGCAAGATTTGAATAAAGAAGTCAGCATCTAAACTTTATGTTTATTGAGTCGTTGGTAGGCTCGAATGATCAAAATATAATCAAAAACAATTTGCAACATCATAATGACTAACACATTTCTTACAAGACGGAATACAACATATGGGTAAAGAATCAGCAAGAAGAACATCAAAGAAAAGAATGCCCAAGCTTTCGTTGCCAAGAAAAGAATTATCAAGACGGATACAAATAAATATGCCCGTGCAATGCACGGATATGTAAATGGGTAAACACATAAAAATAAAATAAAATAATAAATATAAACTAATAACAACAATGTGATTGTGATAATGTTAAAAGTGAAGATATTAAATATTTACAATTTTTCAACTAAATCGAAAACAATTAAAACACCTTACTTAGTTTATTTAGCCACATATACATAGAAGTTAATAGCTACCTATATAGATAGAGTTTTTAGACACGTGCTATAGTAATTTTATATCTTTGAATATGTACTAAAAAGCAAATTTATATTTTAAGGAATTAGGTCCATATAAACATAGCTAATTAATGCAATTTCATAATATTGTATGATATTGTATGATTTAACCTTTAAAATTTATTTCATTTGGTAAAGCTTTACAAAATCGACATTTGCAATTTTCCGATTCTTTTATAGTATTGTATAATTGTAAGATTTGATCTAATAAAAATCTTTTTGAAAACTTACCTTTAATGCTTAAAATCATAATTATTGAAATATTTATAAAATCGCCATGTGAAATTTTCCAGTTCTTTTATAGTATTGTATGATATGATATGATCTTTTATAATATTGTATAATTGTAAGATTTGATCTAATAAAAATCTTTTTGAAAACATACAATTCTTAAAATCATAATTAATGCAAAACTTTATAAAATCGGTATGTGAAACTTTTCAGTTATTGTATGATTTACCTTACTATAAAACAATAATTTAAGAGTCATATATATTTCATAGCAACACAAGTATTGAACATGTATTAGTGCAACCACAAAAGTTTTCTATTCCAATTCAACTACTTATTTTGATTAGGATATTTTTTTATTTTTTATTTTTTATATTATATATAATATATAAGGTTCATAATTTTTTATTTAAATAATTATGAACCTTATATTTTTCTATTTAAATACTTACTTAATTACATATATAAGGTTCATAATTTTTTATTTAAATAATTAACAATCTCTGCTTCACACGGGAACCTATCTACATCCTTTAGTTGTTTTTTTTTTACCATATTAACCATTGATAAATTTTAAAGCAAAATTTCCTAAAAAAAAATCATTTGAAATCTAATAACCGCTTACAATCAACAATAATAAAAAATATATAGATACTCTTCCAGACCCAACCCAACGATTAAAAAAAAGAGAAATACATAATACCAACTTTAACAGTTACAACACGTACCAACTTCTAATAGAGTAACAAAACGCTCATTTTTTAAAAAGTTATTTTTTAAGTTTTGATGGACCGCCCATTTGAAATGCGTCTTTTATAAGGACGTCCTGGAAAAAAAATTTGTGTAACTTGGTTCAATCAAAGAGTCAAGTCAAGTGATCCAATAACTATCACCAATACAAGCGCGCGCACTTAATTTTATTGTTATAGTTAATTAATAACGAGTATTATATAGTTAGAAAAATAGGTCTCACTTCTCCGAAAAAACAAAATATAGTGCAATTTGGTTCCCATTCTCACTTTCTTTCTCTTCTCAAAATCACAAAAGAAAACCTCAGAAACTCAATCATGGCTTCCTTCTATTCATGCCTCTTTTTTTCTTTGTTATTCCTCACGTTTTTTCTACCATGGTAACCCAATTTAATAAATTAGATTGTTAATTGTCGTTAGAACAGAACGTTTCTTTAACCCAAGAAATACATATTTACTCGCCAATCGGCCAATGGATTCTTCTCCGGACAATACTTCAGGGGTTTTCTTGAAAATCAGTATTTACGCGGCGATGATAATAATTGTTGTTTCGTATCTCCTACTTATTCGATTAAAAGAGTGGATGATAAGGACGATTATGAGGTTTATCTTTGCCATAATTAAATATGTTGAATGTCGACTTCAACATTAAATGCTTACCATTCTTATAAATTTCTAACATAACTTTCTATTAATATCATTTCGTGATTCTTTGAGTGCATTGTAGTTCATAATTTTGAATATCAATATTTTGTTGTGTATTAGTTCTCCCGTTTTCTTTTTTTTTTTTTTATTTATTTACACTACAACATAATTTGCTTTTAGTGAGATATATTTAGCGACATCATCATCATCATCATCATCATACCCAGTGTTCCCGCACATAGATACTCTATGGTCAGGGTCCGGGGAAGGAAGGTCGACGGCGTCTCATACCCAGAAGGAGAGAGCGGTCATAAGAGTCCTTCGGCTCTAAAATAGTCCTCAAGAATAGGACCTGCAAATACCTGAAATTTGCATCTTACACCCACAATAGCCAAGTATAGGGATCATTTAAAAAGTATAAACGATACAGGTAAAAGAGGCAGTGAATAGCGATGACAAAAGACACAGAACAGTAACAAACAAGTCTAGTAATCTAGGACGTGAATAAGGCGCCGCCATGTGGCTCTATCCCTGGTCAGGTCCTTAGAGAGGTGTAGTTCGAGCAGGTCGCTGTTAATCTGCTCCTCCCACGTCCTCTTAGGTCTTCCCCGACTTTTCTTGCCCTCCACTATGATGCGTTCGACCCTTCTCACTGGGGCGTCATGGGTGCTTCTCTGCACATGCCCAAACGATCTGAGCCTGTTCTCCCGCATCTTTGCAGAGAGAGGTGCAACCCCTAACTTCTCCCTAAAAACCTGATTTTTAATCCTGTCCATCCTTGTCTTACCACACATCCATCTCAGCATGCGCATCTCTGTTACTTCCATTCTCTACTCGAAAGCCTTCTTTACAGGCCAGCACTCTGTTCCGTACAACAAAGCCGGCCTAATCCCAACGCGGTAAAATTTCCCTTTTAGTCTACTAGGAAATCTTTTATCACAAAGCACCCCAGTCGCTGCTCTCCATTTGAGCCTACCTGTCTGTATACGGTTAGTAACGTCACCCTCAATCTCCCCATTGTTCTGAATTACTGAACCCAGATATTTGAACTTGGACGTGCATGCAACAGCTTCTCCCCTAGTGGACATCTCTGGCTCCCCTATCGATTCTGTCCCACTAAAGTTACATCGCATGTATTCAGTCTTCGAGCGACTTATGCGCATACCCTTACCCTCCAAGGCTTCCCTCCATTCTTCCAATTTACTATTAGCCTCCTCCTTAGTTTCTGCGGCCAAGACTATATGGTAATAATGTATTTTCAAGAAAGACGAGTGGCAGTTTTTTTAAAAGAATTTTTACATAAGAGCAACATGTTTATGTAGTTATTATAAGTGACGTAGCTTACTAGCTTTATTGTTCTAACTTTTGCAGAAGTTCATTAAATCTTAAGGAAATTACTTTTTTACCTTTATCTTTACAAAAGCCTGAAAACATGGGTACTGAATGGCTACTATAACGTTTTTTTGCTTATTAATATTACTGAAAACATATCCTGACAAGTTTGATACTACACTGTGGACAAAGATTTTAAATTAGCTACCACTCGTGTTTTCTAAAAACACGTTGCGACCATTTAAAATATCTTTTATTTTAATTTTCTTACATTCTATTAATTTTATATCTTTTGAAATTTAATTATTTATGTTTAATATTAATTAAATAAGAATAATATCAAAAATTTTGACACTATTAAACAACATTAATAATATTTTTCACATATAAACTTCAATTTTTCTATCTTAATACGTCACCGTACCATTTGCTCTCAATGCCATTTAAATAAGGATAATATCATAGTTCAGGGTAATAGCTTGAGATATTTTATTTCTAAATCCTGATATTACTTAGCTTATTTTCTAATATCCTTTATACATAGGGGTGAACATCGGTTCAAACCCGGACCGGATCGAAACTGGTTGGACCGAATTTTAAATTTTTAAGACATGGAGGCTAAACCGGTTACATCCGGTCCGGTTCCGATCCAACCCTGAAAACTACCGGTCCGGTCCGGGTTTAGACCGATTGGACCGGCTAACTCAATTTTAGAATATTGAAATTTAATGAAAATGTATATCATGAACTAAGTTTGTCTTACCAATTACCATCCTTCATCATTTAAAAAATTTTATTTATTAATTTAAATTTTATGGAAATTTAAAGAAACAATCAATATTAGCTAACTTAAAGTTAAACTAATATTTAAAGAAATAATATAAAAAAAGCTTAACTAAATATATATTTTAAAGAAATATTAAATTTTAATTTTTTAATTGCTTTTAAATATATACATATTAGATAAAGAATCTTTAGGAAAAAATTTCCCAAAAGGCACAATGCAAGCACAAACATGCAGACATCCACATTGCAGTAGCCGTAATTTAATATATGTGTTAATCGGTCCTATCCGGTCTAACCCTAAATTTTCCGGGTTTGGAACGGAACTCGGTCATATAAATGATGTAAAAATTGGTGTCATTACAATTCAAAAAACTCACAGGAATTAAGAATTCTGTAACAACTAATGCAAAGACAATCTATTTATAAACGACACAAAAGTATGAATTTAATGAAAGAATAAAGAACATAGATAAGCAAGATTAGAATAAAGAAGTCAGCATCTAAACTTTATGTTTATTGAGCCGTTGGTAGGCTTGAATGATCAAAAGAAAGTCAAAAACAATTTGCAACATCATCATGACTAACACGTTTCTTACAAGACGGAATTCAACATATGGATAAAAAATTATCAAAAAGAACATCCAAGAAAAGAATTCCCATGCTTTGGTTGCCAAGAAAAGAATTATCAAGACGGAATCTGATAAATCCCGCGATTCAACAATCTACTCCGAGATAAACACGGTAGTCGAACATGTGAGCAACAACAATAGAACAGGAAACAAGAGGGACGTAGAATTAGTCATGGTTATTGTTCTTTCTTTTTTGGCGGGATGAGACACAAGAAAGAATGTGATTATTCAATTCAATAAGGGTGAAATTGAAATAATTTGGAGTTCCGAATGTGCAAAAAGATTAATTAGTTTAGAAGAAAACTAAAAGTATATGATATTATTGAAATTACTACTTCACTTTTTGTTATTAAATGACAAGTAGGAAGGCTCTTATATGAAGGGACCTTTAATTAAAGATTCAAGAAACAAGTTTCTCTATTTAATATGTATATACTTGAAAGATATTAAAAAATTAAAATTTAATATTTCTTTAAATATATTTAGTTAATATTTTTTTATATTATTTCTTTAAATATGTTTCTTTAAAATACCATAAAATTTAAATTAATAAATAAAATTTTAAAATCCGGTTTAAACGATTTCGGTCTGGTCCGGGTTTGGACCGGTGTTACTATAAGGATATTAGAAAATAAGCTAAGTAATATTAGGATTTAGAAATAAAAAATATCAAGCTTATTACCCTGAATTAGGGGTGTTCAATACCGAAACTGGGTCGAACCGAATTTCGAAATCCGGGTACCCGCTTTTTCGGATACCTAAAATCGCGATCCGATTCTAACCCGGTTTAAACCAGGTACCCTGTTACCCGGTGGAAATCGGGTCGAAAACCAGATACCCAGTTTTATTAGAATGTATTTTTATTTTTTATATTTTTGTTGTTTTGTCGTTCAACCATACGTTTATTTATCTCTATTTTCACTTAAAATATTTTTTTATATAAAATTCATACAAACTCCCTATAAATCTTGAACTTAATTAGTCATTAAAGATTAATTAAGAAAATAAAAGAATAATATTATTGTTCATAGGCTTAAGTAAGAACGATTATAAAATTCAAATACTAACTCTTTAAAAATATTCAATCCGAGGTTTTAAAACCGGTTACACTAGTGGAATAATCGCCAATTGCTGCGGTTTTTTTAGGGGTATTGGCTGCGTTTTTGTCTCGCAGCCCTTGGAGTAGCAGCAAATAAGAAAACGTTATTGGCTGCGGACATTAAAACCGCAGCCCTTTAGTCATTTTTCAAAATAAAAAAAACTATTGGTTGAGGACATATACAAGAACCGCAACCCTTTAGTCATTTTAGAAAATAAAAAAAATTCAAAATCTGAAAATGAACCCAGAAAACGATGAACATGCAAACGATGAACATCAAACATAAAAAAAAACCCAGATCTATCAAAACCAAACGACTAAGAAACGAAATTAAAAAATCGAAATTAAAACGATGATCTTCCATATCTTCCAAGAACGAAATTAAAAAAAACGATATTAAAAAAAACCAAACCAGATACTGAACACAAATTCCAGATCTTCCATATCTTGAACACAAATTCCAGATCTATCAAACCAGATCATCCATGTCTTCCAAGAACGAAATTAAAAAAAACCAAACGAAATTAAGAAACCCAGAAACGAAATTAAAAAAACGAAACGAAGAACTCAGAACTATCAAACCAGAACTATCAAAAAATTCGAAGAACTCAGAACTATCAAACCAAAAACAAAAACGATGACCTTCCATATCTTCCAAGAACAAACAAACAACTCAAAAAAACGAAGAACTTACAAAAAAAACAACTCAGAACATTAAAAAAAAACACCTTTACCCATAAATTGCAATCTTCAAGAAAGAAACGAAGAACTTACAAAAAAACGAAATTTACAAAAAAGAAACGAAGAACCTAGATCTTCAAGGTTTCTTCAAAATCTTCAAGAACGCCAAAATCTTCGAAATCTTCAAGGACCCCATTGATGAAGGTTTTGAAGCAAATGAGAACAAACCGCAGCAGCCTTTGATCTTGAAATTACCCGATATTACCCAGATCTTGAAGATAAGGGTTTTGAGAAGAATTTTAAGAAGAATTTCGAAGCAGAGAAATTGTAATGAAAGGAGGAGCTACTTGTGAAGAATTTTGAGAAGAATTTCGAGGCATAATGATTATTGATGTAAGGGTTTTTTTTAGAAAAATGAAGATAAGAAATGAATTTGAGATTGGGTTTTTTAGGAAATGAATTTGAGATTTCTTAGGGTTTCTTAGATAATATATGGCGGAAGGAAATGAAGAGGCGCCGCCTCTCATACTCTAATATCTTAGGGTTTTATTATTATAAGATTTCAAGGCATGGTTATTTGCTGCGGACGTAATATAGAACCGCAGCCCATGACTTAATTCTACTTATTGGCTGCTGTCAAAGTTGTTAAAATCGTGATTCTACTTAGAATCGTTTAGTGAGGTAGAATCGAATTGGTAGAATCGAATCGTAGAATCGTACGATTCTGCAACTAAACTTAAAAATATTAAAAATATCAAGTTTCTTATTATTATTATCCAATTCAAAAGTTTAAATCAATGAATTAAAGTTTCTTTGACATTATGTTTAAGAATATAACGAAAACTTCTCAATAATTAGTTTAAATCTTCACACCGATTAAGAAATTTGTTTTTTTAAAAGTTTTCATGATGAAAATTTTGAAATTTATGTGTATATGCGAAAGAGATTAGTAAAATATGGTACATAAGATAAATTAAAAATAATTCATACTATATTAGTAGAATCGGATCGCTAAATCGTAGAATCGTGTTATGATTCTACCTTTAAATATTTTATTCCAACTAGAATAGTAAGATTCTACAACTTTAAGATTCTACCTGCGATTCAAATCGCTCGCTTGTTTTTGGATCGTAAAATCGTAAAATCGTAGATTAGAATCGCGATTTTAACAACCATGGCTGCAGTCATATAAGAAAATCGCAACCTATTCCATTTTTTTAAAATTTTATATATTGGCTGTGTATACGCTAAAACCGCAGCCAATAGCTTTTTTTCCACTTGTGTTACCCGACACGGATTATCCGATTTATGAAAACCGGGTAAATTATCCGATTTTAGAAACCGGATATCAGATAATTCGGATCGAAATTTCCGGATCAGATTATTATGAACACCTCTAGTCCTAGTCATATAGCTGTATATTTTAAATAAGATTTTGTCGGTTTGTTTTTTCTAACAATGTTCTTTCTTGAATCTTGGATTAAAGGCTTCCATTTAGAGCTGTTCATGGGCGGGCTACCCGCCAGGCCCGGCCCGCCCGGCTCGAAAAACGGGCGGGCGCGGGTAGCATTTTTAAAAAAGATTTGAAGTTTGGGCGGGTAATACCCGCCCGCCAAGATAAATGGGCGGGTAGCGACAATAAAAAATTACCCGCGGGTATACCCGCCCGCCCGCTTATTTTAATATATTAATATTTTTTTTTATGAAAGGTAATATATTAATATTAAGTAATAGACTTTGGACTTTTAAAGTAAGTCCAATAAGACAATTTCATATTAAAACTACTTTGGACTATGTAATCTAGATCCTCTTCCATTTGAGTTTATGTATTTGTAGTATTTTGGACTATGTATTGTATTTTAATTATTATTAAAACTTAATTTTATATTTTGTATTGTATTTTTGGTATTTATGAGAAAATACCCGCGGCGCCCGCGGCACCCGCCCGCTTTAAAAATGGGCGGGTAGCGACAAGAAAATATGCCCGCAATCGCGGGCGGGCATTTGAATTTTTCTGCCCGCGGGTAGATTTTGTAGCAAATACCCGCCCCGCTACCCGCGCCCGCCCGCCCATGAACAGCTCTACTTCCATTATATAAGAGCCTTAGCACTTGTCATTTCATTTAATAACAAAAAGTGAAGTATTCATTTCAAAAATATTACATCTTTTTCGTTTCTCTTCTAAACTAATAACCAAAAAAAAAATATTCATTTCAAAAGTATTCATTTCAATTTCACCCTTATTAAATTGAATATTCACATTCTTTCTTGTGTCTCATCCCGCAAAAAAAAAATAATAATCATGACTAATATTACATTCATGTTCTTTGCGGTTCTGTTGTTGTGGCTTACATATTCGATCACCGTGTTTATCTTGAAGCAGAATGTTGAATCTCCGAATGTAACAGATGTTAAGGATAGGGCAACCAAAACATGGGAATTCCTTTCTTGGACGTTCTTGAAAATGTGTGTATACTCCATTATCTTCAAATATTTTCATCCTCATATTGAATTCCGTCTGGTAAGAAACTTGTTACTACTGATGTTGCTGCGGGTCGTTGTTTTTGACACTCTTTTGATCATTCGAGCCAACCAACACGTCGATCAACATCAAGTTTAGATGCTGCTTCTTTATTCTTTTCTTGTTCATCTATCTTCTTATTCTTTCATCATATTCATACTTTGGTTTCGTTTATAAATACAATGTAATTGCTTTAGTTGTTACAAATAAAAATTCTTAATTCCAATGAGTTTTTTTTAATTGTACCGACACCAATTTTTACATCATTTATATTTCACAGAAACTTGGACGAGATGATTTCATTATGAGACTATCAATTTGGACCGATCAAATTCGCGCACCTAACGACATTTAAGATCAAAATTGTAAAATGCACAAAAAATGAAAAAAAAAAAACGCCCCGGTTGTTACACGCGCGAATTAGGCCTACGTAAATAACAATCTCATTATGATCGAGGTCGTCTCGTCCAAGACTAGATGTTTATATTTTTAATAGTATTTTGCATATTGCGGTTATATTAAAAAGGAAAAGCAGTTTATCTTGTATGAGACCGCCTCATTGTGAGACGATCTGAAAAACATGAAGCCCATACATTAAAGGTTTCTATTATTAGACTATTTAATGGGAAATATAATTGTGTATAATTTAAATATAAATAGATAAACACATTGCAATCTACAAATTAAATGGCGTTAAACTATTAATTAGTAATGTAGAATTATGATCATTACAAAAACTAATTATTATTTATTATTATTATTATAAAGGTTTCTATTATTATTATCATTATAAATGGCGTTAAACCAAGCTATCACATCCCTTTGCACACACATTATCATCCTCAAATGTGCAAGACAACGCATAGGCTACGATGTGATCAAACTCGCCTCCATCACATTGAGATTTCGGGCTTGACTCAACACCGACTAAATTCCGACCGAATTTTAGCCGGAAAATGGTCGGTCAATTTTCCGACTAAAATTTTGTCGGAGTTTAGACGGAAAATATTTAATGGTAATTTTTTTCTTCTTTTTAAATTTAAATTCCGACTAACGATTGTCAGTCGGAAAAACAGTCGGAAATTTCCGACTGTTGGGATTAGTTGGTGGTTTTTTAGTCGGTAAATTGTCATTTTTTTGTAGTGGTATTTTTCTATGAAAGATTTTTTTGAAGGCTTGAAAGACTTAATTTATAATTGAGAGCTTTTGTGTAGTTTGTAGTTGGTGAGTTTCATTGAGCTTTGTCTTTAATTTTGAATAGTTGGTGTAGCTTAGAACCCTCGACTGCTACTTGTCCAAAATTGTATCAGTCGAGGCTTTATACAAGCAAATTATAATAGCATATGAGACTAAATCCTTTGATCAATGATAAACGTAGGATTTTATATTTATATCTTCAAAAAATATATAGATACTCTTTTGAGAAAATTGTTATAACACGTACCAACTTCAAATAGGGTAACACAATGCTCGTTTTTTTAAAAATTGTTTTTAAGTTTTGATGGTCCGCCCATTTGAAACGCGTCTTTTATAAATACGACCTTAAATAAAAATTTGTGTTACTTGGTTCAATAAAAGTATCAAGTGATACAAAAACTATCATCAATACAAATTGCGCTTAATTTTATTGTTATAGTTAATAATATAGTTAAATCAATTTGGTTCCCACTCTCACTTTCTTTCTCTTCGTAAAATCCCAAAAGAAAACCTCTGAAACTTAATCATGGCTTCTTTCTATTACTGCTTCTTTTTTTCTTTGTTATTCCTCACATTTTTTTCTACTATGGCCGTATTAATCCCATCAAATTCTTTCACCCAATCTAACAAACTAGATTGTCAATCGTCGTTAGAACAAAACGTTTCTTTCTCCCAAGAAAAACGTATATACTCGCCAATGGAAACTTCTTCCCTGGACAATTCTTCAGGTGTTTTCTTGAAAATCAGTATTTACCCGGCGATGATAATTATTGTTGTTGAATGTCGAAGGTACAACAGCCTCCATAGACATCAACATTAAATGCTGACCCTTCAATTTGTTTCCTGTAAATTTCCAACATATAACTTTCTATAAATGATCATTTCGTCATTCTTTGGATAATTGTCCCGTTTTCTTGTGTTTTTAATTCTCCCGTTTTCTTGTGTTTTTAATTTATTTGGATATAATTGTTGATTTATGTTACGACTATTTGTTAGGATTTTGTAATTTCTTGCTAATTGCTTAAAATATGCTTGGACAATTTCTTTTTATTTAACCACTTTACCTTTTGTTTGACCACTTCACCTTTTATTTGACCACTTCACCTTTTGCATGTATTTTAATTAAATCTAATCTTAATACTATATCCGTTCCTTTTTGTTTGACCACTATACCTTTTACACGTATTTTTAGCAAGTTTTAAGTAATAATATCACTAAATACATATCATAAAAAATTAATGGATTCTCTTAGTTTTTTTAAATAATACCTGATTCACTAATAAAGAGTCATACGACATCTACATCAGAGATAAAAATTAGCAAGTACATAACAACTTTAACCAAAGACAATTCAAAATTAACAAAACTACAATCGTTGTATTTGAGATCTGACAATTCTGAGCATCATCTTCCACATCGCTGTTTGATACAGCCTTCTACGAGGGGGTCTATCGGTCTGTTGTAGTCTTTAGATAGAATTGAATTTGATGTAGTTGATGGTTATTGTAATTTTCGTGTCTGTTGTATTATCGCATTAATCTCTACCCACAAATCAATTACAAACCAAACTTCATAACTCCAAAGTCTCAAGAAGACAGAAATCAAAATCCAATATATGGGTAGAATCAACCCAATGAATGGGTAGAACAACTCTCCTGTAGGGAGAGGACACAAATTTATTCTAATCATATTTTAAACGCTTAAAATGGACGAGTTTAGGGGCTTACCATCAAGCAAAAGGTTGATGATAGCCTCAAACCAACTAATTAGGTTGTTTTAGAAAGAGAAGAGAGAAAATGAGAAGGGGGAGAGGGAGTCGATTATTGCTTTTATTGATAATGTTAGCTTGTTAACAACATGTGTGAATTCTCTTACTTTTTGAGTTCTTAGTTATTGTTTTTCATTTCTACCTATCATTATTTTCATGCAATCCATTGTTTTTCTTAATTTCAATTAGTACATTTCTTCATCTTGCCTTTTAATTATTTATTTAATTGTCTAGTAAGTATATTTTCTTTTAGGATTAAGGGATTGACCCTAATTTGAGGTATGGAATAATTTTTTTTAATTATATGTATGGAATTTTTATCTATAATATTAGTAAGATTTTAAATAAAACGGATTTAGTTCGTTTTAGGATTGAGGTTTATTTAGGTTAAATTTATAGTAGCTTAGCCAATGAAACGGAAATTTGAGGCTTAATATTAGTAAGGTTTTAAAAAAGATATTGATCAATTGAGAAGAATCTTGAGATTAAATAGATCACTTTTAATCATGTTAAAGATTGAATTGCATATAATTATGAGAATAATTGATTTCCATTCTAAAATAAGGTGACTCGCGATATCATTAAATTATCGGTATTATCTAGGAGTAGATAGTCGTTTACTGTTTATTCAAAATAATTCATATCTATCTTGATATAACATATAACAAAGCCACTCTAAGTAGGGGTGTGCAAAATGAGACCGGACTGGAACGGACCGGGTGAGACCGAACCGGACCGGATGCATCTGGTCCGATCTCCGGATCTTACATATTCGACATTCTGGGTTTCCAGTCCCGTCCGGTCTAAACACGAAAAATTTCGGGTTGGACCAGATGAGACCGGATGCACATAAAAGTGATTTTGAAAATAATGTTAGTTTGAATTAGATTGCGTTTGATCCTATTCGTCGAATTTGTCTAAAAATATTCCAATCTTATATCAATTTTTTTATTATACTCCTTCCATTCCTTTTTGTTTGTCCACTTTAAGAGAGAGAAATTTTAATTAGAAATTTAAAGCATATATTGAATACAAAATATATTCCTGTGAAATCTTGTTTGAGATCTTGCGAAAAAACCGTACACAAGGTAAAGTGGACAAACAAAAAGGAACGAATGGAGTAATACAATTAGATTTAATCAAAAAAAATTTATTATCAATGGGATTTTGAAGCATATTGCAAGCAATTAGCAAGAAATTAAATCCTAATAATAGTCCTAACATAAATCAACAATCATCTAAATAAATGAAAAAAAACAAGAAAACAAGAGAATTAATTCACAACAAAATATTGATATTCAAAAATATGAACCATAATGCACTCAAAGAATCACGAAATGATCATCTACAAAAAGTAATATTGGAAATTTACAAGAATGGTAAGCATTTAATGTTGATGTCCACATTCAACATATATAATAATGGCAAAGATAAACCTCCTGATCGTCCTCATCATCCACTCTTTTCAACAGCGTACAAACATGTTTAATTTATTTTATTTTTATCCCTTTAAATGCTACTCCATGATATTGTCTTACTTTTATTTGCTATTAGTAACAACAAACAAAAATTTTGACTTCTTGTAACAACGAACAAATACCCGACCTCAACTTTGCATGAAAATGTTTTTTTTTGATAATTAACGTTCTCCAAATCTTATTTTGGAATTTGTTTTTTTTAAAAAAAAAAAGCTTTTTTTCAAATGTTCTTTTATTTCTAACATCAATTAAGTTTAGGATCTAGAGATTATAATGATTCTAAAGAGAAAAGTTTCTATTGTTCTTACTGAATTATTTCTATAAAATAAATATCATGTTTTTGATATTGGCCGTAAATTTCATATAGAAGTAATCATCATACTTTTATATTACTAGTAGTTTAACGTACAAATATGTTTATCCCCTTGTTTATATCAAAAATTATACATAATTAAAAATAGAAAAAATTCACATGACTATGTTTATCATAAATTTTTGTGCGAGATGGTCTGACTGTGAGACATACATTATACATGGGTTAAATAGTCAAATAATAAAACTTTTAGCATATGGGCTTCTTGTTTTTATATCGTCTCACCGTGAGACGGTCTCATACAAGACAACTGCTTTTCTTTTTTATAATAACCGCAATATGTAAAATACTATAAAAATATAAACAACTGGTCTTGGACAAAACAACCTCATAATGACACCGTCAATTTGAGTCGGCCCAGTTCGTGCGTGTAACAACTTAGGTATTTTTTTCATTTTTTGTGCATTTATCAATTTTGATCTTCAAGGTCAAAATTGATAAATGCCCATATAATTCAAATATTGTTACACGCGCAAATTGTGTCGATCGAAATTAACGATCTCATAATGAAACTGTCACGTCTAAGTTTTTGTGAAATATAAATGATGTAAAAGTTGGTTTCGGTGCAATTAAACAATTCTGAAAATGCATATGTATTAGGCTCATTTTTTTTTAATTTTTTTGAATATGTCCCCAATTTAATGGTCTTTATTTAGTGCTTTCAAAATTATTATATTCTAATTTTTTGTTCATATTTTGATTTTTATATTATCAAATTATAAAATCGACCACTAATAAATTAAATTGTTTAGATCTATGTATTTAGAAAATGTACACTCATTAAAATATATATGAATGCAAATTTTTAAATAATCTTTTGTCACAGATTTCATACTAGGTTTTCGATGTACCATATTCGGGTTAAAATTATTAAACTTGAATGTCATAGACAAAATATCAACAACAGCAAAAATTCTTAAATAAGACGGTCTCATGGTGAAACTATCTTCATTAGGTTGGTTCATGTACATGAAGTCTTTTAAAGTTATCAGTAACAATTTTAAAGTGATCAATTGAAGAATTAATTTTATTATATGGATCCGTCTCATGGTGAAAAAGTCTCATACGAGACAAGTTGCGACAAAAATGAAAAGCAACATTGTATTTTTATAATATGGAGGTAGTTATTAGTATTTCTATAGTTTACCGGCGGTGATTATAACTAACGTTTTATCTTATTATTATTATTAAAATAATTCTAACAACAACAACAATAATAATAATAATAATAATCAAAATAATAATAATAAATAATAATTAGTTTGTGTAATGATCATAATTCTACATTACTAATTAATAGTTTAACGCCATTTAATAGTTTCATAATGAGATCGTCTCGTCCAAGTTTCTGTGAAATATAAATGATGTAAAAATTGGTGACGGTACGATTTAAAAAAACTCATTGGAATTAAGAATTTTTATTTGTAACAACTAAAGCAATTACATTGTATTTATAAACGAAACCAAAGTATGAATATCATGAAAGAATAAGAAGATAGATGAACAAGAAAATTAAAGAATAAAGAAGCAGCATCTAAAGTTGATGTTGATCGACGTGTTGGTTGGCTCGAATGATCAAAAGAGTGTCAAAAACAACGACCCGCAGCAACATGAGTAGTAACAAGTTTCTTACCAGACGGAATTCAATATGAGGATGAAAATATTTGAAGATAATGGAGTATACACACATTTTCAAGAACGTCCAAGAAAGGAATTCCCATGTTTTGGTTGCCCTATCCTTCACATCTGATGATACATTCGGAGATTCAACATTCTGCTTCAAGATAAACACGGTGATCGAATATGTGACCCACAACAACAGAATAGCAAAGAACATCAAAGTAATATTAATTTAACACAAAAACTTGGCCGACACGGCCTCAATATGAGACGGACATTGGGCCGGCCCAATATTAGGCGCGTGGCCCACACGCACGCGGGGTTGCCTCCAACTTTCCGTTTTTCCTTTTTTTTTGCATCTTTTAAACTTCCTGTTCTTGATTTGAGAATAATGCCATTACTGTTTCATTTAAAATCAATTTACTTTCCTTCTTGCTTCTTCTTCCTCCATTTTCCTTCTTGCTTCTTCTTCCTCCATTTTCGTTCTTCCTCCATTTTCGTTCTTGCTGCATTTAGGTCTTCTTCCTCAATATTTACTGGTAACGACTTGTACTATTTTTTGTTAATGCATGTTTATTTTTGGATGTGATCGTCTTGTTTTAGTCATTTTTGATGTTCTTCTTCATCATTTTCGCGTTCGTTCTTGATTACTTCTCCTTTTTCGTTTTTTTGTTTTTTTTTGATTTCGCACATTTGTTGATTTTGTTGTATTTTTCCTCTGTTTTCCATGTCTTTGTAGTGTTTTTGTTTCTTATAAACAATGGTGAAGCCCCGAGGTAAGAAATAGGATTAGGCGTTGTCGTTGGCAGCCATTGCAAAGCAAAAAGGAGTATAAAAGAAGAGTGGTAAAATCTCAAATAAGACGGCTCAATCTTCAAAAAATGCTGTTGTGAAGGCTAAACAGTCTAGAAATGGAATGAAAGAACAAATTGCAGTAATTTCAACTCCAGAGGGACCGTAAGTTATACCTCCATAATTGTTAGGGTTAACATGAAATGTATATGTTATAGATCTGAAACTTAGGTCATTTATTTTTCCATAGAATTATATTGATGTATTTGTGATGGATGTATTGTTTATGTATTCCATGTTGCCTTGTATAACTAGATGTAAATAAGATAAGTGAATAATTGATGCATATATGGTATTAATTGACAGTGATAAGTACTGAAAATGCATGTTGGTTTTTTATGTAGTTCATTGTGTTGTTTTGTATAATTTATATAGTTATCATCAAAATTTAAGGAGTTAAGTGAATGATTATATATGTTTTGTTTATGTATTCCATGTTGCCTTGTATAACTAGATGTAAATAAGATAAGTGTATAATTGATGCATGTATGGTATTAATTGAAAGTGATAAGTTTGGAATTGTATGTATTCCATGTTGCCTTGTATAACTAGATGTAATAAGATAAGTGAATAATTGATGTAAATAAAATGATCATGATATATTTTAAACTAACCTTGGATTGAATATTTTTTAAGAATTAGTTTTTTATTTTTATAATTGTTCTTACTTAACCCTATGAACAATAATATTATTCTTTCATTTTCATAATTAATCTTTAATGACTAATTAAGTTAAAGATTTTTAGGGAGTTTGTATGAATTTTATATTAAAAAATATTTTAAGTGAAAATCGAGATAAACAAACGTATGATTGAACGACAAAACGAAAAAAAATAAAAAATAAAAAGACATTCTAATAAAACCAGGTATCTGGTTTCCGACCCGGTTTAAACTAGGTATCCGGATTCCGGGTACCCGGCTTAAACCGGGTCGGAATCGGATAGCAATTTTAGGTACCCGAAAAAGCGGGTACCCGGATTTCCGGATCAGGGTCGACCCGGTACTCGGTTTTGAACACCCTTAGTTAGCTTATTTTCTAAATCCTGCCAACCTGGACAAAACCCGGACCGGACCGAAAACGTTTGGACCGAATTTTAATATTTTTAAGGCCCGGAGACCGGATCGGTTACATCCGGCCCGATTCCGGTCCAACCCTGAAAACTACCGGTCTGGTCCGGGTTTAGACCGGTTGGACCGGCTAACACTCAATTTTAGAATTTTGAAATTCTATGAAAATGTATATCATGAACTAATATTGTCTTACCAATTACCATCCTTCATCATTTAAAAAATTTTATTTATTCATTTATATTTTACGGTATTTTAAAGAAACAATCAATATTAGCTAACTTGAAGTTAAACTAATATTTATAGAAATAATATAAAAAAGATTAACTAAATATATATTTTAAAGAAATATTAAATTTTAATTTTTTAATTCCTTTCAAATATATACATATTAGATAAAGAAACTTTAGTAAAAAATTTCGCAAAAGGCACAATGCAAGCACAAATACAAGTGTTAACCGGTCCTATCCGGTCTGACCCTAAATTTTCCGGGTTTGGACCAGACCGGACTGGAACCCGAAATTTATAATTTTTAAGGACCAGAGACCGGACCTGATGCTTTCGGTCCGGGCCGGTACCTGTCGGAGTGCAACCGGTTCCGGTCTAATTTTGCACACACCTACCTATACATGTTGTCTATATATTTTAAATAAGATTTTTTTCCTTTTTTTTTTTTATAACAATCTTGTTTCTTGAATCTTTAATTAAAGGTCCTTTTATATAAGAGCCTTCCTACTTGTCTTTTAATAACAAAAAGTGATGTATTCATTTCAATAATATCATATGCTTTCGATTTCTCTTCTAAACTAATTAATCTTTTTGCACATGCGAAACTTCAAATTATTTCAATTTCACCCTTATTGATTCGAATAATCACATTCTTTCTTGTGTTTCATCCCGTCAAATAAGAAAGAACAATAATCATGACTAATTCTACGTCCCTCGTGTTTCCTGTTCTATTGTTGTTGCTCACATGTTCGACTACCGTGTTTTTCTCGGAGTCGATTGTTGAATCGTGGGATTTATCAGATTCCGTCTTGATAATTCTTAATTTCTTGGCAACCAAAGCATTGGGAATTCTTTTCTTGAACGTTCTTCTTGATAATTCTTTATCCTTATGTTGAATTCCGTCTTATAAGAAATGTGTTAGTCATGATGATGTTGCAAATTGTTTTTGACTTTCTTTTGATCATTCGAGCCTACCAACGGCTCAATAAACATAAAGTTTAGATGCTGACTTCTTTATTCTAATCTTGCTTATTTATGTTCTTTGTTCTTTCATTAAATTCATACTTTTGTGTCGTTTCTAAATAGATTGTCTTTGCATTAGTTGTTACAAAATTCGTAATTCTTGTGAGTTTTTTAAATCGTAACTACATCAATTTTTACATCATTTATATTTTACCCAAATTTTTACACCAATTTTTACCCAAATTTTTACACCAATTTTTACATCATTTATATTTCACCGATCATTTACAATTTTGATCTTAAATATTGTTACGAGCGCAAATCGGACTGACCCAAATTGATCGACTCATAATAAGATCGTCTCGTTCAATTTGCCGTGAAATATAAATGATGTAAAAATTGGTGTTGTTATGCATATTCAACAAATTGGGGACATATTCAACAAATTGTTAGAGTATATAACATATTCTGGGGCTTCAACCATCAGCTTAAGCTTTTGGTTGAGTTGGTTCCTTGACATGGTATCAGAAGCCAACGTGACAAGAGGTCACGGGTTCGAATCTCAACCACCCCTCATTTAAGTGGAATATTTAGCACCAGGTATGAGGAGAGCCTGTGTTGCATCCACACTTCTAGCCCAAAGGGCTCTCGTGTGAGGGGGCGTGTTAGAGTATATAACATATTCTGGGGCTTCAACCATCAGCTTAAGCTTTTGGTTGAGTTGGTTCCTTGACACAAATGGGCTCAGACTCAAAGATGATTATTTTAGGAATTATTTCCTAAAGTTGATTATGAGAATTCTTTAAAAAACAAACAAGTTTATTTATTCAATCTGTTGAAATTAAAATTAGTTATTTGTCCTAAATCTTATATGATAAATTTAAGGGATGCTAAATTAAGCCTTAAATTTTTGTCAACTTAAATCCCCAATTTAAAGAAAAACAATTTTGATCCCTTAAATAGTAATCATTTAACAATCTCATCATTATCTATCTATAATCTATTAAAGACTAATTATGAAGAAACGAGACTGACACATGTCAAACTCTCATTTAATATGTTCTCGCTCAGTTGTGCTGTCGTGACTTGTTAATAACGGTTGCTGTCGTGACTTGTTGAAAATCATTTCCTAAAATAGTAGAATTTATTTACGGTGCAGAATAAGATTTGGTCGGCGATTTTATTTTTTTCAATATTATTCCTACATTATTTCAAAACTGAAATGTGACTAAAATGTAAATCATTATTATTTTTCTATATGATTTCTAAAACCAAAAGAAAATAGTATTTTGATATAGAATAATTATTTTTCAACTTTATTTTACATCGGTAGAATAACATTGTTCCTAAATTTATAAACCAATGTAATTTATTGAATTTATTTACCAGCCATAAAATAATTACAATAACATCATAATTTATGGGAAAGTTTATTATATAAAATTTGGCACGATCTATGGAAACATATATTTAGAACATTATTATACAAATATAATTCAAGTACAAAATTAATTCAAAAATTTTTTTTCCGATCTTCGTGCCTGGCATAGGTATCTATCTGTCTCTTAATAATAATAATAATCATCATTATACAATTTCCTTACATTTCCACCACCATTACAATTGTGACCAATGCTACCATCACCACTACTGCCACCATCGTCAACAAGAACTTTCACATCCCAATCACCAACAATTTCCCTTAAATAAGCAAAGTATTTTTCACATAGAAATAGTCATAGTAATTGTAATCATCTCTATTTTGCTTTCCTCTCTATTTTAATTTGCTTAAATACTAATTTTAAAGTTTGAAATATAAGCATTATTTTATGTCCAATAAACAAGGGAATATTGGACATTATTAAACAACATAAATATTTTTTTTCGTATGTAAACTTTACTTTGTATCTTAACACGCCACCATTTGCTCTTATAATGTCACTGCATTGTTTAAACATTCAACTATCATTGAACATTCTAATTATTTGTCAATTGTACTTGAGTCTTGAGTGCACGAAAAAATATTAGGAAGCATAAGATACTACAAACATTAATTTTTAAAATAATTTTATATATTTTTACATTA
Organism: Amaranthus palmeri; assembly: GCA_019776075.1. Lineage (NCBI taxonomy): Eukaryota > Viridiplantae > Streptophyta > Magnoliopsida > Caryophyllales > Amaranthaceae > Amaranthus > Amaranthus palmeri. The sequence continues at coordinate 127,763 of JAAKBH010000092.1, read as the reverse complement.
TTAAGATTTGATTGTCTAATTAAATTTTTTAATTTAACTATTTGACTTATTAGTCACGGTTGTAGTGATCGAATGCTATAAATAGACATAATCTAATTATGAAAAAATCAATTAACAATAGAGTCAGAACATGAAGTATAAAGTATATATAATCACGCCTACTTAATTAATACCAAAATCTATGTACTAGAGTTGGTTCAGGTATAAAGCTCCAACTAAACATCAGCTGTTTAAATTCACCGCCTCTCGATTAGACAACCTTAAAATAAAAAGCACAAATGATATTAATTATATGAATTGAGCTATTTTACTCATATTTGTAAAACGCACGTGAGACTATCTCACATGATAGTTTTTAAATATCACTCCCTTTGTTATGATATGTTCTTATCAAATAGAATTTATGAATTTTAGTATCAAACTTTGACTACAATTTCTTATCGATCCATAAAGAAAAACATTCATGTGAAATCTTGTTAGATTCGTCCGAATATATACTTTACAAATATCAACTTTATAAATTATTAAAACTCACAATTTGTTGAATATGAACCTAACTTAACGGTCTTTATCTAGTGCTTTCATAATTATGATAATCTAATTTGTTGTTCATATTTTGATTTTTATTATCAAATTAATTATTTAATCGACCACTAATAAATTGAAATGTATAGATCTATGTATTTAGAAAATTCACACTCATTAAAATATATATGAATGCAAATTTTTTAATAATCTTTTGTCACTGATTTCATACTAGGTTTTTCATGTACCATATTAGGGTTAAAATTAATAAAGCTTAAACATCAAAGACAAAATATCAACAAAAACAAAAAGTCTTAAATAAGACGATCTCATGGTGAGACTATCTTCATTAGGCTGGCTCATGTACTTGAAGTCTATTTAAGTGATCTGTAACAATTTTGAAGTGATCAATTAGAGAATTGAACTAATTATATGGAGTCGTCTCATGGTGAAACAGTCTCATATAAGACAAGTTGCGACAAAAACTAAAAGCAACATTATATTTTTATAATATGGTGGTAGTTATTAGTATTTCTATAGTTTACGGGCGGTGATCATAACTAACTTTTTATATCTTACAAGACGGAATACAACATATGGGTAAAGAATCAGCAAGAAGAACGTCAAAGAAAAGAATGCCCAAGCTTTCGTTGCCAAGAAAAGAATTATCAAGACGGATACTAGTAAATATGCCCGTGCAATGCACGGATATGTAAATGGGTAAACACATAAAAATAAAATAAAATAATAAATATAAACTAATAACAACAATGTGATTGTGATAATGTTAAAAGTGAAGATATTAAATATTTACAATTGTTCAACTAAATCGAAAACAATTAAAACACCTTACTTAGTTTATTTAGCTACATATATATAGAAGTTAATAGCTACCTATATAGATTGAGTTTTTAGACACGTGCTATAGTAATTTTATATCTTTAAATATGTACTAAAAAGCAAATTTATATTTTAATGAATTAGGTCCATATAAACATAGCTAATTAATGCAATTTCATAATATTGTATGATATTGTATGATTTTAGGTCCATATAAACATAGCTAATTAATGCAATTTCATAATATTGTATGATATTGTATGATTTAACCCTTAAAAATTATTTCATTTGGTAAAGCTTTACAAAATCGACATTTGCAATTTTCCGATTCTTTTATAGTATTGTATAATTGTAAGATTTGATCTAATAAAAATCTTTTTGAAAACTTACCTTTAATGCTTAAAATATAATTAATGAAAAACTTTATAAAATCGCCATGTGAAATTTTTCAGTTCTTTTATAGTATTGTATGATATGATATGATATGATATGATATGATCTTATATAATATTGTATAATTGTAAGATTTGATCTAATAAAAATCTTTTTGAAAACTGCTTAAAATCATAATTAATGCAAAACTTTATAAAATCGCCATGTGGAATTTTTCAGTTATTGTATGATTTACCTTACTATAAAACAATAATTTAAGAGTCATATATATTTCATAGCAACACAAGAATTGAACATGTATTAGTGCAACCACAAAAGTTTTTTTATTCCAATTCAACTACTTATTTTGATTAGGATATTTTTTTTATTTTTTAATTTTTATATTATATATCATATATAAGGTTCATAATTTTTTATTTAAATAATTATGAACCTTATAGTTTTTTTTATTTAAATAAGTACTTAATTACATATATAAGGTTCATAATTTTTTATTTAAATAATTAACAACCCCTGCTTCACACGGGAACCTATCTACATCTTTTAGTTGTTTGTTTTTTTTTACCATATTAACCATTGATTAACTTTAAAGCAAAATTTCCTAAAAAAAACTCGTTTGAAATCTAATAACCGCTTACAATCAACAATAATAAAAAATATATGGATACTCTTCCAGACCCAACCCAACAATTAAAAAAAAAAGAGAAATACTTAATACCAACTTTAACAGTTACAACACGTTCCATCTTCAAATAGGGTAACAAAACGCTCATTTTTTTAAAAGTTGTTTTTTAAGTTTTGATGGACCGCCCATTTGAAATGCGTCTTTTATAAGGATGCTTGGAAGAAAAATTTGTGTAACTTGGTTCAATAAAAAAGTCAAGTCAAGTGATCCAATAACTATCACCAATACAAGTGCGCGCACTTAATTTTATTGTTATAGTTAATTAATAACGAGTATTATATAGTTAAATAAATAGGTCTAACTTCTCCGAAGAAACAAAATATAGTGCAATTTGGTTCCCACCCTCACTTTCTTTCTCTTCTCAATCTCAAAAGAAAACCTCAGAAACTCAATCATGGCTTCCTTCTATTAATGCCTCTTTTTTTCTTTATTATTCCTCACGTTTTTTCTACCATGGTAACCCAATTTAATAAATTATATTGTCAATTGTCGTTAGAACAGAACGTTTCTTTAACCCAAGAAATGCATATTTACTCGCCAATCGGCCAATGGATTCTTCTCTGGACAATACTTCAGGGGTTTTCTTGAAAATCAGTATTTACGCGGCGATGATAATAATTGTTGTTACGTATTTCCTACTTATTCGATTAAAAGAGTGGATGATGAGGACGATTAGGAGGTTTATCTTTGCCATTATTAAATAAATTGAATGTCGACTTCAACATTAAATGCTTACCATTCTTATAAATTTCCAACATAACTTTCTATTAATATCATTTCGTGATTCTTTGAGTGCATTGTAGTTTATAATTTTGAATATCAATATTTTGTTGTGTATTAGTTCTCCCGTTTTTTTTGTTTTTTTTTTTATTTATTAGATGATTGTTGATTTATGTTATGACTAGGGCTGTTTAGTTCAATCATGTTTATATAGGATAAAATTTTGATTCAGCTAAATTAAATTTGTTCAGCTAAAATTGAGTTTGATTCAGCTAACCGCTAACTCAACTTTTAATCTAAAAATAATTTGTTTCAAACAAATCAAGTATAATTTAGCTCAAAATAAGCTTGATTCAGCTTAATCAAGTTAGTTTAGATAAAAATAAGTTTGATTTAGTTGAGTCAAGTTTAGTTTATCAAAAAAATTGTTTGATTCAGCTAAATCGAATTAGTTAGCTTAAAGTATCTAAATCAAGTGTTGTTTTGTCTAAAATAAAGTTTGATTCAGTTGTATCAGGATTAATTCAGCTTAAGTTTGATTGAATTGGATCAAGTTTATTTTAGCTAAAATTAAACAATAAATGTGAGCCTGCGATCAAATCTTATTGACTATATCTTTAGTTGAATCAAATTTGTCTGGTAACAGACAACTTAATTAACCGACTACAACTCGTGATGCTCCAATCACAAATGATTTCAACTTGAATAAATTGTATAATAAACATAAAATTCATTCAACATAAAACTCAACTGAATTGGACTTTAACCGACCCGAGTACGAACAATAACCGAATGGAATACTAAAAAATGATATAATCGATTCAAAGTCAACCCGAACCCAATATAACCCGACTTGACATTATTGACCCGACCCATAGTCTAACCGAACACGATTCGACCTGCAGTATAATCGATCTGGATCTGAACAGTATTAACGGAACCCGATACAAACCGAACTCGATTTGACCTGAACCGAAACCGAAACAGCCCCAGTGTGGTGTTAACCCGATATAGACCCGTACTCGATTAGACCTGTAACCGAATCGACTCGAGCCAAAACGATAAAGTACTCGAAAAAACCCAAAGCCGAGAATATCCGAACCCGATTAAATCCGACCCAAAACAACTTTTAAATACCTTTTACATGAATATTTTTCTCCCTTTGATCACCAAATTGTGCCGGTTATCAAAACAACATTTAAATACCTTTTTAGATCTTGTTTTGCCATAATCCCATGATCCTAAGATGTGGGAGTAGTGGGCAATAACGTGAGTTAATGGGTAAGAAACTTGGTGGTTACTCCAAGTCTTCCCTTGTCTTCTAGCTAAAAATAGCCAAGACCTAATTTTAGAAATCTATTTTAAGATTTAAATTAAAAGTTAGTTATTTTAATTTAAGATCTAGTTTTTAATTAATTCTAAGTTAACTCCCTTGTGCTTCCTAGATTTATTCACTCGTACAACAAAAATAAAAAGAAAAATAAAAACTAAAATTATTTTCTTAATAAATTCGTTGACTCCTTCTCTGACTGTTGATCTAGGAACACTGCACTGTCTCTGATTGACCATTCTTCGAAATTGACTTGATCTGGAAACAGTAAAGTAGTAATGCCCTTTTCAACTTCTAATGGTTCCATCAACGACCTTTCACTACAAGAAAATACGTTTTGGGCGACATTTAATTCTGTCGCCCATTCTTAAAAATATGTCGCCCAAAATTGGGGCGACAAATCTCAAAAGTGACACGACAAGTGTCGCCCTATCGCCGTCGCACATATTTGGGCGACATACCGTTATTAATGACGCCCATGCTCGGGTTTGGGCGACGCATAAGGACACGAAGCCCATAATTAATAACTTTGGGCGACACATGAATATGTAGCCCATGTTTGCACTTTGGGCGACAATATCGTCTATGTAGCCCATAGTTATATGCTTCGGGCGACATAATATGTGTGTCGCCCATATATATATATATATATATATATATATATATATATATATATATATAATATATATATATATATATATATATATATATATAATTTTACAAATAAACAACACTAATTAGATCAAAATTGCAAACAATAAAGGCTAAATTATTATTAAATATAACACAAAATTACAATAAATATACAAAAAATCAATTCTTAAAATAAGAATCCTATCCAACTTAAGTGAGACGGACCAAAATGAAAAATGATGCAAATTCAATGGGACGGAGGGAGTAAAATTTAACCATAAAATGGTAAAATAATATTCCCTCTTATTCACCACAAGTGTCCCATTTACTTTATGCACTATATCCAATGCATTATTCAATCTTTAACATCTCTAATTTTGCATAGTTAAAAATTATGAAAAATTGATATAAATAATCCTTGCATTGAGACGAATCAAACAATATCTCATTTGCCTATATTTTAACTTATAGATTAATTAAAAATGCAAATTAAGAATCAGAGATGAACAGTACCCAAAAAGTAAATGGGACACTTGTGGAGAATAGGAGGGAGTATGATTTTATTAACTTCGTTATCAAATGTGAAATTGAACCATATTTAGGTTGAAATTGATCAGTTTAATGTCAAAATTGATCACAAATAGGTCAAAATTGAAAATTATATATTGGTTGATTTGTTTGAAGTTTACTTTAGGTTCAAATATAGACCTTTAAGATCAACATTAATACCTTTAAGATTAAATTGAAAAATGCTCAGAAAAAGAAAGAAATGAGAGAAAGCTAGTGAGATTGATACACGCGCGAATTGGGTCTGCCCGCTCTTCGTCTCAATTTGAGACGGTCTCGGCCAAGTCTAGCTGAATAATTATTTCAATAAAAAAACATGAAGTTGCCCATAAAGCCTTACAAGGCAAGAAATATATGGGTCCAATAAATTAAAAGTATACAATATCCAATTTATATGACGAGAGTTAAATGTAACTCTAATCATGAACGAATTAAGAAAATAATAATATGCAGTGAGATACGAAGTTTAAGTCCTTTAAAATAGAAAACAAAGTATAATATTTTTCACGCAGTAATAAGCTAAAGACTAATTATTCACACAATCACATAAGAAAATATATATTGAAATTCAAATATAACTTTTTTTTTGAAAGAAATTCAGATATAACTTAATTGGACATAAATCTTTTAAAAATTTAGTTTTGAATTAAAAACTAAATTTTTAAAAGATTTATGTCCAATTATGTTATATCTGAATTTCTTTCAAAAAAAAAGTTATAGACTAAGAACACCTTTTAATTTGTTACGTACAAATTAACTACATTGTAACATTGTAAGTTTTAAGTTAACAAAATACTCCTGCCTATTCACTACCTCAGATTGACATTATTCATTAATCACTCTTAATTTGCATTTTTTTTAAATTTTAGATGGCAACATATAATCATGTATGATCTTGTGTGAATCTAAATTTTTATAATTTTTAAGTATGCAATTAGAGATATTTAGGATTGAATTAGTTGACTAGATAAAATGCAAATACAAAATGGGACATGTTATGTGAATTGGAAGCAGTATTATTGTTATATCATTTGGTTTTTATACGTTTCGCAATGCACAAATTCAATTAGAATCTCAAAGTTGTTGTCATTAATTAAAAATTATAAAATATTAATTTATATTAAGATTAGCAATAAAATACAATTAATATTAATGGAGAATTTCATCTATTTTTTTAATTAGTTTTTAATCCATAAGGACCATAAGTTCAAACATAGTTGCATGAAATGTTATTTTAATTTGACTAGGTAAAATAAACATAGACGACTAGCAATAGATTAGACAAATCAGAATTATTATTATTGTTTAAAAAAACACATACGTGAAACAAAAAGTTGTTTGAAAAGAAATTACCTTTCTTTTTTTATAATTGTTTCTAATTAAAAGCCCATTCATTCTCTTTACGAACTTGTGCCTCTTCTTCAGGTGTAAAATCACACTTGATGTTGAATTTTTTCCGGATCTCCTCCGGCGTTTTGCCTCTGATTAAATCCGCCACAGTTTCGCATGTCAAGTCCAGCAAAGATTTGCATTCCAAAAAATTTGCAGCATGTAGTACATTAAATAATATGGACAGATCAAGTCCCTTAACGAATTCTTGATCCCATTCCTTGATTTCTTGAATATACTCGGGCTTATTGCTGTTAGGACTTTCCACATGTTTTTCGCAGTACTCGATAACCTTGCCTAGTTTTAGCTCCGGTTACATTATGCACCGTAAACTTTCTTCCGTTTACAGGAAGACCTTCAATAAACATATGGATTGATTGTAATTGCACTGCAACATCTTCTTCGATTTCGTATCTCACCCCATCTGAACTTATTAGAGTTACCACGTTCTCCGAAAAATTAGAAGAATCAGTCATTCTTATTATGAATTTGTAATTGAGATCAATTAAGAGAAAACTTAAAACTAAAACCCTAGAGGAGATTATATTCTTTTATAAAAATTTGTAAGTAAAGAAATAAAAAATAAACACAAGTTTGCGTGTATTTATAATAATAATAGAAGGTGAGCCGGGTTAATATGTTCACTTTTTTAGGGTTGATTGACTAATTCAATTTTTTTTAGGTAACAAGCTCATATATCGATCTAAAACTCCACGTTTTAAGGGAAATCAAGTATATTAAATAAAAGAATCTAAAATAATAACTAATTTTGGAGTTTGAATAAATTGGTGAAATACTGAAGTTAATGGCGGAATCAAGTAGCAAGGGTGCTCAAGAATTGTTCCAATCTTAAGGTATCAAGTCTTTCTCATTTCTTTCTCTTTTTCTATTACTTATTTGATTTCCAATTCTAATTCTTTTTACAAATCATCGATCTCTATGTAATTTTCTCTTTTTAGATCTTCTTTTATGGATTCGATCTACTTGTTTTTGAGTTTAATCGTTTGACCCAATACATTACCGAATAAGAATGGTCTCACCGTGAAATTGTCTCATTTAAAAATTTGGGTTTTAGTGTTTAATCGTTTGACCTAATGACGCTAACTTTAAACAAATTTAATATGTCCAAAAGAATCAGGCTTCCGAAAATCATCATAAGAGAATTTCCGGTGGAATATTGAAGTTTATTATTCAGTCTGTTACTCATCACCAGATAAAAGAACATGATATTAAGGTTTATTCTTTTAAAAAAAATGCTAATAACTAATTAATTAAAAAATTCAAAATTTGTTCTGCCTAAAGATAGAATCAAGAATACATAAACTGTTAAAAATATTACTAACAAAACTTTAAACACAAATCCTTGTAGAATCGGTCTTTTTGAGAGACCATGTGTAAATTGGTGAGCCCATCATTATTTTTTAGTTTAATTAGGCTTTAATGGGCTGGACTTGAGGGGCGTCTCTCAACAAAACGGTTTCTGAGCAGATTTGCTAAACTCTAAATAGCAATTGTTTAGCGTAAGATTCGGAAATTAAGTTAGAATACCACTTTTTATGTAGTACTCGAACAATGGGTTCCCAGAAATTTGGATCGGGACACCAAGTCTTGTCTCACATAAGAATGTACTAGTGACCGAATATGACGGCGTCTTTTAATCAATTAGTCTGAATTGGAAAATTACCATTTTCACATACAAGATCTTGTTATAATCATTTAGACGACATTTGGCAGAATTATGAGTAGAATCGTAAGTTGGTAGAATCGTACAATTTTAAGTAAAATAAAATTTATTGAGGTAGTTTCATGATATGATTTTATAATCCTATGATTTAATGATTTGATTAATTTTTAGTAATTTTTCTTATAAATCATCTTTCACTATTTTTTTTTACGATTTAACGATCCATTATCAAAATTTCAAAAAAATGAATTTCTTCATCGGTATGAATATTTAAACTAAATTAAATATTTTTCTATTTTATTCTTGTAAATATAATGAATGAAACTTTAATTAATAAAATAACTTTTTTTAATGAATAATTATGACTATAAAATTTAATTTTATTGTAGAATCTTACGATTATATATTTTGGTTCACCCGAATTCGATTCTACATTTGTGTTGATTAATAATGTTTAGGGTAAATAAAAGTAGCATTTACCTTTAAAGATGGAGGATTGCTTTTAATTTTTTTTTTTTATCGTGAAAGACGATGATGATTGAGTTTTACAACATACGAATTTGTAAGATGATTGTGTTTTTTTTGGGAGACATGACTTTTATGTTTGTTGTTTTCACATATAGTGCCAGATTGTTTAGAAATGGTTGAGTTTGTTAAGGTGACTTTAAGTGAAACTACTTTCAATTTATAGGGAGTGAAATGATCTGAAAGCCGCAAGTGGTGTACCTCTATCCATAAAGAAACACTAAAGCAGGGAGTAGTGTCCCGAAAAGACAATCCTATGCTTAACTTAGATCGAAAAAGGTGAATGTATGAGGTAAATGTTAGTATATGAGTATGAGAATAAGATTGCGTATCCTTTTCATGTAGATGGAAGAAGTATTTCTAGCAATCAATTGTAGGATTATGGAGGTAGAGTTACCTGATTAATGTTAGTTCATGGTGGTCATGATAAAAAAAAGTCATTACAAAGATATTGCATATACCTACACTTATTTATCCACGCTTAAGTAAGAGTTGTAAGGTTTTTTGCATTTACTTACACTTATAGGTATGGGGAAAAGCTTTAATTAGACAAATATATCAAAATTGGAGTTATAATTACCCACACTTATAAGTATGGCTATAAGCATAGTTACTCATGCTTATAAGCGTGGATAGTAGCCTAATTAATTAAATAAAAAAACTAAAAGTTTCCAATTTAGGCGCCTCTATACAACCCATCTGATTCTCTCATCCTTCCTTCTCTCCTTATTCCAAAATTCGACATTGCACGTAGACGAGATATTTTATCCCCATAATATATAAAATTTGTTCTTTTTATAACATTGCACGTAGAGGTAGTAGTAGTTTAACCAAGCTGTGGCGGATACAATCAGAGGCAAAACTCCGCAGAAGATCAGGAATACTCTCAACATCAAGTATGATTTTAACAATAGTTACCTCTAGCTTAGTTTTCAATATATGTTCTTTCTTTTGAAACTACATTCTGTTTCATTTCTTTTTTAGACACTAATAATTATATATAATTAGTTGAATCGTAATTGTTTTGTGTACATTTTTATATTATTAATTTCAAAATTTCAGTAATGTACGATGAGTCTCTGTATATTGTTTACAAGTTCAGATCTTTACTTTTTTTTAATATATTAAATATAATTCATCTTATACACTTGAATTGTATATGTTATTGCTTTCTGTTAAATTATTTACTATCTTAATCTTAATCTAAATATTTTATTGTTTTTAATTAATAATAATTTGATATATTTATGATTTAAATTTTAGAATTTTAGATGGTACTCCCTCTGTTCTAATTATTTTGGGCGAAATTTAGTGAAAAGTGGAATTGGGTTGGATAATAAGACAAAAAACAAGTTGATTATAGAAATGAGTGATTAAAATGGAGAGAGAATATAAGTTTGTAGATGAGATTGATTTAAAGAAAGAAAGTGAAATCATTGTCAAAAAAAGAAGGGTGCAAGATGAGTAGGATAAACTAAAGTGAAAACAGGTGCAAATTGAGAGAAACAAAAAGAGCATAAACTATTCGCAAATTCTTTCTTGAGACCGTCTATACAATAGATGTCTCAAATTTTGGGCTGGCCCAATTTATAAATTAAAAAAACTACTGAATTTGGTGCTTTCAATCTTCTTCAACATAGTGGTTTTATGACATAAATTAACCTCCATTTTCAATTGTTTATTTCATTCTATCATGACATAAACCACTTATGATCCTCTCTCAAACTCCATTGTAGTTTTCAATCTTCATCTTTCTCTTTCAAATCATTGTCGTTTATTCTTTGTTTATCTTTTTCAACATTTGCAAGACCATCAAAGGTATGTATTTATATTTCATCTTCACCATTTTCGTTTCTAAAGCTTTCATTTTTTTGGGTTAATTGTGTTACATATTAGATGGAATTACAATTCTCTTTTTATATTAAAAAATATTAAGCTTCATCAATGGTGGAAATAGTGATGTTGAAGAAGACAACAATGGTGGAAATAGTGATGTTCAAGAAAGAAAGAAAAATGGTTAACCTAATTAAAATTTGTAGTTTAATATTTTAAAATTTTAAATTTGTTTGTTTTAATTTAACTTGTTCTTTATTTTAGGGTTTAAAATTAGGTAAAAATAAGTGATGGTCTTGTCTTGACTTCTATATTCACAAAGTAGATCATAAATATTTCTTCTATGAATCAAAATCACAATTCACAACCCTCAACAATCGAATGCGTCTGATTAAGTACCCATACAAAGCCATTACAATAGCTGAGATTATAATATTATGTATTTGGATTTATAATATTGTGTATTTGGGTTTATTATAGTGGTATTTGTCGTATTGTTATGTATTTGATGTGCAAATTTTATTTAACCGCAAGCACACGGTGTACGTTTAGTCACGGGTCGAACACAAGGAAGCTTGGGACAATGGACTTTACGATTTCAGTTGATTAGATTGCTAGAGGGAATATAAATAATGATTGGTTTGTAAGCTAACAACTAAGAATGCAATAATAAAGATGTGGTTTAACTATATGATGATGAGATCTAGGGTGTCGGGCATACCCTAAAGTCTTGCATGATCCAATTCTCATTAGTGTCTATGAAGTGTAGGATTAATTGTGTGATTAAACTTGATCTTGTTAATCTCAAACTCTCGCTCTGTTGATTAACTATTAGATTTAGACCCTACTAATTCAATTCTCACGCGTTAACTTTATTGAACGAATTAATAAGAGTTTAACTAAAGTTTACCCTAAAGCAAAGGCGATGCCAATCTCACACGCTAGTTCTATTGAATGGTTCGACAAACATATTTAATTTAGGGTTGATTAGCACAATTTAATCACTTTAATCCATAGTTTCATAGACACATCCAATAATCAATTCATACTTAACTAATAGGTTCAAACCCTAACCCTAGAAAATAAATCTACTCACTAGACATGGTAAATGCAATAAATATTACTTCAAATTCAATGCTAAACATGAATGACAATGAATTAAGAGTTAAACTAAAACAAGCAATGATGAAATACTTAATAATAATGATAATGAATACTAAAACAATAATGGAGAAAGACAATTTATTATTAAAGGATGATTAATGCTAAAAATTAATTGTTCAACTAATAAAACTTAAACTAGTACAATAATTCAAAAGCTAAAGAAGAAAACAAACTTACAAACTTGAAGGAAGATTGAATACTAAAGGCTAGATTGATGTTCTTGCAAAGTAAATTTAAAACTAAAAAATTCAAAGCTAGATTCAATGGAAAAACTAAGTAAAACTCAGTAAAGTTGAAGGGAGGAAGAAGAAGAGCCCTAGTCCAGGATTAAGGACTCTATTTATACTAATAAAGGTAATTAACCCTAGGCCCAAAGAAAGCCCAGTGAAAATACGCCTAAAAAGCTGAAATTAGATACCGCCGAGTCGGCTACCCAAAAAGATCCAAGACAGCCGAGTCGTCCTGACATTCTGGAAAATTGATGATTTTGTGCAGCTTAAATCGCCGAGTCGGCGTTCCTGACAAATTTCTTACAGCCGAGTCGGCGTTTGTTGGCAGACAGATTCTGCTGACTTCAAACGGTCGCCATTTCTTGCTCGGTTATCAGAATCGGACATATAATATACCGTTGGAAAGCCCTTGAAGTCTAGTTTCCAATGCCACAAACCTTGGATTAATACGATATTCCTATCAAAAGTTATCGCCAAAAGAGTAGACATGTATCAAATTTCACCTCAAAACTTTTGCATTAACAACACTTTTCAACTCTTTTGCTCTTTTACTCTTGATGGCTTGACAAAATTGATAGTTTGATACGTTCTTTGAGCAATGTAAACAAGATTAGCATCGAAAACCCACAAAAACAACTCAAAGTACCATAAATCACCCATTTGGCTACAAATTGGACATGGAATCCCGAAATGGAGTGAAACCACACGAAATGACCCTAAACCGCCTCTAAACACCACAATGGAGCATAGAAATGCAAGCGATAAGTGCAATTAATTGCACTTATCAGTATTCATATTTGAAATTATGTTAGAAGTATAATAGTGTGTATTTGGATTTATAATACTCCCTTCGTTTCTTTTTTGTTGTCCACTTTCCTTATTTGGTAGTTCATTCTAATTGTCCACTTTCTATTTTTGGCAAAGATTTTTTACCTAAATACCTTCTAACTACTCCAACTTATATTATTTAAAATAACCCGTCTACCATCTTTTTTATTATTATAATCACTTAAATACCTCAACTACCACCTTTACAATTATTATAATCATTTAAAATACCCCACTACCATTTTTCTTAATTTGCATGCCTACTAGAAAGTGGACAATAAGAAGGGGGTGGAGGGAGTAGTATATATATGGGTTTATAATAAATTATATTTGTGTTTATAGTTGTGTGTAGTTTATAATATTTTGGAATTATAAAGTAATTTTATAATCCTAACTAAATAATGTTATAACACTCATTAAACAATGTTATAACACTCATTAAACAATGTTATACTCCCAACTACATTATATTATAAAACAACTAAAAATGATATAACCCAGAATACACAATGTTATACTCTCAACTATACTATTATATAATCCTAAATAAAGTTAGTATAACCCCGAATATACTATTTTATAACTCCAATAGATTAAAGAAGCATTTTTTTAAAGAAGCAACCTTTTTTCAAAAAAAAAAAAAACAAATTTAAAAAGATGTGTTTGCGCTATTGACATGCGTCTGTACTATAAATGGTCTCTTAGGAGAGGGCCTCTAAAGTAATTCTATTTATTTAGCAATTATAAGAGCATGTAGCACTTTAATCCAAAAATAATAATAATAACTGTTACGGGGTCAAATTATTATCCCGCACTTTATTTAGTCAAATCGTAACCGCCCAATAAATAACTACTCACTAACTTCCAATTTCTCCAGAAATAACCTCCCTAAAATAACTACCGACTCACATTCCACCATTATCAATACTTGTTGCATCATTAATATAGGGACCAAGCCTTGATATCCTCTTACCATACTCCATAAAAATACACCGCCCCCTTACGATCGATATTCAACCAAATATCCCTTCATGATCTGAACTCATCCTACAATCCGTTATTCAGTTTTCATTAACTATCATATATTCATTACTTTCGGTTTCTCGATCTGACTTGAGCGTCGGAGGGGTTTTCCGGGAAACCAGTACCTCTAGGCAAGGGTAACGTTGTATTGCGGGATTTGAGGTCTCATCATCGGAAGGATCAAGCATATTGACAATTGTCCCCGATTACACCTGTCTCCAGGTATTTTTAAGTGTCTTTTACACTTCCTCGTTTCATTACCGAAACAGTTTGGCGCCGTCTGTGGGGATGACAAACATAAAAGTAGTGTGTCTCTATCATAATTGCAAATTCGAAATTATCAAACAAAAAATATGAACTTTTTAAAAATCTACTATGAACCCAAACTAAGATTAACTGCCTTACCCCTTCATCTACGTTAAGAAGACTTTTAAAAAGAAAAAAAAGAAAAGAAAAGAAAAAGAAATAACATCACTTATTTCTTTCTACATCATCCATGGCTTTCTTCTTGGTCAGTGGCCCAAATTGTTATCTTCCCCTGAAATCTAAGTTCTATTACATGTCTTGATTTACTACATTAGGCCGTGAACTTGAATGTTTGTGAATTAATATTTTGACACTTCTACGATGGTTGATGACTGATTATTCTCGATAGCTAGGCTACATTTACTACTTATCTTCCCAGCCCCTGCTAAGTATATGCTTGATGATTTTCATATGAAATGAATACTACTTAAACGTTGACTGAGTCTCATTCTTATTAGTTTGGGTTCTTCATTGAAATCATTAAAATATATATGTTGGGTGAGCAAATACAATCAGTTAGCATGTTATTGAATGTGCAAATGACGTTGAAGCATATTGGATAAATATGAATATTAATTTATTGGTCTATTTGGTTTGATGTACCTTCTTAAAGGGTTATTAGATCCGTACAATATTTTCAAACCAACTATAACTGACTATGTTGGAGTTTCGGTGTGACTTCGAGTCCACCATTTGATGTTTGATGGCATGGAGGTGTGTATGAATGAGTATGACCATGTATGATGGTGTATGTGTGTGTATGGGATGATTTGGAAGAAGTTTGGAGTGGTCTCTCATGTTTGTGGATGCAAACAGCAGCCTTACGCTGTGTTAATGTGCCGCTCGACCTGCTGGGTAAAGGCTCGAGTCGAGCCTACACGCTCGATCACTCCAGAATGTCTCTGGATGCCTTGCTCGACCCCCACATGAGCCGCTCGACCCAGGCCTCTTGATGCTCGACCTGGTCGAGCGTAGTACCAGCAGCATTCTGTTTTTCAGCGATAATTCATACGGCTGCCTCATTTGTAGTGGGACCTTCCCCAATCATTTGTAAGGGTCCTATACTATAAATAGGAGTCCCACACACACTCCCATTATGAGATTCTTAAACCCTAAGCCTAAACACAAACCCTTCTTCTCTTACTTTCTTCTTCTCCAAGTGTAATACTACTTTGTAAGAGTTCTTTGAACTCCATTGATATTCTTCACATTAATACAAGCAAGCTAACCACCACAAGGAGGACGTAGCCCACATTGGGTGAACCTCGTAAATCATTGTGTCATTTATTTATTGCTTTTCTATTACTTTTCATAGCTTATTGAAGTGTTTGTTCATCCATTGCATAGAACACCCTTGCCATTGGTCTTGGGTGTTTCTTAGGGATAAAGTTTGAACCTTTAGGCCCTAGAGTACTACTTATTTCAATTGGTATCAGAGCTAGAGGCTTTTGGTGGTGTTTTGGAGTGTTCAAGGTTGCAATACTTGGGTAAACATGTCTTCAATGAAGCTAGATATTGAGAAGTTCGATAGAAGTGTAAACTTTGGCTTGTGGCAAGTCAAGATGAAGGCAATATTGATACAAAATGGGGTGCACAAAGCTCTTGAAGGTGAAGACAAGAAACCCATTGGAGTGAGTGAAGCAAAGTGGGAAGAAATGGATGCAAAAGCTCTATCGGCTATCCAACTATGTCTCTCAAATGAAGTTTTGAGAGAAGTTGTCAAGGAGACCACCTCTAAGGGGATATGGGAGAAGTTGGAGTCTCTTTATATGGCAAAGAGTGTAACCAACCGGCTACTCTTGAAGAGTAGACTCTACGACCTCCGATTGGAGGAAGGTAAACCTCTTAAACCTCATCTAGATGCATTTTATTCCATTGTGATGGATTTGCAAAATATTGATGTGAAACTTGATGATGAGGACCTTGCTATTTACTTGTTGTGTTCCCTACCACCCTCTTACAAGCACTTTAGGGAGACCTTACTTTATGGTAGGGAGAATTTGAGTAGTGATGATGTGAAGGATGCATTGACCCAAAGGGATTTGATTGAAATCCAATTGTCTAGCAAGTCACCTAGCACCTCAAATGATGGTTTGTATGTGAGGGGTAGAACTAGTGATAAGGGTTCTACTAGTGGTAGTAAGGGCAAGAGTAGGTCCAAGTCTAGAAGTTCAAACGAGAACAAGACTTGCAATTATTGTAAGCTTAAGGGTCACATCAAGAAGGATTGTTGGAAATGGAAAAAGAAGAATTCCAATGATGATGATAGGTCTAGAGATGGGTCTAATGCCGAGGCTAGCTATGCGAATGATAGCGATGATGGAGGTGCGTTGGTGGCTACCCATGACTATAAGGGTGAGAACGAGTGGATTCTAGACTCCGGGTGTTCCTTCCATATGACACCCAACAAGGACTTGTTCACTACCTATGAGAGGGTAGATGGGGGCAATGTCACTATGGGCAACGATGCTTTGTGCAAGGTTGTAGGTGTTGGGAGTGTACAATTGAAGATGTTTGATGGTATGGTGAGGACATTGTCGGATGTTAGACACGTTCCGGGGTTGAAAAAGAATTTGATTTCATTGGGCATATTAGACAAGAATGGTTGTAGGACCACTTTATATGGTGGAGAGATTAGAGTTGTTAGGGGTTCACTAGTAGTGATGAAGGGGAAGATGAAAGGGACTTTGTATGCTCTTGAGGGTTCTTCCATCTCCGGCTCCGTTAACGTCTCCACTAGTGTCATGACCGATGAAGAGACCAAACTTTGGCACTTGAGGTTAGGTCATATGGGTGAAAGGGGAATGCATGAGTTGAGCAAGCAAGGCTTGTTTGGTGGTAAGAAGCTTGGGAACTTGGGCTTTTGTGAGCATTGTGTCTATGGCAAACACAAGAGAGTAAGCTTCAAACCGGCTATCCACAACACCAAGGGAATACTTGATTATATCCATTCGGATCTTTGGGGGCCTTCTAGGAAGACCTCACTTGGTGGGTGCAACTATTTGCTTACTTTCATTGATGACTTTTCTAGGAAG
The DNA here is from genome assembly GCA_019776075.1 of Amaranthus palmeri. Taxonomy (NCBI): domain Eukaryota; kingdom Viridiplantae; phylum Streptophyta; class Magnoliopsida; order Caryophyllales; family Amaranthaceae; genus Amaranthus; species Amaranthus palmeri. Next base: position 110,053 of record JAAKBH010000092.1, on the reverse strand, counting down.
GTTTGGTGTTATTTCTTAAAGCAAAAGGATGATGTATTTGATGTCTTTGTGGATTGGAAGACAATGATTGAGAAGAAAACCGGGAGGAGCATCAAGACATTGAGAACGGACAATGGTCTTGAGTTTGTAGATAAAAAGTTTCTTCAATATTGCACCAAAGAGGGAATTGTGAGGCATAGAACATGTGTTGGAAGGCCTCAACAAAATGGTGTAGCCGAAAGGATGAACAAGACATTATTGGAGAGGGCTAGAAGTATGATCAATCAAGCTAAGTTGAGCAAAAGGTTTTGGGCCGAGGCCGTCTCTACGGCATGCTACTTGGTGAATCGTTCTCCACATACCGCCTTGAACTTCAAGTCCCCACAAGAGGTATGGTATAATTCTCCGGTCGATTATTCTAATCTTAGAGTCTTTGGTTGTCCGGCTTATATCCATGTGAGTGAAGGGAAACTTGAACCTAGAGCTAGGAAATGTATTTTCATGGGCTATGGTTTGGGTGTAAAGGGGTATCGGGTGTGGTGTGAGAAGTCTAGAAAGATCATTACTTCTAGGGATGTAGTGTTTGATGAAAATGCTTTGGTTACTCCTATTGTGGAGAACTCTATTGCTACTAACCATGATGTAGGTACATCCGATGGCACCCAAGAGGAGGTGGAGCCTCCCAATATTGAAGAAACCGAAGAAGATGCTCCACATGAAAAAGGTACCTTGGCAACTCAACGTGAAAAGAGGAGGATCATTCCTCAAAGGCGATACATAGAGGAGTGTGACTATGTTGCTTATGCCCTCACCATTGCTAGTGAGGTGGAGAGTGTTCATGATCCTAGTACCTACAAAGAGGCTATGGCCTCAAATGACTCCAAGAAGTGGCAAGTTGCTATGAAGCAAGAGATGGAGTCTCTTGCAAAGAACAAGACTTGGGTCATTGTTGAAGCACCTAGAAACAAGAAGGTTGTGGGGTGTAAATGGGTATTCAAGAAAAAGGAGGGATCTACAAGCACTAGTGCTCCGGTGTATAAGGCTAGAGTTGTTGCAAAGGGGTTCACTCAAGTTGAGGGAATTGATTTTCATGAGGTTTTCTCGCCGGTTGTGAAGCATTCATCCATTAGAGCTTTGTTGGCTATGGTAGCTATGAAGGATCTTGAATTACATCAATTGGATGTAAAGACCGCTTTCTTACATGGAGAGTTGGAGGAAGAGATCTACATGAGACAACCGGAAGGTTTTGAAGTTAAGGGTAAAGAGAGTCATGTATGCCGTTTAAAGAAGTCGCTGTATGGGTTGAAGCAATCACCTAGGCAATGGTATAAGAAGTTTGACTCGTTCATGATTTCACATGACTTTACTAGGAGCTCATATGATAGTTGCGTCTATCTCAAGAGACTTGATGGTGGAACCATCATTTATTTGATCTTATATGTTGATGACATGCTAGTTGCATGTAATAGCTTGTTTGAGGTGGAGAACTTGATGACGTTGCTTTCTAGCGAGTTCGACATGAAGGATCTTGGTGAAGCCAAGAAGATACTTGGGATGGAGATTTTGAGGGATAGAGCAAAGGGCATCTTGTACCTTAGTCAAAGGAGGTACATTGAGAAAGTTTTGAGAAGGTTCTCCATGGTTGATGCAAAGAGTGTTTCTACTCCCTTAGCTTCTCATTTCAAGCTATCCAAGAAGCTATGTCCTCAAACAAGACAAGAAGAGAAGGAAATGGAGGACATTCCATACACTTGCGCGGTTGGTAGTGTGATGTACGCCATGGTATGCTCTAGACCCGACATCGCTCAAGCGGTTAGCATGGTGAGCCGATATATGTCAAATCCGGGTAAGGGCCATTGGGAAGCGCTAAAGTGGTTGTTGAGGTATTTGAAGGGTACTTCAAATGTTTGTCTTAAATTTGGGAAAAATTCAAGTAGCTTAATTGGGTATTGTGATTCCGACTATGCGGGTGATTTGGATGCTAGAAAGTCTACTTCGGGGAATGTTTTTACATTGGGTGGAACGGCGGTGAGTTGGCAATCGTCACTCCAAGATGTTGTTGCCATGTCCACCACCGAAGCCGAGTATATATCGATCGCCGAGTCGTTCAAGGAGGCTAAGTGGTTGAAAGGATTAGTGGGTGAGTTATGTCCGGAGATGAGCTTGGTGTGTGTTCATTGTGATAGTGAGAGTGCTATTCATTTGGCAAGGAATCAAAATACCTTCCATCGAAGAACCAAGCACATCGACGTCAAGTATAATTTCATCCGAGATGAGGTTGAGCATGATAGAGTGCGAATAGCACAAATTAGCACTCATGATAATCCGGCCGACATGATGACTAAGCCGTTACCCACCACCAAGTTCACTTTATGTGTGGACTTGGTCGGTTTAGAAGCTTGCTTGTGGTAAGGCCCTTAAGGGGCATTTATGTGGTGTGTTTAGTTTGCTTGGTTGTTTGTGGTATGTGATAGATGGAGTGTCTTGGAAGAAGTGTTGTTGACTTGGTGTACTCGAGTCAAGGTGGAGATTGTTGGAGTTTCGGTGTGACTTCGAGTCCACCATTTGATGTTTGATGGCATGGAGGTGTGTATGAATGAGTATGACCATGTATGATGGTGTATGTGTGTGTATGGGATGATTTGGAAGAAGTTTGGAGTGGTCTCTCATGTTTGTGGATGCAAACAGCAGCCTTACGCTGTGTTAATGTGCCGCTCAACCTGCTGGGTAAAGGCTCGAGTCGAGCCTACACGCTCGATCACTCCAGAATGTCTCTGGATGCCTTGCTCGACCCCCACATGAGCCGCTCGACCCAGGCCTCTTGATGCTCGACCTGGTCGAGCGTAGTACCAGCAGCATTCTGTTTTTCAGCGATAATTCATACGGCTGCCTCATTTGTAGTGGGACCTTCCCCAATCATTTGTAAGGGTCCTATACTATAAATAGGAGTCCCACACACACTCCCATTATGAGATTCTTAAACCCTAAGCCTAAACACAAACCCTTCTTCTCTTACTTTCTTCTTCTCCAAGTGTAATACTACTTTGTAAGAGTTCTTTGAACTCCATTGATATTCTTCACATTAATACAAGCAAGCTAACCACCACAAGGAGGACGTAGCCCACATTGGGTGAACCTCGTAAATCATTGTGTCATTTATTTATTGCTTTTCTATTACTTTTCATAGCTTATTGAAGTGTTTGTTCATCCATTGCATAGAACACCCTTGCCATTGGTCTTGGGTGTTTCTTAGGGATAAAGTTTGAACCTTTAGGCCCTAGAGTACTACTTATTTCAGACTAAAAATTCAGTCCTAATGTTTAAGTTCGGTTTGATGTACTACCTAATGGATTAGATGACCCGTAGAACGTTTCCAAACTAGGTTTAACTAAGGGGTTAAATATTGAAGATCGGTGTAGAAACGTATAGAGACAATGAAATGTAACAAGAGGGGGGGTGAATTGTTACTTGTTCCCGTTAGAGTATTTTCGCCCTTTTCTTGCGGAATTATGAATAAAGAAAATACTCAAAACAAAATTAAAAGAAAACTTAAAGAAACACAAAGAATTTAACGTGGGAATAAGAACCACGACCCTCTAGGGATTTCTCTTCTCTAATATTTTATGTAATTCAATTCTTTATTACACAAAATAATTCTCCTTCTCCTTCTCCTTCTCCTTCTCTTCTCGGTTTCTTTCTCGTTCCCTTTCTCGATTCTCCTTCTCTTTCTCTCTTCTCTTTCTCGCTTCTCTTTCTCACTTCCCCCTTAGACTTACCCAAGTCTAATTACAAATTCTCTCAAAAACCCATACAAGATAAATTCTCTAAATTGGATGAACAAACAAAGATAGCACAAGGAACTATTTTGGAATTAATTTTCGATTAAGAACACTCAAAATTTTCCTTTTCTTGATTCTTGAAACTCACGAAATTGGGCACAAAATTTTTCGGAAATTTTTCTCTCAATGTTGATCACCAAATGTTTGTGCCGGTTAGAAAAATGCTTTTATAATCTTTTTAGAACAAGTTATGCCATAAACCCATAATCTATAGATAAGGGATTAGTGGGCATTGACCGTGAGAAGGAAATAACTTCCTTGGTGGTTATTCAAAGTCAATCCTTGACTCTAGCTAAAAATAGCCATTTTCAAGAGAGTTTTTAGGAGTTAGTTATTTTAATTCTTAGATTAATTCCTTGTGCTTCCTTGTTTATTAACCGTACAACAAGACTAAAATATAGAAAAATAAACTTAAGACTTTTTCTAAATTAATTTTGTTGACTTCTCTTCTGACCGGATTCTAGAGGAACAACGTACTGTCTCTATCTGCAACATTCATCAGTTTATCAATATCTGGAACAGTAGACTTGAACTCTACTCTTGACTTCCTCATTGACCTTCTCTACTGACTTTGACTTTGTTGACTTTGACTTTGACTTGTACGATTGCCATTGACCAGTCCTTAGGTACAATCGACGATTACAATAATCGGATATTCAACCTATAAAACAATCTCTAAAATACTTTGTTTGTTTATAATTTGTTAAGTCATCATCAAAACTCAAATGGGCCAACAATCGGTTTGATGCACTTTTTTAAAAGGTTATTAAATCCATAGAACGTTTCCAAACAAACTTCAACTGACTAAAAAAGTCAGTCCCATGTTGAAGTTCGGTTTGATGCACTATCTAAAGGATTAGATGACCCGTAGAAAGTTCCCAAACTAGCTTCAGCTAAGTGGTTTCGGTCTAAGCAATCAGTTAGATCTATCCCAATTCAATGTATTTGCTGGAACCATGTATGATCGGATAGTAGTTCAAACTCTCTACTTCAGATCCCTGGAAAACAACCTACAGTGACGACTGTATTGGTTGGATCCGGGTACGATCTGATTATGGTTCAAACTACATCGGATCCCTAGAATACACCTACAGTGACGATTGTATTGGCTGGATCCGGGTATGATCTGATAATGGTTCAAACCATCCACCCGTGAAAGAACCATTTTAGGTGAATCGATATATGGAGAAAAATCATCACCGTCGCCTTCTAATGAAAATATTCAAGTCCCAAACCATGAGCCTTATTATTCATATTATGAAGTCATCCGAGCTTTCACCTAGTATGAAAGTCATTTATTATTATTGAAGTTCAGCAACGTGGACTTTATTTATCTTATTATATTTTTATGCAATCATCTCAGCTTTCACCTAGTATGAAAGTCATCATTATTATTGAAGTCGCAAAAGTTGGGACTTTATTTGTCATATTATGGGGATTATTTGAAAAAGTTCTTCATTTAACAAGATATGCAACTGCAAGGGGCTAGTATCATCATTATCCGTACCATCACAATCCATACTCTACCATGCTTAGTCATATCATCGGTCATAGTATCAGTGTTTTCCGTACTTTCATATTGCGTTTTCATTTAATGCAAGAAATTCTTTGAGATCCATTATTGATCTAGAGTTCATTAAAATCACCTGTCAGACGTACTTGGTAGCATTTCAAAGAATCATTTAAGAATTTACAGTCCATTATTTCCGATCAGTCAGTCTAAACATTAGACGTACTTGATGTTTCAACACTAACAGCTTGTTAGACGTACTTGGCAACCAATCAGTATTCAATATTCAGTATTCAGTATTTAGTATTCAATATTCAGTACTCTGTATTCAATATTCAGTATTCATCAATGTTCAAAGGATTCACCTAGTTTGATTCCTTATCTAAGTCCCGGGTGATTGACGGTTGGGCAATGCGGACCTATGTCCGATCAATATTCAGCAATGCGGACCTATGTCCGATCCATACTCATTAATGCGGACCTATGTCCGATCAATATTCATGTTCAAGGATTCACTAGTATGATTCCTTATCAAGAAGTCCTAGGTCATTGACTACTAGGCCAAATCGTCATTCAAGTGCAAATTCCGAATCATCATATGTTGCTCAAAGGTTGTATCATCAAAAGTGGCCCAAAGGACAAATATTTATTATTCATGGGGCTTCAACTAAGTATGGACTTATTGATGCAAGAGTTTAAAGTTTATTTTATTCGGATCTAATTGTATAGTTTCTTCCGTACATTTCAATTGATTCGCATCACAGGTATGCTTATTTCCGCATAAAGACTGATAACCTCGCTACATTAAATTACCTCCTCTATCACTCTTCATGCGTGGGGCTAATGTTAATTTAGTCAAATCGTAACCGCCCAATAAATAACTACCCACTAACTTCCAATTTCTCCAAAAATAACCTCCCTAAAATAACTACCGACTCACATTCCACCATTATAAATACTTGTTGCATCATTAATATAGGGACCAAGCCTTGATATCCTCTTACCATACTCCATAAAAATACACCGCCCCCCTTACGATCGATATTCAACCAAATATCCCTTCATGATCTGAACTTATCCTACAATCCGTTATTCAGTTTTCATTAATTGTCATATATTCATTACTTTCGGTTTCCCGATCTGACTTGAGCGTCGGAGGGGTTTTCCGGAAAACCACCCCCAGGCAAGGCTAACGTTGTATTGCAAGATTTGAGGTCTCATCATCGGAAGGATCAAGCATATTGACAATTGTCCCCGATTACACCTGTCTCCAAGTATTTTTAAGTGTCTTTTACACTTCCTTGTTTCATTACCGAAACAATAACGTTAGGATTTTTTATAAAACGGTATTGATAACGAAATAATAACCTATAAATGTATGGTGAATGAAATAAATATTTTATTATAATCATTTAGAACAAAAAATATTTTATGATGAGCATAATCTAATCTTCATACTATAGAATAAAAGACTTGCAAAATTCCAAGTGTCAGCTTATTAGAGTTTTGATAAATAGAATAATATTATTGGTTTCTTTTGATTAAATGACAGTTTAATTTAGGAATTAATATTGATTCAAATAATTAAAATTTTATAATGAGCATAATCTAATGTATAGGCATATTTAAAATTTTATAATAGGCATAATTTATAGGCATATTTTAAAGCTATGTTAAATTAGGTAAACAATGATATCACATTCAAAATCTTTATTAATTAGAAGGTCATCATAAAAAAAGCCTTTTTTAATGAATAAAAAGAAACTTTAATTAATAGTTGTGAGGTTGTTATAAAATTTTAATAGTGATTATTATATTTTATGTAATTGCATATTTCTTTTAAATTTATTATTATTATTATATTTGTTTTGATACGAATTTATTATTATTATTGTTTAAAAAACACATACATCAAACAAAAAATGGATTGAAGAGAAAGTTCATATATCGCCAAGTCATTTTTTGTCTTTTATGTTGCTAACTAGAAGTATTTATTATATGAAAGACAGGTCGTCCCTGGGGGTAGGCGAGGAGTGCCGTCGTCCAGGGCCCACGTTGTAAAGGGGCCCATTTTATTGTACTCAATTGGTGTATGGCGCTTTATTTTTTTAGTGAAAATGGAGAAGCCATGTTCGAAGAAGAAGAAAGATGGAGGTTGAAGAAAGCAACCCAATTTCTTATTTTAACAATTTTATATGTGAATTGACAAAAATATTCTTATAAAAGCTTTAAAATTGCACATAAATGCAAGAGTGAAAATGGAAGGAAATTAAAAGTAGTAGTGTACTAGTGCCTAGTGATGTGACTAGTCTAGGCTAGCTAAGATTAAGTTGATTGTATATATTGCTTAGTTGAGATATTAACATTTTCGGTGCATATTTTCTAATTGTGCACTTAATGTGATAATCATCTTATTATTTTCCATAATTTTAAAAGAGACGAGAAACTATTTATTTTTTATCTTATTTTTTCCATAATTTAAAAGAGACGAGACATATTTATTTTTTTATCTTATTTATTCAATAATTTTAAAAGAGATGAGACACTTTTTATTTTTTAGTGCATTTTACAACCTAATATTAGTCTTACCCATATACAATAGCGTGTTTTGTATAAGACGGGTCCATATAACCAGCTCCAATGGATGTGTTTTTTAAAAACAAATTTAATTAAGTTAATAAATTTTTTTTTCCAGTCTTTTTAAAACTAGATATTAGATCAGTTTATATTAAGCTGTCTCACAATAAGACGGTTTTAATAAACAATTTGTCATAAGATAGTGTCACTAGTAATCAATTTAGTGAATCAACCTTTATTTTGTGATTATTAATGAATAAATTTTATTAGTTTAATAAAACAAAGCCATAGAGTCATTAATTTAATGTAAAAATAAGAAAGTATATTGCAATTTTTGTAGTGTCACAATGTTAAGAGTACCAGAAAATTATACCTTAAAATGTAATTGTACATTATAGTTCATGTGCTTTTTTTCGATTGAATTCACTTTTTATGAACACGATTTTGTTGCATTTAATTTTTTTATTACAACTTATTTATAGCTTTGACTATGTTTTCCATTAGTTATTGAAATGAAAAAGTAATTTTTTTTCATGAAAGATATATGAAAATTCCATTTTAGATTTTTTTTATTAATGAAGGGCCCCTACTTTATAAATCAGCTAGGGCCTAATAATCGTCGGCACTAACGAAAACCCATTCATTCTCTTTACGAACTTGTGCCTCTTCTTCAGGTGTAAAATCATTCTTGATGTTGAATTTTTTCCGGATCTCCTCCGGCGTTTTGCCTCTGATTAAATCCGCCACAGTTTCGCATGTCAAGTCCAGCAAAGATTTAACATTCAAAAAATCTGCAGCATTTATTACATCAAATAATATGGGCAGATCAAGTCCCTTAACGAATTGTTGATCCCATTCCTTGATTTCTTGAATATACTCGGGCTTATTGTTGTTAGGACTTTCCACATGTTTTTCGCAGTACTCGATAACCTTGCCTAGTGTAGCTCCGGTTACATTATGCACCGTAAACTTTCTTCCGTTTACAGGAAGACCTTCAATAAACATATGGATTGATTGTAATTGCACTGCAACATCTTCTTCGATTTCGTATCTCACCCCATCTGAACTTATTAGAGTTACCACGTTCTCCGAAAAATTAGAAGAATCAGTCATTCTTATTATGAATTTGTAATTGAGATCAATTAAGAGAAAACTTAAAACTAAAACCCTAGAGGAGATTATATTCTTTTATAAAAATTTGTAAGTAAAGAAATAAAAAATAAACACAAGTTTGCGTGTATTTATAATAATAATAGAAGGTGAGCCGGGTTAATATGTTCACTTTTTTAGGGTTGATTGACTAATTCAATTTTTTTCAGGTAACAAGCTCATATATCGATCTAAAACTCCACGTTTTAAGGGAAATCAAGTATATTAAATAAAAGAATCTAAAATAATAACTAATTTTGGAGTTTGAATAAATTGGTGAAATACTGAAGTTAATGGCGGAATCAAGTAGCAAGGGTGCTCAAAAATTGTTCCAATCTCTTCAAGGTACACCCTTTAGCTGTGATGCAATCATGTGATATACTTAAAAACCTTACAATAGATATGCATAATGTTGCAAAACACTTGGATTAGTGTAACGCTCCTGAATTTTTGACCTTTTATACGAAACCAAAATCGTTAAAAACGGAAGGAAATTGGGGTATTACATTAAAATAAAATAGAGAAATAATAGTATAATCATCTCCACTGAAGATTGAGGTGTCAAAAGACTAATTAAAAACAACGATTTAATTAAGATAAGTAATATTGATGATTTTATCTATTTATTTTTATTACAATGTTTTTTTATTTTTATATTACCGAACATTTACCCGACACATGACATGGAGTTAGCTGCGGTAGTCTTTGCTCTTAAGATTTGGAGACATTATCTGTATGTTACAAATTTTAGGGTTTTGTCTAATCATAAGAGCCTGAAGTTTATATTCACCCAGAGGGAGTTGAATATGAGGCAACAACGATGGCTAGAGCTGATTCTAGATTATTACCTAGAGATCCGATATCATGAGGGGAAAGCTAATGTCGTTGCTGACGCTTTAAGCCGGAAAGCGGTACATAGTTTGTGTAGCGCCTTGTCTAGAGTGCGTTTAAGAGAGGAAATCAAGGAAATGGGCATTGAGTTAGTAGATCATGGGGTTGTGGCATCGATTATGGAGATGATGTCTGATTTGTTTGATGAGATTAGGGAGGTGTGTTATTTGTAAGTATGATGATGATAATTTAATATTAATTGATTTTAATAGTAGATTATGTAATGTCTTGGTTTTATTAGGATATTAGTAAATATGCCCGTGCAATGCACGGATATGTAAATCGATAAACACATAAAAATAAAATACAATAATAAATATAAACTAATAACAACAATGTGATTGTGATAATGTTAAAAGTGAAGATATTAAATATTTACAATTGTTCAACTCAATCGAAAACAATTAAAACACCTTACTTAGTTTATTTAGCTACATATAGATAGAAGTTAATAGGTACCTATATAGATAGAGTTTTTAGACACGTACTATAGTAATTTTATATTTTTAAATATGTACTAAAAAGCAAATTTATATTTTAATGAATTAAGTCCATATAAACATAGCTAATTAATGCAAATTTATATTTTAATGAATCAAGTAGCAAGGGTGCTCAAGAATTGTTCCAATCTTGTTTCCAATTCTAATTCTAATTCCAATCTTAAGGTATCAAGTCTTTCTCATTTCTTTCTCTTTTTCTATTACTTTTTTGATTTCCAATTCTAATTCTTTTTACAAATCATCGATCTCTATGTAATTTTCTCTTTTTAGATATTCTTTTATGGATTCGATCTACTTGTTTTTGAGTTTAATCGTTTGACCCAATACATTACCGAATAAGAATGGTCTCACCGTGAAATTGTCTCATTTAAAAATTAGGGTTTTAGTGTTTAATCGTTTGACCTAATGACGCTAACTTTAAACAAATTTAATATGTCCAAAAGAATCAGGCTTCCGAAAATCATCATAAGAGAATTTCCGGTGGAATATTGAAGTTTATTATTCAGTCTGTTACTCATCACCAGATAAAAGAACATGATATTAAGGTTTATTCTTTTAAAAAAAATGCTAATAACTAATTAATTAAAAAATTCAAAATTTATTCTACCTAAAATTAGAATCTAGAATACATAAACTGCTAAAAATATTACTAACAAAACTTTAAACACAAATCCTTGTAGAATCGGTCTTTTTGAGAGACCATCTGTAAATTGGTGAGCCCATCATTATTTTTTAGTTTAATTAGGCTTTAATGGGCTGGACTTGAGGGGCATCTCTCAACAAAACGGTTTCTGAGCAGATTTGCTAAACTCTAAATAGCAATTGTTTAGCGTAAGATTCGGAAATTAAGTTAGAATACCACTTTTTATGCAGTACTGGAACAATGGGTTCCCAGAAATTTGGATCGGGACACCAAGTCTTGTCTCACATAAGAATGTACCACTAGTGACCGAATATGACGGCGTCTTTTAATCAATTAGTCTGAATTGGAAAATTACCATTTTCACATACAAGATCTTGTTATAATCATTTAGACGACATTTGGCAGAATTATGAGTAGAATCGTAAGTTGGTAGAATCGTACAATTTTAATTAAAATAAAATTTATTGAGGTAGTTTCATGATATGATTTTATGATCCTATGATTTAATGATTTGATTAATTTTTAGTAATTTTTCTTATAAATCATCTTTCACTATTTTTTTTACGATTTAACGATCCATTATCAAAATTTCAAAAAAATGAATTTCTTCATCGGTATGAATATTTAAACTAAATTAAATATTTTTCTATTTTATTCTTGTAAATATAATGAATGAAACTTTAATTAATAAAATAACTTTTTTAATGAATAATTATGACTATAAAATTTAATTTTATTGTAGAATCTTACGATTATATATTTTGGTTCACCCGAATTCGATTCTACATTTGTGTTGATTAATAATGTTTAGGGTAAATAAAAGTAGCATTTACCTTTAAAGATGGAGGATTGCTTTTAATTTTTATTTTTTTTATCGTGAAAGACGATGATGATTGAGTTTTACAACATACGAATTTGTAAGATGATTGTGTTTTTTTTGGGAGACATGACTTTATGTTTGTTGTTTTCACATATAGTGCCAGACTGTTTAGAAATGGTTGAGTTTGTTAAGGTGACTTTAAGTGAAACTACTTTCAATTTATAGGGAGTGAAATGATCTGAAAGCCGCAAGTGGTGTACCTCTATCCATAAAGAAACACTAAAGCAGGGAGTAGTGTCCCGAAAAGACAATCCTATGCTTAACTTAGATCGAAAAAGGTGAATGTATGAGGTAAATGTTAGTATATGAGTATGAGAATAAGATTGCGTATCCTTTTCATGTAGATGGAAGAAGTATTTCTAGCAATCAATTGTAGGATTATGGAGGTAGAGTTACCTGATTAATGTTAGTTCATGGTGGTCATGATAAAAAAAAGTCATTACAAAGATATTGCATATACCTACACTTATTTATCCACGCTTAAGTAAGTGTTGTAAGGTTTTTTGCATTTACTTACACTTATAGGTATGGGGAAAAGCTTTAATTAGACAAATATATCAAAATTGGAGTTATAATTACCCACACTTATAAGTATGGCTATAAGCATAGTTACTCATGCTTATAAGCGTGGATAGTAGCCTAATTAATTAAATAAAAAAACTAAAAGTTTCCAATTTAGGCGCCTCTATACAACCCATCTGATTCTCTCATCCTTCCTTCTCTCCTTATTCCAAAATTCGACATTGCACGTAGACGAGATATTTTATCCCTATAATATATAAAATTTGTTCTTTTTATAACATTGCACGTAGAGGTAGTAGTAGTTTAACCAAGCTGTGGCGGATACAATCAGAGGCAAAACTCCGCAGAAGATCAGGAATACTCTCAACATCAAGTATGATTTTAACAATAGTTACCTCTAGCTTAGTTTTCGATATATGTTCTTTCTTTGAAACTACATTCTGTTTCATTTCTTTTTTAGACACTAATAATTATATATAATTAGTTGAATCGTAATTGGTTTGTGTACGTTTTTATATTATTAATTTCAAAATTTCAGTAATGTGCGATGATGTCTCTGTATATTGTTTACAAGTTCAGATCTTTACTTTTTTTTAATATATTAAATATAATGCATCTTATACACTTGAATTGTATATGTTATTGCTTTCTGTTAAATTATTTACTATCTTAATCTTATCTAAATATTTTATTGTTTTTAATTAATAATAATTTGATATATTTATGATTTAAATTTTAGAATTTTAGATGGTACTCCCTCTGTTCTAATTATTTTGGGCGAAATTTAGTGAAAAGTGGAATTGGGTTGGATAATAAGACAAAAAACAAGTTGATTATAGAAATGAGTGATTAAAATGGAGAGAGAATATAAGTTTATAGATGAGATTGATTTAAAGAAAGAAAGTGAAATCATTGTCAAAAAAAGAAGGGTGCAAGATGAGTAGGATAAACTAAAGTGAAAACAGGTGCAAATTGAGAGAAACAAAAAGAGCATAAAGTATTCGCAAATTCTTTCTTGAGACCGTCTATACAATAGATGTCCCAAATTTTGGGCTGGCCCAATTTATAAATTAAAAAAACTACTGAATTTGGTGCTTTCAATCTTCTTCAACATAGTGGTTTTATGACATAAATTAACCTCCATTTTCAATTGTTTATTTCATTCTATCATGACATAAACCACTTATGATCCTCTCTCAAACTCCATTTGTAGTTTTCAATCTTCATCTTTCTCTTTCAAATCATTGTCGTTTATTCTTTGTTTATCTTTTTCAACATTTGCAAGACCATCAAAGGTATGTATTTATATTTCATCTTCACCATTTTCGTTTCTAAAGCTTTCATTTTTTTGGGTTAATTGTGTTACATATTAGATGGAATTACAATTCTCTTTTTATATTAAAAAATATTAAGCTTCATCAATGGTGGAAATAGTGATGTTGAAGAAGACAACAATGGTGGAAATAGTGATGTTCAAGAAAGAAAGAAAAATGGTTAACCTAATTAAAATTTGTAGTTTAATATTTTAAAATTTTAAATTTGTTTGTTTTTTGATTTAACTTGTTCTTTATTTTAGGGTTTAAAATTAGGTAAAAATAAGTGATGGTCTTGTCTTGACTTCTATATTCACAAAGTAGATCATAAATATTTCTTCTATGAATCAAAATCACAATTCACAACCCTCAACAATCGAATGCGTCTGATTAAGTACCCATACAAAGCCATTACAATAGCTGAGATTATAATATTATGTATTTGGATTTATAATATTGTGTATTTGGGTTTATTATAGTGGTATTTGTCGTATTGTTATGTATTTGATGTGCAAATTTTATTTAACCGCAAGCACACGGTGTACGTGTAGTCGCGGGTCGAACACAAGGAAGCTTGGGACAATGGACTTTACGATTTCAGTTGATTAGATTGCTAGAGGGAATATAAATAATGATTGGTTTGTAAGCTAACAACTAAGAATGCAATAATAAAGATGTGGTTTAACTATATGATGATGAGATCTAGGGTGTCGGGCATACCCTAAAGTCTTGCATGATCCAATTCTCATTAGTGTCCATGAAGTGTAGGATTAATTGTGTGATTAAACTTGATCTTGTTAATCTCAAACTCTCGCTCTGTTGATTAACTATTAGATTTAGACCCTATTAATTCAATTCTCACGCGTTAACTTTATTGAACGAATTAATAAAAGTTTAACTAAAGTTTACCCTAAAGCAAAGGCGATCCCAATCTCACACGCTAGTTCTATTGAATGGTTCGACAAACATATTTAATTTAGGGTTGATTAGCACAATTTAATCACTTTAATCCATTGTTTCATAGACACATCCAATAATCAATTCATACTTAACTAATAGGTTCAAACCCTAACCCTAGAAAATAGATCTACTCACTAGACATGGTAAATGCAATAAATATTACTTCAAATTCAATGCTAAACATGAATGACAATGAATTAAGAGTTAAATTAAAACAAGCAATGATGAAATACTTTTTTTTTTTTTTTTTTTTTTTTTGATGAAGTTGATGAAATACTTAATAATAATGATAATGAATACTAAAACAATAATGGAGAAAGACAATTTATTATTAAAGGATGATTAATGCTAAAAATTAATTGTTCAACTAATAAAACTTAAACTAATACTATAATTCAAAAGCTAAAGAAAAAAACAAACTTACAAACTTGAAGGAAGATTGAATACTAAAGGCTAGATTGATGTTCTTGCAAAGTAAATTTAAAATTAAAAAATTCAAAGCTAGATTCAATGGAAAAACTAAGTAAAGCTCAGTAAAGTTGAAGGGAGGAAGAAGAAGAGCCCTAGTCCAGGATTAAGGACTCTATTTATACTAATAAAGGTAATTAACCCTAGGCCCAAAGAAAGCCCGGTGAAAATACGCCTAAAAAGCTGAAATTAGATACCGCCGAGTCGGCTACCCAAAAAGATCCAAGACAGCCGAGTCGTCCTGACATTCTGGAAAATTGATGATTTTGTGCAGCTTAAATCGCCGAGTCGGCGTTCCTGACAATTTTCTTACAGCCGAGTCTCCATTTCTTGCTGACTTCAAACGGTCTCCATTTCTTGCTCGGTTATCAGAATCGAACATATAATATACCGTTGGAAAGCCCTTGAAGTCTAGTTTCCAATGCCACAAACCTTGCATTAATTCGATATTCCTATCAAAAGTTATCGCCAAAAGAGTAGACATGTATCAAATTTCACCTCAAAACTTTTGCATTAACAACACTTTTCAACTCTTTTGCTCTTTTACTCTTGATGGCTTGACAAAATTGATAGCTTGATACGTTCTTTGAGCAATGTAAACAAGATTAGCACCGAAAACCCTCAAAAACAACTCAAAGTACCATAAATCACCCATTTGGCTACAAATTGGACATGGAATACCGAAATGGAGTGAAACCACACGAAATGACCCTAAACCGCCTCTAAACACCACAATGGAGCATAGAAATGCAAGCGATAAGTGCAAATAATTGCACTTATCAAACCACCCCATGTTTAACCTTTGCTAGTCCTCGAGCAAATCAAGGTTGAAAAATAAAAACAAGATTAAAACACGGTCTCCAAATTCAAATACAAATGAGATAGAAAATTATAATGCAAGTTCTCTCTTTTTCTCTCATTTTGCCTAGGAGCTCATTTTGGGTTTTCGTCCTAGCCACTCTTTCATTTTTCCAAATCTCACATTGCTCACCCACTCATGCCGCTCTTTTGCCTAGGTCGCCCTTTCGGGTTTTCAACCTAGCGGGCTTATCTCTTTTGAAGCATGTTTCCCTTTTTCCAATGAACCATATGCACAAACTTAGCAAAACAAAAGCAATGATACAATATATAACATGAAGCTAAGATTGTACACAAATGAAGTACAAAGAGAAAATGAGTAGCAATAGGGTCTTCAGTAACCCAGGATAAAGCAGATCAAAGCACAGAAAAGAATGCATAGCTAACTAGAATACTCCAATGATGAACTGGGATAACACCATTAGTTGCACCATTACCTCTTAAGACATGAACACCGGCTCTCCTTATGGCTCCCCAACAGAAAGAGGCTTCCTATCTTAGTCTCCTTATCTCTCAAAAAAAAAATATGATCTCACTTAGGCCCATATAAATCCCAAACCCCTTGTCGACCTCATACCCAACCTAAGACAAACATCCACACAACATCAACACAACCACAACAAAATGAAACCAAACAAAGACACCCAAACTCCAAACAGTATGGCTCAAATAATGGAGCTCTTGGATCTCGCAATCTAAGAACTAATTTGTACAAAAGAGGATGGAGGCTTATGTAGGTTAAAAATTTGTAGCTCAAATAACATGCAGTGGTTAGTATAAGATGATATGCGAGAATCTAAGTGAGGATGGCTAGGTGGGTTAAGGTGGGACAATTTAGTGGAGCTAGAAATAGATAAAAGATAGAGATAGGAAAAGAAGTATACCTGCAAACGCCATAGCAACGGATGTAGATAGATGTCGACTGAAGCACACTCACTCTCCTTTTGCCTAGACCTCCTTCACAGATTATGGCTAGCACTCTTAAAAAAAATTTCTTTTTTTTTCTTTTTTTTTTTTTTTATTTTTTTCACTTTTTTTTTTCTCAATTTTTTTCCTTTTTTTTTATAATGAGTCTTCAAAATACGTATGGATTGATTGTAATTGCACTGCAACGTCTTCTTCAATTCCGTATCTCACCCCATCTGAACTTATTAGAGTTATCACGTTCTCCGAAAAATTAGAAGAATCTGTCATTCTTATTATGAATTTGTAATAGAGATCAATTAAAAGAAAACTTAAAACTAAAACCCTAGAGGAGATTATATTCTTTTATAAAAATCAGTAAGTAAAGAAATAAAAAATAAACACAAGTTTGCGTGTATTTATAATAATAATAGAAGGTGAGTCGGGTTGATATGTTCACCTTTTTTTAAGGTTGATTAACTAATTTAATCTTTTTTTAGGTAACAAGCTCATAAATCGATCTAAAACTCCACGTTCTAAGGGAAATCAAGTATCATAAATCATAAATCTTATTAAAAGAACTGTGAAAATCCACGTGTCATCTCCTCAAGGGATATGTCAAAGGTCAAAGGTTTATAAAAGGCAGTAAATTAACTACAAGGATTCAATTTTAAAATAGCAAGTCTGTATTTAAATAATACCCTGCTTACAAGTTACAAGTTACAACTAACTCTTTATTTTTGGCAAAGTAAGTATTATAAAATGCCAGAGAAAAGATAGTCGAAGCTTACAAAGGTCCAAGAGACTGAGAAGTATGTAACACCCCGTAAATTTTAATATTATTTATTTATAATTTAAATCGTGATAAAATAATAATAATAATAATAATTTTCTATATAGTTATTATTAAACATCAGAAATTTTATACTTTGACCTACAAATAGGTATTAACAAAGTGATGAATACTCTTAATTATAAGGGGAAACATTAGTTAAATAAAACCGAGTAAAATTAATAATAGTCATAATAGTTTCGTTCTTAAACTCGAGCCAAACGAAGTTCTTCTTTTAATATTTCGGGTTGAAATTCATGGGCCTCGTGAGTAGAAGAGCCCAAAGTATTTGTGGGTTAGGGTTTATTTTTAAATAAAACCCATTTGTTGAAGGAGTGAGCCGTCAAACTCCTTTCTCCATTTCTTAGTTCTTCTTCTTCTTCTCTACTCTCTATCTCTCTCAAGGCTCACTCTCAAAGACCACCATACCCATTGTTTTGAGCCTCCACAAACACCACCACAGCAGCCGCCACCTCCCTCTTCCTTGCCAAGCAGCCGGCAGCAGGCCAAGCCAAACCACCCCGCTCGCGGCAGCAGCAGGCCACGCCGGCTAGTGCACGGCTGTCCCATCCGGTTAGGGCGGCTCCTCCACCACCTTAGCCACCTCCTTCTCCCTCTTCTTCAATTCCTCCATTGTAAGCCATATTCTCTTCCCCTTTTTATGAGCTATTTAAACTCCTATCGTTAATGTTATTTTCTTTTCTTGTAATTTTTAATTGTTATATGATTGTTGATGTTATGCTTAAATTTAATGGTTGTTTTATGCTCTAAATTGACTTGGTAAGAAGTTAAGAGTTTGAAATTGAACATAAATAAGTTATGGTTATTTTAGGGTTTATATTATAATGAATTTAAATGTAGTATTTTGGGTAAATTCATGAATCTTAGTTTAGACTAAGTTATAGCTTGATATAATTTAAAGTGAGTAGATATTAGAAAGTGTAATTTGAACTTGAATTAGTTAGAGTTGGATGAATTCAAAAGTAGTATGTACTACTTTTGTGGTTTGGATGGTGTTTTATTGATTTAAAACCTTGTGTGAGCCTTGTTTATGTGACATGGTTGATGAATGGTGGCTAGTTATTGTTTATATGACTTTACTCATGGTGGTGTGACTAGTATTGTTGATACCCATTGTTGTAGAATAAACGATAATAATAATTACTAAGAAAGATTAAGGTCGCGATTGTCATTAATGAAAGTATTGCCGTGGTTATAGTCGTTTGATGAGGTGGTTAGTTTTGAGCTTGGTTATTATATTGATATGTTCAATTGTGATGCTAAATTATACGACTTTGACCCAAGTTATACGAATCGTTATTAATTCGTCAAGCTACAAATTTAATTTACTCTTAATCGTTTTACTCTAAAATCCTTGGAAAAAAAAAATAATAATAAATCACTACTACCATGAGTGATATGATTGTTATTGAGAGTAATGTCATGCATTACGTGTTCTTAAACTTTCCAATGAATAGTTTGACTCTAACGCACAAGCGTATAGTTGTGCCCCTTTCATTTAAACATATCTTGATATAAACTTGACTAGAATATAATGTTATAGTTTGATTGGAATTGATGACGTAGTTCATGTGTGAACATGTGTTGAGTTTACTGCATAAGTGCGTTTAGAATGCTATTAGCTTGAATCGAAACTTGTTTGACTAATTGTGTAGTTGTATGAAGTCAGTGCTTCTTAAATGATGTGAAGTAGGCTTATTAGTCTTACTTTTAACGATATAGGTGCCCGGTTCATAAGAGGGATTTAAGAACCTCCTTCGAAGTGACTTTTGCGACTTATTATCTTGCAGTTACAGGTAAGTACACGCAGTAGCTAATTCCTGTATCTTGAATATGTTTTCTCTGCGTAACAATATTATATGAGCTATGTTGGATATGGTTGGCTATTAAATATTATTAAGTTAGTGCTACAAGTGGGAATCAGTCGTAGAGATAGTAGAGGATGAGTTCAGATATCGCAAGATTAGAATGTTGGATTGTATGAGATTGGAATGGGAATGAGTCCCCTTATTTGATGAGATATTAAGTTGGATATTTACTGTGACTCCACTGGATTGGTACCCCAGATGGATTAGTTCCCGGAGGCATTGACCGTCTATATATGGTCGCTGTACGGGGGTATGATCATACTTTGCCATTGGGCGCCGGCATGGCCGTCACCGTCCTTGGCTGAGGTGTTGCCATGTGGGTCTTGCAAACCCCAATATGGTGGCCTCTAGTCACATAAGAAGATATGTAAAAGTAATTGAAGAGATAGAAGACGGTGAAGATATTGAGAAGTATATTGAATTGAGAAAGAGATGGAGTAGAGGCTTACACGTTTGGATACCTTCCTCACATTGCTTTGTCGAAATTGTTTATTGGTTATGTATGCATAATTTATTGTTAGTTACTGACGTGTACTGTTTGTTTCCTTGTTGATGGCTTGTCTTTGATGGCCCTGCTATGACACGTTGGTTTATGACCTTACGTTGAGCAGTAGGGGTATCATAGATAGTACTTGCAGGTTTTTTGGAGTTTCTTTACATTGCATACGGGGGGATTGAGTGAGAATCTTGACACGTGCAATGTTCTAACTTTTTGACGCTTCATGTGTTTTGAATTGTAATTGAGTTTGTTTTTGGTTTGAGGCGTGCCCTCCTTTTGATGTAATTTGTTCCGCTGCAATTATTTATTTTGTTTTATATTTCGTTAAAGTATCTTGAATGGCTTGTATAGCTGGTTATGTTTTTGGAAAACCCAAGTGTTTACATGGGAACCACGATCCATGCTTAGCATGTCGACAGAGGTTTTGGCGATGATCATTCCGCCGTGATTTTGTTGCAAGGCTATTAATGCCTCTTCTCATGATGGTTTATTGTTTGTTGATTTTTTTGGTGCGTTAAAATTCAAGGCAGATGCTGCCGAAATTTTTGTAGAATTTTATTTGAAAGGTTTTCTAAAACCTCTTTAATCAAACTTAAACATTATCTTTTTTCTTTATTTTAAATTATTTTAAACGTAACACCCGAATTTCCTCCGTTCTCTTCCGGTTTTGGTGCCGTTCAGAGGGTCGGAAATTCAGGGGTGTTACAAAGTATACCCAAGTAAAGCTTCTAAGGGACAGGCCCCTCGTTATTCGCTTAAATGGGCAGACAACTCCAAAAAAAGAAAACAAGTTCCTAAGACATCAAGAGATGCTAAGACATATGTTAGCATATACAAAGACATTTGTTAAGCTACCAAATCAATAACTATACAATTCGTTACATGTACCATCCAAAAAGTCACAATCCAAAAACAAAACAGTGGTATCATTTTGTTGTGTGTGACGCTTCATAACCCAAATTGCATCAGTGAAACATTACCAACTAAGATAGCCCATGTCTCAAACAACAAACAACAAGTCTGGCTTGAGACGAAAGCTTGAGACAAAGCTTGAGCCGAAGACCAGCCAAATCTTGAGAATAGACCCGAGAGCCTCGAAAGTTAAGCAAAACAATCTTACAGCTTGAATTTTCCAACAAGCACTGGCTGTAATACAACACTCCACAATAGAGTACACTAGCAACCCGCCTTGAGCAGGTAGATGATATGGCCTCTGATCATCAATATTGATTGACCAGAAGAGTATACTAGTAACCAAGATAGCAGGCAGTAAGCCGATTACATACTTGATTGAAAAATAATAACTGCAAAAATATAATCACATACCTGATTAATATCAAAGACATTAATTTATAATATTACACTCATAAAAAAATAGACAATATTTTCTATATATAATCAAATGAAAAAAATACCTTCATCGACCCCTATAATAGATCAGATGAAATATTTGATACATTTAAACTATTTATCATTGTGAACAAAAAACAATTGTCTTGCTGAACAAGACTTTTCTTTAAAATTATAAAAACTAATAACCTACTTTACACTATTTATAGAATCGCAAACTTATGTAATTGATATATCATAATCGCAAACAAACTATAGACTGATTTTTCGAAGGTGTTGTTGGTTTTTCTTGAGGGAATGGTGTTTGTCTTGCTGGGGTTGTCTTCAAGGGTATTCTACTGGTGTAGTGTTGGCTTCGTATGGTGACGAGGGCAGTTGGTGAATCTGGCATTGTTCCCTCGACTGCGTGACGTGTTTTATTGGTGTCTTTCTAGCAAGGTATTTCGTCAGGCGAGCTTTTGGACGATCTGTTTCGTGGTTCGTCTCCTTTGGTGGCCTTTGATGATTGGTGTTTTGCTCTGTGTTGTTGGCGAGGCTTACTGGTGGCAGATGGCAGGTGTTCCGTGATATCCTTGGTGCTTCGTGGGTCATAATGGTTTTTTGATTAGGCGTCGTTTTAGTCTTATTTGGAGTTTTGTAATATAGATCTCTTGGTGTGTAAGGGGCTCGGACAAACCTTTTTGGTGTTTTGTTTAAGACGATTTTGCATAGTCCACCCCTATGCTGTTTAGAGTGGCCTGTACCTTGGTCTCCCTCTCCCAATGGCTTTTTCCCTATGGGGTTTTTTTATGCCGGCGGGTTGGGATTCCCGAGTTACAGTGTGGTGTTTATTTTTATAATATTTCCAAATTTTCAAAAAAAAAAAAAATTGATATATCATAATTATATTGTTTTTGTATATTGTATATCAATTAGAAAAAGTATACAATAATGATAATTTAAAATTGATAATCTTACATTTATACTTTATATTTAAAGATTTAAAGATTAGGGTTTTAGAATTTAATCGTTTAATTGTTTCACCCAATGCATTACTGAATTATTTTGAGTTAATTAGCAGTGACGGTCTGACGAATTTGATGCGATTGTTTTAAATTATATTCTTCTTTATATGCTTTAATTTAAAGATGGAAATTTGCTTGTGGTTTTAATAATGTTTTAAATTCTTGCAGAATACTAGAATGAGACTGATACCTAGGGGTGTTCAAAACCGGATACCGGGTCGACCCGGTTCCGAAAATCCGGGTACCCGCATTTTCGGATACCAAAAAAAGCATTCCGTTTCCGACCCGTTTTAAACCGGGTACCCGGAATCCGGGTACCCGGTTTAAACCGGGTCGGAAACCGGATACCCAGTTTTGTTCTTTTTTAAAACATGTGATTTTTTTTTCCTTATTTCTTTTAATATTTGTTTAATTTATAATTCAAATAATACATCTTTAGAAATACTTAACTTTTAACATTTTTTCCCTTAACTTACTTAGTCATAAAATATTAAAATGCATGGGGTAAAAAAAGTCCAACGGACCGCGAGAGTTTAGAGTTTCTAAGTTTTACAACCATACAAAAACATACAAAAACTCATAAAGTTACACTTTAAAGTTTAAAGTTTTAAACTATTAAATAACTAAAAGCAAACGATAAAAATTCATAAATCGAAACTTCAAGCTCCATTAATCATCTTCAACCGAGTTAGGGGTCTCGTCAATTATGACCTCCGGATGCTCCAAAGTTAATGTATTACCTAAACCAAAATTTAATTAATAAATTATACAATTAAGCAAATAAATTATACAATAAGACAGTTAACCACTGCAAATCAAAAAAGCAACATAAGACTTAAGAAAAATGGTCTAATTAGAAAAATGGCGAAACTATACAATTAAGCAAATAAATGGCGAAACAGCCGAAACTATACTGTATAAGACTATAAATTTTAAATGGTCTAATTAGAAAAATCAAAAAAGCAACATAAGACTTAAGCAAATAACCAGTTATGTAGTTAACCATTGCAATACAATTAATGAATTAAGTATAAGTTATAAACAACTAAAAAAAGCAACATCAATACAATAAGAAAAAATGGCGAAACATCAATACAACAAGTTATAAACTATACTGTATAACAACAATAAATGGCGAAACACTATGAAGATGTGAAAAAATGGCACCTAATGGCTAATTGTGAAGGTGCGGCGGGATGTACAGTCTGTAAGAGAGAGTTGTGAGAAATTAGGTTTAGGGAGTACTAAAGTTAAATCAGCATGGCCCATTACCCAAAAAAAAAAATTAAAATAAATACATAAACCGGATACCGGGTACCCGGATTTACAAAAACACATATCCGGTTCCGACCCGAATACCCGGTTTATAAACCGGGTACCCGGTCCGGAATATCCGGTTTTCACAATTCGGGTCAAAAACCCGGGTTTTAAAAGCGGATACCGGGTAATCCGACGGGTTTTTAAAACCGGGTTTTTAAAAGCGGAATATGAGTTAGTGTGTGGAATCCTATGAGAGTAAGTTAATGAGTGATTAAAGTTGTTATTTAATGTGGTGTTTAAGGGTGTGAGACAATGCATAAATGATATTGAAGCAAGACTTAAACAAGGACAGTAAGAGGTATAGTTGAATGATGAAGATCAATAGTCAGCTGCTGTGTGAGTACTTGAACGAGGCAATTATATGATGATATTTTGTGTAATATTTTGTGTGATTTGGGTGAACCTCGTTAATATTTTGTGTCGTTTATTATTGCATTTTATCCATACAAACGTCGATTTTATATTGTTTGGGTAATTTGTTTCACACAAGACTTTACACTTTCGATCTTAGTGATATTAGAGATTGTAACGCAACGTTCAATCTCTAATACGTCATCGTTTTCACATACCATAAGGATTTAATGATAGTAATAATAAACTTTTTTATTTGGGTTTGAATAATAATTTGAGAAAAAACTTGAGCATGATGTGAAGCCCGGGTCTCCTCAGCTAGGCTAATAATTTTAGTTTTAAGTTTTCTTTGCGGTATTAGTCTCAAATTTGTTACACACAATTTGATAAGAATGGCGACATCATCTTCTTCTTCAAAAAAAAAAAAAAAAAAAGCATTTGGCAAACCCTAAAAGCATTTGTTTCACATTATTATGTTTTTATGATAAAGTTATAAATGAAGAATTTGAAAATGACAAATTTTAAGTAATTATCCTCATCATTTTACAAAAATAAAAAATTATTATTCCTCAAGTTTTAATTTTAACACAATTTTTACTTGAGACCGTCTGTATAATAGGTTGTCTCAAGTTTTGGGGCTGACACAATTTATAAATTTAAAAAAAAAACTTATTAGTGGTTTTGTAAATTAAAAGGGAGATATGGGCCGAGCTTTTGAAAGACGTCTATACAATAGACGGTCTCTTAAGAGAGATTCTGAAATTTTAATCATTTTTAATAAGGGTGGAATTGGTTAAATCCAAATTTGACTAATTTGATATGTCTAACCCTAACTTTAAACCAATTAAAAATGTCCAAATGAAATCAGGCTTCCCAAAAGCAACAAATGAGAATTTCCGGTGGAATATTGTAGTTTATTAATGACATAAAAAAAAATCTAATCGGCCTTTTACTCATCACCAGATAGAAGAACATGATATTAAGGTTTATTTTTAAAAAAAACTGCTAATAACATATTAATTAAAAAATTCAAAATTTGTTCTGCCTAAAATTAGAATCTAGAATACCTCTAAATATCAATTGTTTAGCGTAAGATTCGGAAATTAAGTTAGAATACCACTTTTTATGCGGTACTCGAACACTAGTGTAGGGATTATTGAATTATATTAGATTTGTATATAAGTTTCTTACCTAAAAGAAAGATTGAATTTGTCAATCAACCCTTAAAAATCGTAAACATATCAATCTGACCTACCTTCTCTTTTTAATATATATGCATGTAAATATCTCTATGCTTGTT
The DNA here is from genome assembly GCA_019776075.1 of Amaranthus palmeri. Taxonomy (NCBI): domain Eukaryota; kingdom Viridiplantae; phylum Streptophyta; class Magnoliopsida; order Caryophyllales; family Amaranthaceae; genus Amaranthus; species Amaranthus palmeri. Next base: position 84,516 of record JAAKBH010000092.1, on the reverse strand, counting down.
TATTCATTACTTGCTGATTTTTATAAACGAATATAATCTCCTTAAGAGTTTTAGTTTTAAGTTTTCTCTTAATTTTTCTCAATCACAATATCACAAGAATGGCATATTCTTCTAATTTTTCGAAGAACGTGATGACTCTAAAGAGTTCAGATGGGGTGGCATTCGAAATCAAAGAAGACGTTTTAGTGCAATTACCAACAATATATAGTTATTTTGAAAATTTACCTATAAACGGAAGAAAGTTTTCGGTACTGGATGTAACCGGAGCTACACTAGGCAAAGTTATCGAGTACTGCGAAAAACATGTGGAAAGCCCTAACAGCAATAAGCCCGAGTATATTGAGGAACTCAAGACATGGGATCAAGAATTCTTTAACGGACTTGATTTTCCCATATTAGTTGATGTAATGAATGCTGCAAATTCTTTGTATGTTAAATCTTTATTAGACTTCATAGGCAAAGCTTTGGCGGATTTAATCAGAAACGCTGAAGGAGATCAGGAAAACATTCAACCTTAAGAATGATTTTACACCTGAAGAAGAGGCACAAGTTTGTAAAATGAATGAATGGGTTTTCGTATAATAAATACTTCTACTTAGCAACTTGAAAAACAATAAGACTTAGCGATATATGGAATTCTTTTTGAAACCACTTTTTGTTTGATTTATGTGTTTTCTAAACAATAATAATAATTCTAATTCATCTAATCTTTTCTTAGTCTATGTTAATATTACCCTGTCAAAGTAAAATAAAATCGAACTTATAAATTAAAAACTAATTACAAAATGACGGAGATTAGAAACTATGTTACAATCAAAGTGGTTAAAATCAGAATTCTATTTAGCTTCTTTCAGACCTCTAGAATTGAATCATACAATCTTTAGTTTAAGTTAATTAATTAAAGTTTTATTCATTTCATTCTTAAGAATGAAATAAAAAAATATATTTGATGATTAGTTTAAATCTTCATACAAACGAAGACATTTATATTTTAGAAATTACGATGATGGATCGTAGAATCTTATTATGATTCTACCTCTAAAAATTTTATGTCTGAAATAAAGTTTTACTCTCTACCTATAGAAAAGTCCTATTTTTAGCATATCTAATAGTGATCTTTTCTACTGTCAGGTTTTAGGACTTAAATTTCGGATCTCAATGCATACGTTATCTTAATTCTTTATTCATGTTTAAAGTTACATTTATCTTTAGTCATATAAAATGGATATTATATTCTTTAAATTTGTTGGACCCTTATATCTTGTCTTGTAAGTGTTTAAGGGTTAACGTCATGTTTTTATTGAAATAATAATTAATTATTTATAGATAAAAGTTTAAACGTTGTCACAGTAGACATTGATTTTTTTTTTAAGAAAGAAGAACACTAAACACTAGAAAAAACGAAGTACAAAGCATCCTCAATCCAAGTCGGGGCACAATCCACCCACGCCTCGTCACTAGGACTCCCAAGGCCCAACGGGCTAAACGATGCGCTACACTATTAGGGTTGCACAATGTTTCGATTTAGTCTTGTCCGACGCAAAAATCAGACCATACCTAAAAATAATTTTAAATATCAAACCATTTAATTCTAGTAAAAAGGATTATATTACTTCATCATCATCATAACCATACCCAGTATATTCCGTTCATAGAAAACTATACTCATGGTTTAGGGAGAGAAAAACGACGACAACTCATACCCATAAGGAGAGTGCCATCAAAGATTCCCCCAGTTCGAAAAATACTTTCCAAGAATAAAAACTTGCAACTTACAAATAGGTTAAATACAGTACATACAAATAACCAAAATAATTAATATGATATATTTTTCATTTCTTAATTTATGACAAAATTTTTTAAATGAAAATATAATTTTTAGATAAATAATTAATATGTTATGAGATAATTATCCATTGTAATTAAAAGATAAGTACATCATATCTTAATTGATTGTATATTATAAAAGTTAGTCAATAAGGTATCGTTTTAATATATTTTATACCTAATCAATTAAACAAATCTAAAAAAATAACCACGATATATTATTTCTTTGTTTAATTATAACACAAATTCTTGTAAAAGACAGTCTCTTTGAAAGACCATATTTGATTAGGCCGACCCATTGTATATTTTATAAAATATTGTAAATAGGTATTAAGGATAATGTAAGTAGACATTGAAAATATTAAAAGTAGGCATTAAAGACACGATAAGTAAGCATTAAGAATACGATATCTAGCCATGAATCTTTATAGGCAGATAAGTCTCTCAGAGAAACGATCTCTCAAGACACTAGCTGAAAACAATATGGAAAATATGAATCCAACAAGCTACTTCATATATATATATAAACTAGATTCATTTTTATTATAAATAAAACTTCGTTTGGGTTCCTTTAGGATATCGATTATATTAGATTGGTATATAAGTGTGTTCAGCTGGTCTTATAGGAGACCGTCTCACCATAAAACGAGCCTATATAATTAGACCACATTTTTAATTAATTATTATAAGATCGTAAGTGATTATTTTAAGGTTATGAGTAATCACTCTAAGACTAGAAAAATAGAGTATTTTAATATTGTAAGTGATCATTTTAACGTTATCAGTATTCACTCTAAGATAAAAAGTATATATTTAGCTACTCCGATAGAAATGGTCTCACCGTGAGACCGTCACATTTAAGGACTAGTGAAGTTTGTTCCCTAAAAAAAAAAGACTGAATCCAACAAGCTACGTCATATACATAAAAGTAGATTCATTTTTTATTAAAAATAATACTTCCATAGGGTAACTTTAGGGATTGAATTATATTAGATTTGTAAATAAGTTTCTTACCTAAAAGAAATATTGAATTTGTCAATCAACCCTTAAAAATCGTAAACATATCAACCTAGCCCATCTTCTCTTTTTAATAAATATGCATGTAAATATCTCTATACTTGTTTATTCATTAATTGCAGATTTTTATAAAGGAATATAACCTCCTTAAGGGTTTTTGTTTTAAGTTTTCTCTTAATTTTTCTCAATCACAATATCATAAGAATGGCAGATTCTTCTGATTATTTTTCGGAGAACGTGATAACTCTAAAGAGTTCAGATGGGGTGGCATACGAAATCGAAGAAGACGTTGCAGTGCAATTACAAACAATCCATATGTATTTTGAAAATTTTCCTGTAAACGGAAGAAAGTTTTCGGTGCCGAATGTAACTGGAGCTACACTAGGCAAGGTTATCGAGTACTGCAAAAAACATGTGGAAAGCCCTAACAGCAATAAGCCCGAGTATATTGAAGAACTCAAGACATGGGATCAAGAATTCGTTAAGGGACTTGATTTGCCCATATTATTTGATGTAATGAATGCAACAACTTTTTTGTATGTTAAATCTTTGTTGGACTTGACATGTAAAGCTGTGGCGGATTTAATCAGAGGCAAAACGTCGGAGGAGATTAGGAAAACATTCAACTTCAAGAATGATTTTACACCTGAAGAAGAGGCACAAGTTCGGAAATGAATGAATGGGTCTTCGTACCAACGAATTCTATTTAGCATCTTTCATACCTGTAGAATTGAATCATAAGATCTTTAGTTTAAGTTTATTAATTAAAGTTTTATTCATTTCACTTAAGAATGAAATAAAAAAACATATTAAATAATTAGTTTAAATCTTCATACCAACAAAGACATTTATTTTTTAGAAATTACGATAATGGATCGTAGAATCTTGTTATGATTCTACATCTACAAATTTTATGTTTGAAATAAAGTTTTATTCTCTACCTATAGAAAAGTCCTATTTTTAGCAGATTTAATAGTGATCTTTTCTACTGTGAGGTTTTAGGACTTAAATTTCGGATCTCAATGCAAATGTTATCTTAATTCTTTATTCATGTTTAAAATTACATTTATCTTTAGTCATATAAAATGGATATTATATTCTTTAAATTTGTTGGACCCTTATATCTCGTCTTGTAAGTGTTTAAGGGTTAACTTCATGTTTTTATTGAAATAATAATAATTAATTTATAGATAAAAGTTTAATCGTTGTCTCAGTAGACATTGAATTAATCTACTCATCTACAACTAATTAGGGTTGCACAATGTTTCATTTAGTCTTGTCCGACACAAAAATCAGACCATACCTAAAAATAATTTTAAATATCAAACTATTTAACTCTAGTAAAAACGATTATATTACTTCATCATCATCACCATACTCAGTATATTCCGCTCACAGAAAACTATGCTCAGGGTCTAGGGAAAAAAAAACGACGGCAACTCATACCATAAGGAGAGTGCGATCAAAGAGACCCCTAACTCGAAAAATACCTTCCAAGAGTAGAAACCTGCAACTTACAATTAGGTTAAATAGAGTACATACAAATAACCAAAATAGAAAAAAAGGATTATATTACTTCATCATCATCATGCCCAGTGTATCTCGTTCATAGAAAATTATACTCATGGTTTAGGGAGACAAAAACAACGGCAACTCATACCCATAAGGAGAATGCGATCAAAGAGTCCCCCACCTCATAAAATACCTTCCAAGAATAAAAACCTACAACTTACAAATAACCAAAATAGGGAAAAAGGATTATATTACTTAATAATGAGCTTGGTGTACAATGACATGAGCCAAAGCTCGACAACTGAAATACATCAAAGACTTAATTTCCAAATAAGTAGCAGCCTTAATAAGATCAAAAAGGGTATTCACATCACCAAGTCTTGTAACAAATTCTTCATCCCAATTTCTCATCTCTTCTTCATAATCATTACTTTGATATTCCACATGTTTTGTGCAATATTCCACAACTTTTGACAAAATCTCTGCATTTACACCCGGCAGAACAATTCGATTAACATCATTATTACTATTACTATTATTAATAATATCATTTATTATTTTGCTTTGTAATGCCACCCTTTCTTCTACTCTCAACACCTTCCCATCTGAACTTACCAAAAACATCATCTTCATATTGGGTGAAGAAGAACAACAATTTGCCCATGTAATCAAACTTTGACACATTTTAGAAAACCATAATTTGATCAATCTTAATTCTTCCAAATCATGTTTAGGCCATCTAAAATCGTTCTCGATGTTGAACATGTTTCGAATCTCCTCCGTTGATTTTCCTTTGACGAAATCCGCCACAGTTTGACAAGTCAAATCTGTTAAAGACTTAATTTCCATAGAGTCAGCAGCGAGAATTATATGAAACAGAGTATCCTGATCAATGGCTTTGTTGATGAATTCTATATCCCAATTCATGAGTTTTTCTTCGTAGTCTTCGATGAAAAGGTTCGATTTAAGTGGGGTTTTGACATGTTTTTTGCAGTAACTGATAACTTTCTTGAGGATAATTCCAGGTACATTTGGAACTGGAATTACGTTGTTAGGAATAGAATCAAGATTATATTGAATGAAGTAGTTCTTCATCATTCCCATTTGCAATACCACGTTTACGTCCACTGGGAATCTCATTTCATCTGAGCTTTGTAGGATTATGGTCGTTTTAGGTTGTGTAGATGAAGATGCCATTGTTATCGAATCTTGAAATACTTGTAATTCTTGAATTATTATAAGAAAACAAACCAATGGTGTACGACTATAATATATATAATCGTTCTTTGAATAATAAACTAATTATTCAAGTGTTTCAATTGAAGTTTATATGCTAAAAAATAATACGTTTCTTGAGAGACCGTACTGATTCATAAAGCACAGTCTAATTTACAAAAATACTTATTACGTGCACACTTTTACAAAAACACTTACTATATAAAATAACCTATGACTTAATTTCCTTTTAACACATAATATAAACTTCTACACTAAATAATCTTATCATCTATTGCACATAATATAATATCCTACGACACAAAATAACCTAAACATTTACAGGTCATAACAAAAATAAACAGAGCGTAAAAAAAACCTACAGCACATATATAACCTAAACTCTTACAACAAATAACCTAAACACCTACAACACATAATACCTACTTGATCGAGCATATGGAAAATCCGATCAAGTGTTGGCTAGGTCAAAAAACGTCAAGTTGTCTACAGAGAAACTTGATCGCGTATTGAGCATAGTCGACCAGGTAGAATATAACTGACGCAATTTGTGAGAAATGTCACGAGATTATTTGTCGCAAAAAACTTTAGTGTGATTTTTTATTATGTTGTATAAGGGTTTAATAAATGTCACTAAAATCCTCTATATATACTATTAGAAATTCAAAGTAGCGACATTTAAATTAGGAAAAATTACCTAGAATAATCCAAACTATTCACGATTTTCCTACAATAATCCCAACTATTGATTAACCATGAATAATCCCAACTTTGAGGGGCATTTTCCTAGAGTAAACTCGGTGACCGGATGACTTGCTATCGTAAGTTTTATTTTTTTAAAAAAAAAAGATAAATTTTAAAAAAATGTCAAAAAAGTGTTCAAAAAATGTTCAAAAAAAATTTATGATTTTTTTTATTTAGAATTTTTTATGTAAATTTTCAAAAATATTTTCTAATTTTAAATTAATATTTAATTTATTTTTTTGGTGAATTACCTACTATAGCAGGTCATCGGGGTACTCAAGCTTACTCTAGGATAATACCCCTCAAAGTTGGGATTATTCTTGGTTAATCAATAGGTGGGATTATTGTAGGAAAATCATGAATAGTTCGGATTATTCTAGGTAATTTTTCTTTTAAATTAAATGTCTCTAAATATATCCTACTTAAAGCAAATTATGTTGTAGTGCGATGACAGAGTCTTAATAAAGAATTTTCTATTTGATAAACAACATCTCTTGTGACTTGTGAGAGATGATCTATTTGAGCAACGATTCTCACAAGACCAGTCCAATTAAAAGAAAAAACTCCTACTACATGCTATTCTTAAGATCGGTTTCTTCATTAATTGTAAAACAACTTCCACTACAAAAAATATGAAATTTATAGACAGTTTATTTACAACGCTTTAACAAGCGTCTAAAAAAAGATGGAGATTTTAGTCGGTGTATTTTCAACACTTAAATAGGTGGAAATTTAACAAAGAAAAAGCGTTAAAAAAAAGTAAAACGGCTTTTTTTTTTTTTTTAAATGAAGTAAAACGACTATTTTTTTTTGAAATGAAGTAAAACGGCTTTTAGAATTCTAAAACATAGTGAATCAAACCATAGCTCCGGATTTAAAAAACCTTTTGAAAAATATTGTACTTCTTCCTCACATCACTCAAGGAGAAACCCTATGCGTCTTCCTCACATCAACACACGCCGTTTGAAAAATCTCCGGCAGAATTTCGTCTTCGCTGTCTTCGTCTTCCTCACATCAGGTACAGATCAGAATATCGTCTTCCTCACATCAACCGTATCCTCTTGAAAATTTCCAGAAAACTTCGTTCTAGAATTTCGTCTTCTTGAAAAGTTCCAGAATAATTCATTCTTCCTCCGGCAGCCGTACCAGTCCGTACCAGTCCTCTTCACTCTCTCAAGTGCACCATTAGGTAATACTCTCAAGTGTACCAGTTTCGATTCCGTTTTTAGGTTTTTTTGATACATTCTCTTCATTGCTTTGTAATACTCTCCATTCTTAATCTCCAGTCTCTGAAAACTTCGTTCTTTGAATTTCGTACCAGTCCTTTCCTTTGTAACCGTACATTCTCTCAAGCGCACCATCAGGTAACACTTTGTTCTTTTTTTCTGTTTTTTTGTAAAAGTTTGCAAATTTATGACTAAATATTTTTGAATTTTAATTACTATTTGTTTATATTTGAATTAATGTATGTATGATGAATGTGTGATGATGAGATTTTGATTTTATGATGATGACATTTGGAATGTTAGGTTTCGAAACTTAATGAATGTATAATGAATGTATGATGAAGAGATTTTGATTAGTGCATTGGTTATAATTCACTTTTTGATTTTGATTGTGATTAGTGAATGGGTTGTTAGATTTTGATTGTCTGAATGTCTCATTGTTATCTTCTTGATCAAGAAAGGGTCGGTCTAACATTCAAATACCATCGAAAATTGGTTCCTATTTACTTGTATGTTAGGGCAAAGTTAGGTGTATACGTGAAATATTTTTGTGTAGTTAAAAGTTGAGAGATATTTTGTTCATTGTAAAAAACTAGTTGTAGCACAGTTGAGTTAAATGTGTCTTTTTCCTTGGTTTTATTAATTAACAGCGTGAAAATTACTTTTAGGTCGAAATCTATTAGGTTGTGATAGGGCCATAGTGAAATAATTTTTGTGAATTGATGTGTGCAACAAACCAGAATAACATTTACTCTGCTTACAAATGTGTCTCAAAAGAATAAATAAATTAGTTGTTACAAGTTGTATGCATATGAACTTTTTTAATCTTACTATTATATAATATGTATAGAACGATGTCACAATGTATTGATAAGAGATGGATTAAAAAAAACCAAGAAATACAGAAGCTTACAAGTTGTATGCATATGAACTTTTTTAATCTTACTATTATATAATATGTATAGAACGATGTCACAATGTATTGATAAGAGATGGATTAAAAAAAACCAAGAAATACAGAAGCCTACATGAAGAGGGTTAGTGACTTTATGGAGTTTGCAAAGAAATAAACACAAAATGGTTTCATTATAAACGTGTTGTCGGTTATGGTCATGAGGTTTACTAGATATCATGTGTTTGGTATTGAAACTCAATTACGAAACAACAAGATGGGTGAATGTGGTGGTACTTCAAGTGATGTTATGAGACTTAAATCCTACCTACTTTCTGTTGAGAGAAATAATGATGAGGTTATGAGAAAAAAATTATAAGGTCATTCTTAATTACAAAAAAACAAATGATGAGGTTATTTCCCAACTTTTGAAAAAACATGAAGAAGTTGAAGAACTAAGAGCTCGGAATCAAAAAATTCTCACTTAACTTGGTCATTTATCTTCACTCTTTGATCAGTTACAACAAAATCAAAGGACAAGTAAAAATCATTATTGTTTTTATTATCCATCGAATCTTTTTCATATTACTTTTTATTGCTTATGGTAGAAGTGTAGTTACTAGTTTTTTCATGTTTTGTAAACTTTTGTTTGTAATTGGATGAAGTAGATATAATAATGAATTATATACACTTTCATACATTCATGAGGAGTTTGGTAAGGTAATTCCATATTTGAAAATAATTGTTGGCCTTGAATCACAAATAGGGTGTACGTATTATGGCTAAAGTTTGTGCATTTTTTTTGATTTGTTGCAATATATGACCAACAAATCATCTTTGTGAAGGTCATGACACTGAAGTGGATATTGCAACAAACATAATGACAACAAATGTGAAGGACTTTAACTTTTGATAAACTTTTAGCTCTATAGAATTTTGCTCTCTTTAGCATTGACGAATGTATGTGTATGTGAATATTTGAATCAGGCATTTGCTACATCAACGAATGTATGTGCGTATATGAATATCGAATTCAAATAGTTTTGTGGAAATGATTGATTTGGTATGATATTTGTTGGTAATTATGTATGTTTGATGAATTTTATATAGTTGAAAAGGCTAATTTATTTTGGGTTGATGATAAATAATTATGGCTTTAAAGGGTTTACTTTTATTTAGATGTATAAAAGCGTCTAAAATATTAAGCATTTTTTGACACTTGAATCCGTCTAAACAATTTAGCATTTTCCACACGAAAAAGCGTCGAAAATCGTGAAATTGTAGTATGGTTTTAAGGCGCGAAATCTTTTTTCCCACAGTTATCAGAATCGCGAATTGCTACAATAAATTTTGGGTGGTGCTCTATGTTCCCTAAGTTGGGACTAGCTTCTTCCTCAAATCTTCTTTAATTCTTCTTTCCATTCTTTCTTTGAATGATGTAGTCTATTAAAACTAGAAAATTACAAAATCAAAACTAACCTATACAATGATTTCCTAATTGTTATCTATATATAAAAAATAAGTAATTAAAACGAAAATATAATGAACTAATATACAAAATAAGGCATTTATCATGCAAAAAAATGAATATATAGTGAAAAAAAATAGAAAATAAGACTAATAAAATTTTAAGCTAGGATTATTAATTGTAAAAAGCAGTAACTGAAAATTTATATTTTTTAAATGACTTTCATGTTATATGTCCGTAACAATTCGTTACATAATCTCACAATGACCCACTCATGTGGACACGAGACCACCATAGGCTCTGTTCAATAGTGTTGACTTGCACATACACATGGGGAGGTTTATTTTTTCCCAAAACCATATTATACTAGGAAGATTAGCCCATCTAATATATGTAAGTTTACAACCCACTATTTTACAAATGATGAATTTTGTCTCACATACCAATTATTTCAAACAATTTAAACATATAATGTGTATTCTTATTCAATTCAAATTTATTAAGATTAACAAATCACACACTAAACAGGAAAAAAAAATCTCTCGGGAACATAACAATACATACTTCATAATATACATCGCACATTTATATTTTAAAAGGTATTCTGACGAAATAAAACATAAAAAATTATAAAATACTTATTTTAGAACTTATAGAATGAATTTAATTGCGGCAATGCTTGAGGTAGAGGTTTGCAGCGGAGATTTTGATAGAGTTAGTCGCCCGTGGAGCATTGTATACCTGTTTCAAATAAAGACAATAAACACGCTTTATATTGGCTGTGTCTACAGATGGTGATGGTTTAAGATAGTTAGCAAACTGTTTGAACATTGGAACTGAATCTGGCCCAAATAATTCTCTAACTTTATTCAATATCTCTTGCCTACTCATACCAGCTTCGCTGGAAGCAACCAACGCAACCAAAAGAAAGACGATAGTAGTCTTGTAAAAATTCCCCATTATTTCTTGATTACTTAATTGTAAATAAATAATGTTTTTATTTAAGAGGATGGAATTTGTAGTTAGTTGATGAGTGAAACACTATATTTGAGCTAAGTTTATATAGAGGATGGAATTTCATTAACGAGGTTCTTAGAAGTTGCTAACAAGCAAGGTTCAAAGAACGTACCAATGCAACTTGTACTACTTTGCTTCTAGAAAACAAAAATTCGCCAATTGGAGTATTATTTTTCTAATTTAATAGTTGCTCATATTCTTTTTTTTTTATCATTTGATTTTTAATGCTTTCTCCATTCATCAAAGAAGTTTTTACTTTCCGTTTGTAGGTATTCTATTTGTTGTTCTCATAAAGAATCTTTCCATTTATATCACAAATTTTGGATAAAAATAACCTTTTATATCGCTCCTCATTTTAATATTTTAATATTATTTATGGTCTCCATGTATTTTTTCACTTACTTTATTTTAACATTTTTGAATTTTTATTGTTCCACATGTTTTCACCTTAATGCTATGTTTGGGAATGTTAATTTCATTTGAAAATGTGGATTTGATTCAAAATTTTAAAAGTGGTTAAAGATAAGGATTTGAGAATGACTTTCCTAACATTGTCATCCTCAAATACTTTGATGAATCCATATTTGAAATCTACAATTTGAAATGAATTTCTTATTCCCAAACGCAACCTAGATGAATTGTTGCATGCATAGATTAACTCCATGAACAGTGATAAGCAAATAGAATGGAAGGATTAAGTTGTGGAGAGTGAACAATCGTTACTTAGGTGCAATTAATAATATCACGTGCAAAAAACGTGTATAGTCAAACTAAAACTTGACGGTCAACAAACAAATTCCGTCACCAGGTAGTATTTTGCATACGTTTGGATCATATAAAAGTAGTTTTTCGAAAAAAATTAAAATAGGTTGTTTTTTTTACAAAAGGTATTATAAAATAAAATAGGTAGTTTCTATGATAGTTATTGAAACGAAGAGTGTTAGATAGTATAGTTTGTGTAATATTCAATACTTCCAAATTCCAATACAGCAAGGTAAAGACACTTTTCAAACTTTTTGATTATTTGGTCAAATACGGTAGCCTCCAATGCAACTTGTATGTGTATACTACAATGGTTATGGGTCTTCATCTTCACTATTTGAATACAACTAAAATCAGCCTATACCATATGATGATCAAGTGGTTATTTTATACTCCCTCCGTCTGTATGAGATAGTAGCAAAGAGAAAAATTATGAGAATTAAAAAAGTGGTACTAATTGTGTGGATAAAATTAAAAGAGAGTTAAAATGTATGGATGAGATTGAAAGAAAGTATTGGGCCATAGTCCAAAAATAGAAATACTACAATTTAAGTGGGACAGACGAAAATAGAAAAGACTGCAAATTCATAGGGACGGAGGGAGTACGCTTTTTTGTTTAATAGAATTGTCCCATCCCTTTTACTTTTAACGATTTGTCTAACCTATGGCACAAGGCATAGGTTAAGGGAATATTAATTACCTTCATCTACCAACTTTATTCAAAGACTTTCTTTTTTATTCTCTTTTTTTATACTTACTTTAGTTAATGTATATATAAAATTATTATTCCCAAGAACATATTTAAGAGATAAAGTAACTTTATAAAAGAATTTAATATTCTTAACCTATGGCATTTAGAAAAACAAAAACCCTTACTTTAAATACAGTACACTATCTAATTTAGTTAGTCAAGGTTTATAATAGCTAATTATACATAAAGTTATTAAAACAGAATACTAATAATATTTGCATTGATAGGAGTTAAAAGTCTTTATAGATAATTTATGTTTTTGAAAAATGAACCCAAAATTTTTTTCATTACTTCAGATTATAAGTAAAATATTACAATAATAATCTCATGTCATCAAGTCCTATAAAATAAAAAGGGAGATATATGTCATTTACACCGCATCGTTCAAAGTTACAATATACAAGTTACAACGAGATCAAAGTTTGACATAGTGAAATACTTTTTTCAAATTAAAATACTCGCACTACAAAAAAACATATGATTTTTAGACAGAACAAGACAGAGTGTTTAGATGTTTTTTTGCGTTTACAAAAATTTTTTAGATGCTTTAAAAACCGTCTAAAAATCATGTGTCGCAAACCATTTAGACGCTTTTTGTTGTCAAACATAGGTTTCTTTTAGATGCTTTTTCCGTCACAAGACTTTTTCCGCCTTACTTTTTGATATGTTATCAACTCATTTGTGACAGAGAAAAGCGTCTAAAATGTAGGTTTAGACATTTTAAAGCGTTTAGAAAAGTTGAATTTTAGACATTCAATATGTCTAAAATATTTGTGTTTTTTTGACATTGTAAAGCGTCTAAAATATTTATGTTTTAGACATTTTAAAGGGTGAAAAACACTAAAAATCTAACCATAATAGTTTAGATTTGTGACATCCAAAAGTGTCTAAAAACCCTTTACCTAGTTGTTTAGTAAATTTGCTTGGGTTCTTTTCCATCAAAAGGTAATGTGTCTGATATCATGATTTGTGATTGCTTGCGAAAATCAATTGGAGGGTTTATTTGGTTTTGAAGGTGTGATGAAGAATAGATGAAATAAAATAGACTGATTTTGCAAATCAATTCTACAAATCAATTGGGCACAGATGAAGATTTCTCAAGTGGCACTAGTGGAAAAAAATCGTATTTGCTGCTAAACATGTGCTGCGATTTTACTTATACGTAGTATTTAATCGAAAAAAGTGGCATTAGTATATTATATTATATTTATATATAATACACAATTAAATAATTTATGTATATATATTAGTTGGTGATAATTGGTGATTATTGTTTATTACATTTGCATTATTGGTAATTATTTATTATGTAGATTTGCATTATTATTGGTTATTTGTTGGGGTTTTCCCAAAAAACTACAACATATATGTTTTTTGTATGCTGCGTTTTTAAATTGCAGCATTTAATAAATGCTATCTGCTGCTACCACTAATGCTTGAGTCCAAAACCACATCATTTAGTGGCCAAAAAACCGCAACATTTGGGTTTTTTCCGCTACTATAGCGTGTAATATTTGTTGAAGAACAAGTTGGTTTCTATTAGGTTTGTTTGGTTTGGAGGTATGATGAAGAATAGATTTTCCAAGCGTGAATGAAGATTTCCTGTCGGTTTGTATGGATGAAGGCGTGAATGAGTGAATGAAGGCAGTTAGTTTTGAGTGTTCCATTTTAATTATTCTTAACTTCTTACAATATACTTTGTTGCTTTATTTAAAACAAAAAATTCCCACGTTCCTATTTTTTTGCCGAACGAAAAATTTTTCTCATAAATTTTAATTTCCTCATTTTAAAATTGGGCTTTTTAACGCTTAATAAGTTTATATTATTAACTATTGTATGCGTCTAAAAAAAGTGTCTAATGTCTCCATATTTTTTAAACCTTTTTTATTGTGTCTAAAAGAGACCATCTAAAAGCTCCATGTTTTGTTGTAGAGTCGTTACATTACGGTTATTGACCAATGGTAAGGGTGCTCTATGCAAATAAATAAACACTTCAGTAACTAGCAATGAAAAGCAATAAAATGCAAAAACAATAAACAAAGACACGAGATTTACGAGGTTCACCCCAATTCGGGCTACGTCTTCGGTGGTGGTTATCTTGCTTGTATTATGTAAGAATCAATGGAGTTCTCAATAACTCTTACAATAGAGTATTATACTTAAAAAAGAAGAAAAGAGAAAGAGAAGAGTTTAGTGTTTGGCTTAGGGTTTTTAGATGATCTAATGTAGTCAGTTACATTCACTATCTATATATGTAAACATATGGGAATGCATAGGAGAGGGCCAAGTCCTAATAAATATGTCGGAACAATTTTATCGCAAAAATGAAACAGGTGCTGGTTGGGCTTCGCTTGAGCTATCGAGCAAAATTGTTGCTGGTCGAGCGGATGAAGCTTGGTCGAGCATCAAGTCGTTAGCTGCATGACTTGGTCGATCTTTTCTCGACTGGTCGAGCCAAGTAGTGGCTGGTCGAGCGAGGGGCTGCTAGGTCGAGCCAACTGATCAGAATGTTACTATCTTCGTGTAACAACAACAGCAAACATGGGGCAACAGTATACACCTTTTAATACACTTTTATCTACATACTTTCAAGTAGACCCATGCACCATGATCAAGCAAGCAAGTATTAAACTCCACTCATGGTGCACTCAACTTACATACCAACTCCAACAATCTCCACCTCGACTTGAGTACACTATGATCACACACTTGCTCCAAGGCACTCCATCCAACACTCTACTAACAATCAAACATGTAACATACCACATAAATGCCCCCTAGGGTCAAGCAAGTTTCTAAACCAATCAAGTCCACACATAAAATGAACTTGTTGGTCGGCAACGACTTCGTTGTCATGTCGGGCGGATTATCATCGGTACTTATCTTTATTAAGTGCAGTCTCTTGGTCCTTCGATGAAAAGTGTTTTGATTCTTTCCAAGTGGACGTCATTTTCTGTGATACCCCATATTTAGAAAGAAAAAGGATTTATAGACTACTCATATCAACAAGGTGTATCTTCTTTTCTAAGGAGCCCATTTGCTAAGAATTCCACAGTTAAGCGTGCTTGGTGGAGAGCAATCTTAGGATGGGTGACCTCCTGGGAAGTTTTCCCGGGTGTGCACGAGTGAGGTCAAAATGCGCTGAAAAGACTTGTGTTGGTCTGTGGGGCTAGTCTACAGCCTCCATGAGTAGTCACCGGTGGTCCGTTGGGCCGGGGTGTTACATTTTCACTATCACAATGAACGCGCACCAAGTTCATCTCGGGGCATATTTCACCAACCAACCCTTTAAGCCACTTTGCCTCTTTAAATGATTTGGCAATAGTGATATAATCCGCTTCAATGGTAGACATGGCGACCGCATCTTGGAGCGACGATTTCCAACTCACCGTCGTTTCACCGATTGTAAAAACACTTCCTGACGTAGATTTTCTAGCATTTAAGTCCGCATAGTCGGAATCACTATACTTTACCAAGCTGCTTGAATTTCTCCTAAACTATTTGTGAGAAACATTTAAAGTTCCCTTCAAATACCTTAACAACCACTTTAGCGCTTCCCAATGATCCTTACCCGAATTTGACATATATCGGCTCACCATGCTAATTACTTGAGCAATATCGGGCCTAGAGTACATCATGACGTACATAACACTACCAACTGCGCAAGTATAATGAATGTCCTCCATTTGTTCTTCTTCTTCTTCTTCTTTTGTTTGAGGACATAGCTTCTTGGATAGCTTGAAATGAGAAGCTATAGGCGTAGACACATTCTTTGCATCGCCATACCTTCTCAGTGTACCTCCTTTCGCTAAGGTATAAGATGCCCTTGCCCTATCCGTCAATATCTCCACTCCAAGTATCTTCTTGGCTTCACTAAGATCTTTCATATCAAGCTCACTTGAAAGTAACACCTTTAAGTTCTCCACCTCAAACAAACCTCTACATGCTGCAAGCATGTCATCAACATAAAGGATCAAATATATAGTAGACCCACCATCAAGTTTCTTAAGATAGACATAATTATCAAGAGCTCCTTGTAAAATCATATGAAAGCATAAAGGAGTCAAATTTCTTATACCATTGCCTACGCAATTGTTTTATTCCATACAATGAATTCTTCAAACAACACACATGCCTTTATTTACCTTTAACTTCAAAACCCTCCGGTTTCCTTATATAGATCTCTTCCTCCAATTCTCCATGTAAGAAAGTGGTTTTCACTTCTAATTGACGCAACTCAAGATCATCCATAGCCACAATAGCTAACAAAGCCCTAATTGAAGAATGCTTCACAACAAGTGGGAAAATTTTAAGAAAATCTACTCCCTTAACTTGAGTAAACCCTTTTGCTCTAACTCTTGCTTTGTATACCGGAGCACTTGTGCTTGTCGATCCCTCCTTCTTCTTGAAAACCAATTTACACCCCACAACTTTATTGTTTCTAGGTGCTTCAACGATAACCCAAGTGTTGTTCTTTGCAAGAGACTCCATTCATTGCTTCATAGCTACTAACCACTTGCTTGAGTCACCTGAGGCCATAGCCTCCTTGTAAAAATTAGGATTATTGACACTCTCCACCTCATTAGCAGTGCCGACCCTGGGCAAGGGCGAGCTGGGCCTACGCCCAGGGCCCATAAAAAAATTGCCATTGTGCTTTTGCCAGGGATCGAACTCATGATGCGTGCTAAGTGAGCACCATGTTTTGCCATTAAGCTGCAGCATCAAGTACTGATAATACATTTCATTATTTAATATAAGAAAGTAGAGTTGCTGTAGAAAAAAGAAAAGAACGCACATACACTTAATATTATTCCTATTTAACAATTATAATACTAAAAATTTTTTTAATATTATTTAACAATTATAATATTTTTTAATATTATTATAATTATAATATTTTAATTTTCTTGTGTTTACTTGTTGTGTGACTATATATTCAAAATTTATGATTTTTTTCTATTTATTTTCTTTTATTATAATCCATTTTTTTGTGTTTATTCGAATAATTTTATATTTATTTATTTTCCTAAACTTGTGAATATTTAATATTTTCTCTTTGCTATTTGATGATAGATGGAATTGTGAATTTGTTATATGGACTTTTACGTGGTAATTTGAAGTTATAGTATTTTGATAAAAATAATTGATATAGTTAGGGCCCATAAATTATTTTTCGCCCCGGGCCCCTATTATCTCAGGGCCGGCCCTGCTCATTAGCAATAGTGAGGGCATAGGCCACATAGTTCACACTCCTCTATATACCTTATTTAATGTATAATTCTCATCTTTTCTCTATTCACGCACATTTCATTCGCATCCTCAGACTGACTTGGGAAGTTCAACGAACTTATATTGCTTGACAAGGTTTTGAATTAGAATAAAGTGCTCATAATTACCCGAAAATTGCAAAAATGGAAGCTATTCGAGCAAGATGAAGATGACAGTTGAATGTAGAAGATGAAGACTTTTGCAATTCTGATCCATATTTTTTTTTTTAAAAATGGAAGCTTTATTAGTCTTTCCATTAATTTTTCAATTTTTCCACTGAAATAATCATTACAGCTATGGAAAATGCAAATATCACAGGCCCATGTCTTTCTCCTTTTTAAAAATGGAAGCTTTATCACTCTTTATTACTTATTGTACTGCCGAATTAGTTTATTATTGTTTTTTTTAATTACTCATAACATATATATATATGCCCTTAAATTTAATGGGCCCTAGGCGGTGGTACTCCTTGCTTACTCCTAGGACCGATCTTGCTCACTTTAAATGTACACTCAAGTCATACCATTCATAACACACCTAAAGTACGATTTTCAAAAGTAAATTTTCCTATAGTTTATTTTGCTTTATCTATAAATTAATGAATTTTAGGATAACAAGATTTCAAAAATGTGACTATTAATTCTCGCTGGGAAGAGTAAAAAAAAATGTATAATAGCTAAAATTCAATATCCAGGTCCATAACATAAGAGATGTAACATCTCAAAAAACCAGGAATACTATACCAGACTATTAAAACAACTTACATTGCCATAAAAGGCAAATTCTTATTTGCCCTTACATAACCAACATTCATTAACAAACAACACAAAATTTTAATAATAATAATTACAATACAAATCACCCAAATAAATGTTGTTATTACAGATAAAATCACAATTATATGTTCAGTAATCAGTGTTGCTATAAAATATAAATCATAATTCACACAATTTACATTATGAACAAATCTTATTAACACCAAACACAATATATGACCAAGATTAGGCCTTGCCTTCAATCCTTGCATGAGTAAGACCAACACAAGCATCCACAAAATCAGCATCAATAAAATCAGTGGAGAATATCTGCAATCGATCCGATATATTTCTTTCGAAGCATTGCTTAATAAACAGCCTTGAATATTCATGAATTCGTTTCGTTACAGGTCTCACACACAAAATCGGGTTATCTGCTTGAGGGGTTACTGTATTTTCCACCCGGTAGAAATACTTCCTAGATGTCACTGGAGGTTGATCACCCAAATGTTTCAGATTGCTCTCGAATTTCGTGGATGGTAAATCGGTATCAATCCAATTATCTTTCAAGTAACCAGAACTCCAAAGTGGATCCCCTTTCTTAGGGGCAGCAGATTTCCTCGGTTTCCATACACAAATAACCCGTTTAGGTAACACCTCAGAAACTGGTTTATCAAAAACATGATCATCCTGATGAATAAGGTAATCCCCAAGTTTCTCAATAAGGAATTTATCAAAATCAGGTGGATCATCATGCCCGAATTCTGTTCTGATCTCAAGAATCAGAATCTCAGATTGAGTTTCTGATAAAAATTTCTTCACCTCGTCTAAGACTACATCAACACTGTAAGTTTTGAGGATGCCATGGCAAACTCGACGATCTTCCTGAACCCGAATGTCAAGAACACGAGCACCCTTCACTAGCTGCTCGTATATACTCAAGGATTGACATTGAGCAAAGGGACGGGTTATGAAAGGTATACCGATCTTGTTGGTAGCAGAATCATGAGTGCCAGGCCAAACAATCTTGTTAATGGTGAGCTTGCCAAGATCAAGACCAGCCATCCAGTTTTTCCTGTCAGATGGGATATAATCACATCCTGCAAAATCACAACCACAACTTTGTTTAAGATCAACCAAAGTTTTCTTCTCTACTGATAATGATTTCCTCTTTTCAACCTGTTTTGTAAATTGCCCACCCATTACTAAATGATGAATGATCAAACAAACAGAAGAATATGATTGATTCTGATCTTCTTCCTAAATCTCTTTTTCTTCCCCTTTAGAAAGTTTTATTTCCTGTGTATGTGTTGAAGAGTGGTACAGGTTGGATTTTGATACATGTCATAATGTTAGTTGAGAATTCTGAAATATGAGTTAGATAAAGGAATGATTCTTTTCATTAATATATTTTTTTGTAAAAAAAAGATTGTACAATATTTTAATAATTTCTTCGTTTCATATGTATTTTAATTTTTATTCATATGAATCTGTTTATTATTAATATTTATAATTAAAGTGAAACATAATTTTGAGACGCGTGGGTTTGGAAAGTTTTTTATGTTAGCAATGGTCAACCTAATTAATGCATTATTGGTGGAAAATTTGCTCAAGGATCTTTTCTGTGATTGGTCCACCTGTATCTAACTATTTATGTTAGCTTTCTGATCTGTGTCTGTCGGTTTTTTAAAAATTAATTCTTTCATTTAATCTACTTATCTTCCTCATAACATGAAAACAAATTTAAAGTTCTCAAATATTTGCAATCATATATACATAAGCCGGATCAAATAACAAACTTAACGTTATCACATATTTAAGTTAAATGGGTAAACATCAATCGCTAAGAGGACGCAAGAGTATATAGTCGAGAACACCCTAATCTTCATCCAGAAACTTATTATTTCTTCATTTTAGACCCTTCCTTTCTATCGACTTGTTTTTATGTCTTATTTTCTAAGCCAATTCTCATTTGCACAAAATTTCACTCATATTGCAAGATTTGAAATATAAGAGGGACCAAGGGAGTAATAGTCAGAGAAAACCCTTATCTAAACGTGGCAGTAGGACACTAGAAATACCAATACCATCAATCAAAGATGATATGGTTGAACAACTCTTGAAGAAATATAATAAATATGATCTTCCCATTTGCAATCATTTCATTACAATGTGGTTGTGGTTTGTCCAACCTACAGAATTATTATCTAATATCCATGTAATCAAAAACACACAGCAACATTCTGAGCAAACAAACTAAACTTGATTCAAAATTTATAGCAATAGCAAACACTAAACCCAATCTATTGATTAGTATTCAAAATTACCCGTGGGTTTGTGAGCCTGAGCCCACGTATGCCCCGTGGGTGTGTTTACACGAGTGGGGCTACGGGTGATTATGTGATGAATTGTCACGGCTTAACAATGACGTAATAGCTAGTAATAACTTTTGAAAGTACTTCTATCGATTAGTGTTCTCACCTTGGTTGTGTTCAGGAAGGAATACTCTCAACTAGTCAGTTTAGTTTCTTTCTTTCACTTGGACATAAAGTAAAATACCATCTTACCTAAACCTTCAGTTCTGCAGTAAGGAAAAACATAAATAAACATGCATTCCTGCTAACCTGAGGCTTCAAAGCACCAAATATAACATACAGATTCAATGCCCTCTTATATGGTCATTCATGGGAAGTAATACTCAAAATATTACCCTCTAAGTTCAACTTTTTTTATTGGCTAGCAAAAAACAGTCAGCAACATTTCATTACCTCAATTCCATCAAGCTGCTCCCACTTAGGCAAGGTTTGGGGGTCGTATGTACGCAACCTTACCCTTGTTTGCAATAATGGAGAGTTTGTTTCGGATTGACCATTAGTAGAAAACGTCTTCTGCAACTTCAGATAAATAAGTGCATAAATATAATGAAGGATTTAATAGATACACGTTAGTGAACGTATAGCCTATTTCTTAATCTTCAAGTTCAGCACGAGTAAAAGATCATGACCATTCAAAAACAAATTAGCTGATAAGCATTTTAAAGTTCCACATGGCTTCCTAAGTTCATCGGCATGATCGCGTATTATGTGACTTCTGTCAGTTCTAAGGTAAACTCATATTCAACAAAGATAGGTTGTCTATTCCAATACTCCGAAATAGAAAAAAGACAACAGCAACAGTTTAAGAGAAGCAAAAGCCAGCAAGGAAACAAGCTTGATGATTAATAAGATATTAATGAACATTTAAAAACCCCACTTTGTGCAAGTATTGAACTTGTAAGTAAAAAAGCAAGAGCATAGGTATAGCACGTAAAAGTAACAGGTTATTTACACCATTCTTTTCCTCTTGGTCTTCCTCATATTATTATTAGTAAGTTACCCAACCCAAGTATAGTTTATAATACCAATAAGGCTTAATGTCATCGTCATACCATTAGCATATTTTTTTCATTGCTTAGCTTTGCTTTAGTAAGTAGACCAACACAGCAACAGTAATAACACACAAAAAGTTGGACGGATATCTGATGAACTGTAGGAGTGGTAGGGCCCATATCATGATCAATAGAATATCATCTATGGCCGATTTTGTCATCGGTATTTAATGGTGAAAATAAAAATGAAAGTTTGTATAATTTTAATAGGAAAATATATTATCAAATTTAATGGTCATGCTTACTTAACTTCAGTCAGCTCATTTTCTCGACAAAATTCATTTCAATGCATTACCAAATCGTATTAGAAGGTAATGATAAATTGTGAACAAAAAATTTTTTATGATTAAAGTTTCATCATGAGTATGACATAGCACATTACATGAAAATTCACACAACAAATTATTTTCATTACCATCGTTTAATATAATTAATGAAATCGAATATTATGAGAATATAACACCAATGTCTGCCGCTCAACCGAATCCATGATGAAAAGGCCTTTGTTTATATTGAACAGAAGCAATTGAGTTATACCAGGAGCATATGCATCTGGTAATAAAATACATCTGTCTACATGTAAAAGAACATTAAATTAAGCTATAGGCACCTTAAATGAGCCAACTAGAAATGTGTCGTAAGAAACTGAGTATAATTCTATCTCTTATCATGAAAAATGAAATATAGAAGCAATCATCATCTAATTTTACTGAAACAAAAACTGTTACCCAGAGGTAAGCAGAAATTACTGAAGGCTCAGAGCAAGAAACTTGCTATTAGTTTACCCAACTATTGGCTTGTTCTTTTCTGGGACACCTCTGGTCCATTAGCCTCCTAGTCATTTCCACACTCTTCCAATCACCAGATGCAGCATGTATGCTCGAGAGCAGTAAATACGGAGCATAAGATGCTGGATCTAGTTTGATAAGGTTTTCTGCAGCTTGTTTTCCAACCTCAACGTTCCCCTGAATCCGACAAACACCAACCAGGGTATTCCATATCATGCCATCCTTTTTACATGGCATCTCTTCCAACTGTTTCATCAGCTCATCGAAACGTCCTGATCTACCCAAGAGATCAATCAGGCAAGCATAGTGTTCCTCATCAGGAGATATACCATGAACATCGGTCATGGATTTGAAGAAACTAAGTCCCTCCTTTACAAGACCTGAATGACTGCAAGCACTAAGAAGTATAACAAAGGTTACTCTATTCGGTTTCACTCCATAATGAACCATCTCATCAAACACTGAAATCGACTCTGCCCCGTAACCATGCTGTGCCATTGCAGCTATCATGGGGTTCCATGACATAACATCTTGTTTATTACCCATCAAGAGAAACACCTGTTGGCTAAGTTTTAGATTTCCGCATTTAGAATACATATCAATGAGAGCGCTCACAACCACATTATTAGGCTTACAACGAATTCTTATCATATACCCATGTATTTGTTTACCGTGCTTTAATAAAGCTTGACTAGCACAAGCACAAAGCACACTACTGAAAGTATACTGATCAGGTCTAATGCGAAACAACATCATTTTCCTAAACAAATCAAGTGCAGCTTCTCCAAAATTATTCCGAGCATATCCCGAAACCATAGCTGTCCACGACACAGGATTCTTAGCAGGCATCTTATCAAACAATTCTTGAGCTAATTTCATATCTCCCCATTTGCAGTACCCTGAAATCAATGCAGTCCAAGCTGGAATATCCTTAAACTGCATCTCATCAAACAATGTCTTAGCATCACTCATCTCTCCACATTTAACATAAGCATCAACAATTGAGCTACAAAGAACCACATTTGGAAGGAATCCAGATACCAAAATTTGACAATGTGCTTGCCTATTTAATCCCACATCCTTCAATTTCATTCCAGCAGTCAAAACACCAGCAAAACTAAAAGCATTGTACCCAATAGATTCCTTCCTAAACTCTTTGTAAAACCTCAAAGCTTCACTGTAATTTCCACCTTGTGCATACCCAATTATCATAGTATTCCAAGATACAACATCCCTTTCAACCATTTTATCAAATAACTTCCTAGCAACATTAATCATACCTATTTTAACGTACCCAGAAAGTGCATTATTCCAACTAAACAAATTTCTCACAATCATTTTATCGAACACCTTGCGTGCTTCAGTGTGATCACCACATTCAAAGTACATGTGCATAAGATGATTCGAAACTAATGTATTGGAGTGTTTCATACCAGTACATTTCATAAAAAGATGCACCCTTTTTCCATCTTTAAGTGATCTAGTCTTTGCACAATGTTTTAAGAGAAATGAAAAGGTTTCAGCATTTAATCGTATGCCTTTTCTAGCTAAAAGGGGTAACGAATTAACGGCTTCTTGAAGATTTCCTTGGTTGCAAAGATCAATCAATAATTGAAATATACAAAGATGACTGTTGAGTTTAGTGTGCTTTAAATGAAATCGAGAAAAGATCGCATTATTTGGTGGAGAAATAGGGGGCATTGCAGGTTTAGCACCATGTCAAGTTGAAATGAAATTTAGATCGTGTTTTGACAGAACGCACATCAGCTGTTTGCCCCGTTGACGAGAAGTGAATCGTCGGGAAAATTTCCGACGGGTTTGTGGTTCGGGTTTAGGAGAAAATGGTGACTTTTTTGGACAAAGACGAACTTTTGGGTTCATTTTCGATTGGCTAAATTAAAGGTTTGATTTTTTTTTTTTTTAGTTAAAACTTGTCGCTTATATTAGATCAAGATCAATCAAGGTTAAAAGGTCAGACAGAAACGGTTCCATACAAATTTTTTCGTTTGTAAAGCCCGTCTCCCATCGAGCAATCGAGTGAACGACGTTGAACCGATGTTTTGTTTTCATAGATGACGGTCCAAAGATACATTCGGGCTGACCAAAAATAATGGTTCAACTATGCCAACTTAAAACAATTCTTAAAACAGGGCGATCTTGGGAGGGACCGTTTTAGAATAAGACGGCCCAATATTCTAGCTCATCGCGCTCCTTACATGCATTCTCTCTTTTTTTTCATTTTTGTACATTTTTCAATTTTAATCGTAAATGTATCAATTTTGACCTGAAAGACATCAATTTCATTTTAGGTAGAAATTGATCAGTTTAATGCTACAATTGATCACTTATAGGTTTAAATTGAATTTTTTACTTTAATTGATATGTTTAAGTACTACTTTACGTTGAAATTGATACCTTTAAGGCTCAAATTGAAAAATGCTTAAAAAATAGAAAAAAAAACAAAAAAAATGGAATTTTGGAGGGCGCATACAATGGATCGGCCCAGTTGTGGTCTTAGAATAGGACGGTCTTAGGCAAGTTTTTGTGTTCTAAAAACTAAGCTTCTTTCTCCGGAACACAAGGTTGTTAGAACCAAAAACCTACCTAAAATCAATAAAGGAAGTAGCATTTAAATCGGTACAGTCGGATTATAAGATCATAAGATCCTACATAAATGTTTTGTTATGCTATAGGGTAATTGATTATCAATCACATATGATTATATTCATTCATTAACCGCTACTATTTTAGTAAGCTTGATTATAATATACTAATGAAGTTAAATTGAGATATGGGTTAAGTTAATCCTAATAATATTTTTTTAATAAGATAAAACATTTTGTTATTAAATTGACTTAGATTTGTTTCTAAAGTAATATTTGACTAAAGTAAAAGTGGTAGGCTTATTTTATTTTACCTATAATATTTATTTAGTCAAATGTATTTTGTAAATTAGATATAAAATTGAAGATAAAATGAAAAATATAGTTTTGGGTGTGTCACGTTTTGAATGCAAAATGAACACTAATCTTTGATTTTAACTTTTGTTAAGACACCTAATGTAATATGTGTTATACATCTTATATCTCCTTACATTAGGAGTTTAGAGAACCCACCTTATGACACCCCTGAAGCTAAAACTGTATATTTCTTTCTTCTTCTTCTTTTTCTGTGCCACCACAAACCACCTCTGCCACCACCTATGCGCGCCGCCAGCACTAACACCTTCTCCTTCAATTCGTGCGCCACTACCACCACTTCCATCACGCATATTTCTTCTTTAATTGGTAAGGATCGTATATTTGAATTGAGTTTTTTGTTGGGTATTGTGTTTCAAATAGGTAATTGATTCTAGTATAATTTTGGGTATTTGTGCTTTAAATTGAAGTTCAAGATTGATTGAAAGTTGGAAGGTCCTTCAATGGTGATTGAGTTAACTCACAAACTATTCAATTTAAGTACAAACTGAATGGTTTAAAGTAGTTTTATGTTCAATGATTGTAGAATTTTGGTTGTTCAAGTAGTTTAGTACTTATGGTTTCAATTTGGGTCTATGATTCAAATTTAAGCATCAGTTTGAATTTAAGTTGAGTATATGGGTTCAATTAGAAATTGGGTTCTTTAAGTGTTGCTTAGTATTGATTTTTTTTTTTTGAAAAGTTGGAAATATATATAAATAAAGAAATACCAAAACACTGAGACTTGGGAACCCCAAGACCGCTGGCATAAAATAACCCCGCTAAGGGAAAAAGCCATTGGAGGAGAGAACCAAGACTCAGGCCACCCAAACAGCGCATAGGGGTGGGCTATGCAAAAGACGCCAAAAACCAGCCTAACACCCAACCACACCAAAATAAAACTGCAAGCTAATGAAAGGAGAAAACAAGTAAACTATGCCATCATAACCTCCTTTACTACGACACATCTAACACCCCTAAAATATGAAATAACCGAGACCCGGCATGAACGCAACCCACCATATCAAGACTCCAAAATGCTCAAAGAGAGCAAACATTCATCACGCCATAAGAAAAGGAATACCAAAGTTCCAAATCGTACAGACAAAACCACCATCGACACCGCATCACAACAAAGGGCTAAAACTCCAACATATCACCAAACTCCATCAAGGGATTAATACTAGCTCCACCAACACCACAACGCCAACAAACACCAAATGGGTACAACCTTACACTTGAGAATGCTCAAATAGAGCAAAATACACCACGCCATAAGTACAACCAGGTCCTCGCAGAACACACAGCAACCACCACAGCATAGCAACGGAGACAATCACCAGCTGACCCACCAGGAGCCATCAGAACACCACACTCACTACCACATACACCACAATCGGAGGTATAATAGAAAACCATCAAATCGCCTTCCACTAACGGGATACCACACTCCAAGGTGCCCAATGAAACAAGCGTCACTCCACTATATATATGTAATGGGGCACACACCAGATAGACACCATTGAAACACCATTGAGGCACCATCGAACACCATTGAAACATCATTGAGACACCCGTCACCCCGTACACCTCCAGCACAAGAACTAGGACCTCCGATATCAAAATCAGCAAAAACGATAGCCACCACCGTAATCTCCAAGTTTTGAAAATTCCTTACAACCAAAAAAACAAATCTACTGGAACATAACCATAATCATCTTCGTCTGCCCACCTACCAAAAAAAACTCCAAAAAAAAAAAAACCCAGAAAAAACCCCATAAAAAATGAGGAACGAGAAACCCCAAAACTGTAGTGGAAGCGTGGCCACCATTGAAATACCTTCGATCACTATCGACCACCATTGAAACACCATTGAGACACCATCGAACACCATCCAGGATCATAAAACGAAGAGAAAGACACCATCAGACTTCTAGCACCAGCAGCTACAAAGAATTAAGCCCCACCGATACACCTTCAAACACCAGAACACCAATGAAACCGAGACAGAAGCTCGGGAAATCCAACCCCAACACCCCGAAACCAGAAAACCCCCATACTGACACAAAGAGACCACCGAACACCTATAATCTAGGAGTAAAACGTAAGCCACCAGCACCCAAACCAGACCCAGCACCCGCCAGCCCCAAACAAATACCCAACACCGACGCCCAGCTCAAAAACAGTAACCCCCATATCTAGCCCAGCAAACTCAAGGAGAGAGAAACACCATGAAAATCGCCATTTAAACCCCAAAAACCTCCATGAAAACCTCAGAAACCACCATCTAGAAACGTCATTAAAATCCCAACAAAAAACCCCAAAATCACCATGAAAACCACCATTACAACGAGCTTAAGAAAGTAATCCCAGATAACCAAGAACAGAGCCATTAAACTCAACCTTCAAAAACCAGAAAAAGGGGGTAAAACAATACACCTTCAATAGTCGAATCTCGCAGCACCAATAAGCATGGAGGTACCGCCATTGACTAAGCCAACACTCTAAAGCACCAATACACCAGAAAACAGAGCCAACACTCTAAAGCAAATCCTCAGAAGGCGTAAAGTCACAAGAACTTTTTCAAAATTTAAGTACCCAGAAAACTTCAAACTCTGACTAAGCCCGCCAACAAAAGAGATTCCAGAAAAAAACCCTAACAGATGACTAAAAACGTACCGCAAAATCTCAAAAATCAACCCAGAGAAAATGCCTAAAAGCTACGCATAAGAACCGGAAACTAAAATCTAAGAACAAGAAAACAAAAAAATGTTAAGAACACCGTGAGAACACCGGACCCACCATGAGGCCCGCAAGGGGAAGGAAAACCTAAAAACCCTAGTAGAGCCTCTCTCACTAACTTTCTCTCACTACATTGTTTAGTTTTTTTCTTATATATATGTTGATTAGTATATTGATAATTTGGGTTATTCGATTTCTTGAATAAAATGTAGTATATTTGATATTGAAATTTAATCCAGTAACTACACTTTTTGTTTTGGCCATTTTGGGGTCGTTTTGATTGATTTTGAGTTCTCTTGTCTTCATAAGATGTTAGAGCTTTGAGTCACGATTGCGTGGGCATTTGAGTCGCCCCAAAATGAGTTCGTATGAGAGATTCCAAAATACTAATAGGGTTCATCCGAAAATAACATTTTGGATTTACTTGTTCATAATTAAAGTAGGGATTTAAAATGAGTATTCCTTTTATCAAGTGTTTTGGGTTATTATTTATCCTTCAATTGGGTTCTATTGATTGGTATTGTTGAGTTACGAGTTCTTATTTGATTAATGTGGGTATTTGGTTCTAGTATCAAATCGATGTTGTGTTTCCCAAGTTGAAGGCTATTGTTGGTAAAAAAACAAAGTTTGAGACTGTTTATTTGAAATTGAGTAAACTTTTAAAGCTGCTGTCGGTAAATACTAAACTTATGGAAACTAAATTTGAATAATATAAAATATAAAATAAAATATTCTCATTATATTATTCTTTTCTACATGTATTAGTAACACGAACAAAATAGTTGCAATGTCACAATTATATCAGTACTAATTCCATACTAGCCCCACATGTCAAAGTTATACTCTGTTATATTCACCATGAGTGTCTCATTTGCTTTTTGGACATTATTCATCTCTTACTCTCAATTGTATTTTATTATTAATCTATAAGTTAAAACTTATTCAAGTGAAATCTTCTTTGATTCAACGTAATGCAAAGATTATAATTCAAATCAACTTTCTATAATTTTTAATTATGCACAATGAAAAATTTTAAGAATTGAATAAGTGCATTGTTAAAGTTGTATAAAACAAATGGGACAATTGTAGTGAATAGGAGGGAGTATAGTTTTTTAAATTTCACTGGAAAATTCTGAATTATAATTTTTTAAATCCATTGGTAACTCTGTGTTTTGAACTTTACCATTACGTGACAGAAAGAATATAAAGTTTTTTGTTAAACTAAATATTCATTTTGAACAAAGATATTTTTAAAAACATAACGTATAAAGGTCATTAAGTACGATGTTTATTTTATTAAAAGTCTTAATTATGAATAATAATTACCTCAATTTAACAAAACTTTAACCATTTATTCATCAAATATAAAGAAAAACTGTTTATTCACCACGTGAAAAATCCATTAACTTGGGGTCATGACATTTAAAATTCCCCATTTTTTTCTTACAAAAATGAATTACCATATATGATTGATAATTAGAAAGATTAACATACTATTTTAAAAAGCTAAATTGATGAGATTGACAGTGGACACAAAGTAATATATACCTGATTAGGAACATGGGATCGTCTCTAAATTGATCCTCATTGCGTTGCACACATTTAACACACTCTTTGAATAGCTCTTTTCTCCACTCCATTGATGAAGTTCCTGCTTTTACTGCTAACCAGTCCATGTACTTAAACCCACAAACATATTAGCATATCAAATATTTTAGATACATGTCATACATTAATGGGTTTGTTACAAATTATTCTTTAGAAAGGGGACATTAATAATCTCATCCATTTTTAATCCGCTAATATTCTCTTATATTCATTTATGACCATAGTCCATATAGAGTAGTGTCGTTTTTGAGATTGCATGGTCCTAACCAATAAGAAAAAATGGAGCCTTTTTATAGAAATTCTGAAACATAATTTTAGTACAATAAACAAAACTTTTATTAAAAATTTGAATCCGGCCAGATACAAACTAATTGTCCTATGCTGTTAGGTTCTTGACCTATCATGAAAATATATTACAATGAACTCCAAAACACTAATGAGATAATTAGCAATGATCATATGGTCCGTTTGGTTGGTGGTAATAAACGATGTTAATGGAAATGGAAAATCTAGTGTAATTTGGTTGAAAATCTCTTAGATAGTTAATTTGATGTCCATGTTTTTCCAACTTCAATAAGTTTATTTTCTTCATAAAATTCATTCAAATGCATTACTATTGGGAGATGCATTACCACTCTTGCACAAGTGAAAAGAAAAAGAGATGAGATATTGAAAAATTAGTCTATATTCAAATGAATGAAACATCTATTTATAGGGATTTTCTAACAACTCTTTTTCAACCTTCATAAAGCATGGTCAAAGAATATAAATGTGTTTTAATATAGAATTAAAACACTCCATGAATGAAAATATAATTGTTGGAGAAAACTTTAAATGACCATTTATCCAACACATGGTCCAAACCAATAACAAAAAATGGGGCCTTTTTATAAAAATTCTAAAATATAATCTTAAAACAATAAACAAAGATTTTTATAAAAATTTGAATCCCTTGTGTTGATGATTGGTGACTCGAGTCAAGTCTTGATCATGGGTGTAGATGAATCAATGTATTGAGGAAGTATTCACTTCCAGAAGATAAAGCCTAGTCGGCTTTAGGAGGGTCAAGAAGAGAAGACGAGTCGGCTTTGATTGGAGCAAGCAGCGATGTTTTCCAGTAACTTTAGCGAGTCAGCTTTTGGGTGATGATGGGTGCCGCCGACTCGGCTGTAAAGTCTGTCAATGTTTGCGTTTTGTCCAGAAGCCGAAGACGACTCGGCGGTGGGGCTGCTCGTGGTACAGCCGACTCGGCTGTGTCGATTCCTTGCACGGGAAGCAGTTTTTTCTCTTGGTCTTGACGGTTTACTTGTCTTAATTATGTATTAACTTCTTTTTATGGGTGTAACACCCCTGAATTTCCGACCCCTTATACGACACCAAAACCGCAAGGGTGGAAGGAAATTCGGGTGTTACATAAAAAGAAAAAGAAAAGAATTTAGATACACGTTAAAGGTTAACTTTAAAAAGGTGAGTAAAAATTTCGGCAGCATCTCTACTAAAACTCGAACATGTGGTAGAGCAGTTAGCACAAAAAAAAAAACATTAAACTAATCTAAGATATCATTGTCTTTTAAATCTCACACCACGGCGGAATGGTTCATCGCTGGCTTCTCAAATCGACGTGCCAAGCATGGATCGTGGTTCCAATGTCAACGCTTGCGTTTTATAATGAATTGACTCTTTAAAACCATACAAGTTATAGACTACGCAGCGGAAATACAAATATAGAAAGGAGAACCCAAGGCCTCATAACGACACATATACAACCAAAGTTTACTAAACAAGAACTACAAAATCAGAAGATAATGGTATGACTTAGGTTTATGCTTCGCCCTCATCACTCTCCCCCAATGCAATGGAATGCAAAAGAAGCTCCAAAACCTGCTACGACCGTCCATGATCCTCCTGCTGCTCGACATCGGACCAAACACCAATGTGTCATAGCAGGACAATCATATAAAGTCATCAAACAATCAAACAAACACAAACACGTCAGTAACTAGCATCAAATATAGTAAGGTCAACAAACTAGCTAACACTATATTATAGAACTGTATAAAGATGATGTCGTGAAACACAGCATCACTAGTAACTACTCATCGTCCATTTATATTTCTTGATCTCAAATCTTCTTTTCCAACACGAATCAAGTGTTCATGGGCGGAATGTATATCTTGATACTTCTCTTCTCCAAACCATATCATATCTATAAGACACGTATGATATTAACTTAACTAAGGGCGTTAACTAACTATTTGACGCCTCATGATAAAACATGGCTGTACGACGCTTGTCTACTTCAAAGTCAGTGTGATCATAATATATCCTTGGGATTCTTGACTCCCATAAGATAACTTAACGCATGCATAATCTTTAAACGAAAGGGAACCCTTGAGGTTCGCAAAGCCCTCGGGGCACTTTTCACTAGCATAAATTATTTTATCAATGAAATACCTTAGGATTTTCAAGACCCACAACTCTCTCAACTATAAATCTTCTATCAATGAATAAACTTTAAATCAAGGAGTAAACTTTCTATCAACTAACAAACTTTCTATCAATGAGAACTTGAGGTTTCTAAGACCCACCAATAACTCACACATACTCTTGTCATCAATGAGAACCATGGGGTTTGCATGACCCACCGGTAAACTCAATATACTCTTGCTATCCATGAGAACCATGGGGTTTGCATGACTATGAAATATTTCCTAATTAACTTAAAACGGGAAATCAATATTAAAACACATAATTTCAATCATAATTTATATAAACTACAAACTAAGTAATAATTTCATAGTTTCAATATTTCAAACTCAAAACATGTAGAAATGGCATGGAGGGAACGTTGCTTAACTCGCAGTCCACCTCCTGAAGTTTGTTAGGACGAACCCCCGTTCAACTCGCAGAAGACCGTGTCTAAGATCGCCCTAATCCCAGTTATGGGTAGATGCCTATAAGGTCGGAGTAGTCTGGGTTTAAAGACAAGTCTATTTTCAATCTATTTTTTATTTTACATTATTTAGCCTACAACATTAATTCTCTGTCCAAATCATGTGTCCTATTTCTTTGAAAGAATATATTTAAAAAATGTAAATATCTGAATAATTTAGTATTACATTTTAGTCACATTATGATTGTAAAAAATAATACAAGTTAATTAAGAAAAAAAAACTACAATGTATTTAAAAATAATTTTTAATATATTTTAAGTAATTAAGAAAAAATAACTACAATGTATTTAAAAATAAGTTTTTATATATTTTAAGTTATTAAGAAAAAATAACTACACTGTATTTTAGAATAATTTAACATAT
This sequence comes from Amaranthus palmeri, assembly GCA_019776075.1. Classification (NCBI taxonomy): domain Eukaryota; kingdom Viridiplantae; phylum Streptophyta; class Magnoliopsida; order Caryophyllales; family Amaranthaceae; genus Amaranthus; species Amaranthus palmeri. The sequence continues at coordinate 51,202 of JAAKBH010000092.1, read as the reverse complement.
TTTAAGTTACGTTCTGGTATTACATTTTAGGGACATATTACTCTTAGTTTTTTTCAACGTTTTTAGAACCCTTTTAATAGTTTCAAATTCTTACTCTAATTTTAGATGTAACATAGTTCTATTATGCGAACTAGAATGAAAACTAGAATGAAAAATTTTCCATTTTAGCTGGCATATATGTTCAACGATTTGAGCTAGAGATTTAAACGGTGTAAATAATACTACAAAAATTAGAAAATTTTCTTATTAGATTCTTAAATTAACAATGGAATAGTTAGGGACCCTAATGGATGTGTGGTAAGACAAGGATGGACAGGATTAGAATTCAGGAGTTTAGGGAGAAGTTAGGGGTTGCACTTCTCTCTGCAAAGATGCGGGAGAACAGGCTCAGATGGTTTGGGCATGTGCAGAGAAGCACCCATGACGCCCCAGTGAGAAGAGTTGAACGCATCATAGTGGAGGGCAAGAGAAGCCGGGAAAGACCTAAGAGGACGTGGGAGGAGAAGATTAAAAGCGACCTGCTCGAACTACACCTCTCTAAGGACCTGACCAGGGATAGAGCCAAATGGCGGCGCCTTATTCACGTCCTAGATTACTAGACTTTTGTTATTGTTCTGTGTCTTTTGTTATCGCTATTCACTACCTCTTCTACCTGTATCGTTTATACTTTTTAAATGATCCCTATGCTTGGCTAATGTGGGTGTAAGATGCAAGTTTCAGATATTTGCAGGTCCTATCCTTGAGGACTATTTTAGAGCCGAAGGACTCTTATGACCGCCCTCTCCTTCTGGGTATGAGACGCCGTCGACCTTCCTTCCCCAGACCCTGACCATAAAGTATCTATGTGCGGGATGATGATGATGATGATGATGATGATGATGATGATGAACTGATTTTCACTTACCGTAACTGATTTTTAATGATACAAATGTTGCTTACTTTTTTTTTTGGGTGAATTAAATAAGACATAAAACAAAAATATATAAAAATGAGACTTAAATGATCTAGATATACATGTAAAATTAAAAAAATTATATATCATTGGTTGATGGAGCAGTTGGGGTTAGATATCAATTTAATTATTCAAACTAACGTTAATTAAAAAATTAGGTTCATTTTTGGTGAATCATCAAATATGCAAATTGAAAATGTTAAACCAATTGAATATATTTAAAAGTATTCTCATAATAAACAAAAAAGTATTCTAAACCACTCTTGAATTCATTAATTAAACAAGACAAATAATTGTAAAGGATAGCTTATTCTCTTTCAAAGGATAGCTTACTAGTATAGAAACCCGTGCAATGCACGGATTTTTTAATACGTTGATATTTAGTAAAATTTTATACGAACAAAAATATTAAATTAAGGTGCGTAATAAATTATTTACATATATACACTATATTTAAAAAAAGATTTAAATATAGAAAACACAGAATAGGTTGTTAATAAATAGATTATAAGTTTTGAAACACTTCCTTATATACTACATTCTCAGTACGATGACATATATATTATATTGAACATAAATAAAGCTGATTTTTATTTTTTGTACATAAAAATTATATCGTTTATGACTTGATTTAATTTAGTATATTATTATAATATACTTAAAGCTGATTTGTATTTTTGTAAATGAAAATCATATCATTTAGAACCTGATTTTATTTAGTATATTATTTAGTAAATTATATAGTATATAATATATTGCAAATAAAGGCTGGTGTAAGAAAATAATTATTCATCTTATTACCTAAACGAAATTCCAGACTTATTGCCATTATTTGTTGCCATAATTGTTGCAAAGATTACCTAAAAGAACATGATTTAAGAAAATAATTATTCATCTTATTACCTAAACGAAATTTCAGACTTATTGCCATTACTGCATGCCATAAATATAAAAACTCTTAGCCAATAAAAAAATTACACGTGTCAAGCTCTCCTTCACTCAACACATTCTCTCACTATACATTAAAATTAATATTATTTAGTAAATTATATAGTATATAATATATTGCAAATAAAGGCTGGTGTAAGAAAATAATTATTCATCTTATTACCTAAACGAAATTCCAGACTTATTGCCATTATTTGTTGCCATAATTGTTGCAAAGATTACCTAAAAGAACATGATTTAAGAAAATAATTATTCAGCTTATTACCTAAACGAAATTTCAGACTTATTGCCATTACTGCATGCCATAAATATAAAAACTCTTAGCCAATAAAAAAATTACACGTGTCAAGCTCTCCTTCACTCAACACATTCTCTCACTATACATTAAAATTAATGTATTGTATGATTTTTAAAGTTGTTAACGTTATGTGATATAAAATATTCAAGATTTGATTTTTCATTTATCATCTATATCTTTGTTTTTTACATCATATATATTCTCTTATAAAAGATATCTTCTCTAAACTTGAAGTAGCACGTTATTTAAAAAATTAATTATTTTATAAAATGTCCACACGTTACGTTTTGATTGGTAAAAGGGTAAAAAAAAATAAAAGTCATGAGCTTCATATAGGAAATTTGATAAAGGAGATGCTTTTGGGGATAAAGCACCGACCATTGTCATCATTTATAAATTTTTACTTTATTGCATAAAAAACATCTTTGATAGCTATAGGGTGTTCACATAAACATTGATTTCTTGCCACTATTCAAATTTTTTTTGCCAATATATATATATATTGAATCATCATTGATAATGCTTGGTTTTTGTTTAACTATTACTCCCTCCGTTCCTATTTACTAGTCCCATTTGATCAAACACGGATTTTAAGGTATTAGTGGGGTCCATTGGAAAAGGTGGTAGTTGGGTATTTTAATTGATTAAATTAATCGTAAAGGTAGTAGTGGAGTATTGGGAATTGGAAAAGTGAGGGTATTTAGGTAAAAAAAAAGATAGCCAAAAAAGAAAATGAGACAAGTAATGAGGAATTGCCAAAAAAGAAAATGGGACAAGTAAACTGGAACGGAGGAACTTTAAATATATATAAAAGAAATGAATCACAATTTGATATGTGGCTTTTTTAATACTTGAGATAAAATGTTTAACATGTAAAATTTTATTTCTATTAGATATTAAATGGAAATGAGATATAATAATGGAAGCTGTAGGATAAACATTCAATTTAAAAACGATTTTTAGAAGGAATTTGATTTTCATAATATAATTATAAAAACTTCTCACGTAGTAAAAGCACATTTAACAAATTCAAGAATGAAAAAAAAAAACTATATTACAACTAGGCCTGTGCAATGGGCCGGATAAGGGCCGGGTCGGACTATAGTATAAACGGGCCGTGTCGGGCTTGGCCGATCCTTAAAAAGATCAGGGCTTTAGACGGCCGGGCCCATTAAGCCCAACCCGGCCCAGCCTGTTTATAATACTTATGCAAAAAATATAAAATAAGAGATGAAGCCACAAGAACTTATTTCTTGTTTTGGTTGGTAATGCAATAGTGAATTCCTCGTTTAATCTACCATGTTCGAGCTTATTTTGCACTCTTCCGATTGAAGCTAAAATTCGAGAAGCAAAGCTTTGTAGCTGATATGCACTGTTTTTGGGCTACAAACCTTGCCGCTCAGCTTGGTATTCCTCGTTTAATCTACCATGTTTGAGCTTATTTTGCTCTCTTTGCTATTGAAGCCATTGATAGGTACTACCTACCTACCATTTTTATCCTCTAATTAAATATAGTTGTATTCTATCAATAATTCTTTACATTCTTCAAAGAACCTATCCATGATTATAAAATATATAGTACGATCTACTAGCCGACTGATCTTTAAATTAAAAACAACCAAAGCAAGAAATAAGCAGGATTAGGGGCTGACACACGGTTTGATTTGATCTGCTTTTGACACCCCAATTAGGCTGCCGTGATTCATTACTAAAACCCTTATCCGGCCCACATTTTTTCATTTTAATAAAACCTTTATTCAGCCCAATCCTTATTCAACCCAACCCTTTTAAAGCCCTTTTAATTAAAGGTTGGATTAGGATCCTCAACGGGCCCCAGCCCAATGCACAGGCTTAATTACAACCATTATTTGAGATTAAGGCAAGAAAAATATCTACATGATAAAAAAAATCATCTTTATTGTTGGTGTTTAAAATTAAAATACCATTACAAAGTTAACCACTAAGTCCAAATAATTGGCTTAATTACAGCTGTTTTTTAAATAACACAAATTTTTACTTGAGACCGTCTTTTGTAAAGACGGCTCTCAAAAGTCCAGTCGAATTATAAATATATATTATTACAACTCTAAATATAGATTCACAAAATCTCAGGAAAGTCCGTCTATAGGATAGACGGATTTAAATGGGCCGGCCCAGCTTCTATATTTTAGGAAATCAGGAGTATTCAAATAAAAAAAAAATTAAAACATTTAATTTAGTTTCCTTGAATACCGCGTGTAATCATATCTTTGAATATCCCAACAATTACTCTTCTTCTTCACTCAACCTTTCCTTATTCACTCAACCTCTCCTTCTTCATTCATTATTCTGAGATTTCCAAGACACTAACCATTTGGTATCCATTTCAATTTCGTGAGATTTCACTTTTCATTTCTATTGAATACCGTTTGGCTTCCATTTCTGAGAGTTCATTTTGGTTGTTTTGAGATTTTCGAATCGAATTTCAAGGAAGAGGGCTTTCGATTTTTCGGTTTATTTCTACTGTTTGGTTTTGGTTGCTTCATCAACATTTATATTGTTCCAGATCTTCAATTTTAGGTATGATTTTCGACATTTTTAATGGTTATTTTAAAATTTAAATGGGTTTTCTTTTTGGCATTTTAATGGAGTTTTTGATAGATTTTTTTTTGATAGATTTTTGATAGATTTTGATAGATTTTAATGGAGTTTAAATGGGTTTTATAGTTCTGAATTTTGATAGATTTTTTTTTATTTTAATTTATTGTTCTTGAAATGTGTCAAAATGATTATATGAAGAAATGGTTGATTGAATTTTTACTTGAAATGGGTGTCGAAATTTGTTGCTTGAAGTGGGTGTCGAAATTCCGTTAATTTGCTTGAAATGGGTATTGTCTGTGTTTTGCTTGAAATGGGTATTTTGTGTTACATTATTGCTTGAGTTTTACAAATGCTTGTGTTTTGATTTTTTGTGTTAATTTGCTTGAGTTTTTGAGTTAATTTGCTCGAAATTCCATTGTGCTGAATTTGCTTGAAATGGGTATTTTGTGTTAATTTGCTTTAAATGGGTATTTTGTGTTAATTTGCTTGAGTTTTTGAGTTTTAATTTGCTCGAAATTCCATTGTTCTGAATTTTTCAAATGCTTGTGTTTTACATTCCATTGTCTGTGTTGTTCTGAATTTCAACCCCGACACCCATTTCTTCATTTCTTGTGTTCATTAAACTATCAAAATATGTTCATTTCAAATGCTTGTGTTGTGAATTTTTTAAACTATCAAAATATGTTCATTAAACTATAAAAATATGTTCATTTCTTTCAAAATGTTCTGAATTTGAGGTTGAGTGTAAAATTCACTTTGTAATATTCATTGAGATGTACTGTTTTCTTTCAAAATGTACTGTTTTCTTTCAAATGCTTGAAATATGTTCTGAATTTTTTCAAAATATTTGAGGTTTTAATGCTTGTGTTCATTAAACTATCAAAATATGTTCATTTCTTATGGATACATCGTAATGTATATCAAATGTGATGTATGTTTGTAGCTTGCTGACCGGAGGCTATATCGGGCTAACATTTTGACGAGGATCTTACTAAGCGACCTAAACATGAAGCGCGATAAATTGGTAGGTTTGGCCAAACGGTTTGCTAAAGACAAACCCAAAAGACTACCTGAAATTCTGGCCGCACGAACTCTCGATCCTCTAAAAGTTGTTACTCCAAAGAAGCGCACGAGAGCATGCCCAAAAACTGCCCAAGTAGCTCCTAAAAGGCAAAGGAAGAGTGTCGCAAAAAAGTAGACAATTCGTTTTGAAAAATTGAAGTTGTAATGAACATATTGAATTGTTTTTTTTTTGGAGATATAATATATAAGTTTTGGAGGTATAATGTCAAAGTTTGGGAATTATAATATTTAATTTTTGCAGATATAATGAACTAGTGTTAAATCTTTCAGGAATTAATTTGTTGTTATATTGTCTAAGTGGAGTTATAATGACTTATTTTTGGATTAATAATGACTTATTTTTGGATTAATAATTTCTAACTTTTGGATTTATAATGGCTCCATTTTGGATTTATAATGTCAAAGTTTTGGAACAATAATGCATACGTTTTGGGGTTATAATGGCAACGTTTGGGCATTATAATGTCTATTTTTTGGATCTATAATGTCTATGCTAAGTTTGGGCGTATCATGCATACGTTTTGGAGTTATAATGCCTAAGTTTTGGAGTTATAATGGCAACGTTTGGTCATTATAATGTCTATTTTTTGGATCTATAATGTCTACGCTAAGTTTGGGCGTATAATGTCTTCTTTATAGTGTTTAACTGTATAATGCATACGTTTTGGAGTTATAATGCCTAAGTTTTGGGGTTATAATGGCAACGTTTGGGCATTATAATGTCTATTTTTTGGATCTATAATGTCTACGCTAAGTTTGGGCGTATAATGTCTTCTTTAAAGTGTTTAACTGTTTGAATTAAAATTTCAAGTTTTAATTCAAACAGTTAAACACAGACATTACACGCCCAAACACAGACATTATTTCTAATGGGTTTATGAAATTCCATTGTTCATATAAAACGAAGTTGAGGACGTTAATGCAAGTCATTGTTTTGGTGTTTTATTATAAAATCAAAAATCAAAACTATGCATTTAAATTATAGCATCAAATATGAAAAATTAAAAATAAAAAATCAAAAGTCTCTTTATGTTCTTCTTAGGGATAAAGAACATTTCAACTTTATAGTACCTGGAACTCAATTTCTTAGGGATAAAGAACATTTCAAAAATCAAAAATCAAAACTATAGCACCAAAACTATTCCAATTCATATCTCAAAAAAAAAAAAAAAAAAAACTATTCCAATTCAAGTACCCATTTCAAGTACCTGGAACTCAACTTTATAGAACATTTCAAGTACCCATTTCAAGCACAATAAATCAAAAAAAAATCGACATCCCACCCAAAAAAGTCAAATAAAACCATTAGAAATAACCATTAAAATTCGACATTCAAGAACAATGGAATTTTAATGGACCCTTCCTTTCTTTTAGGTTTCTCTTCTTCTTCTACTTCAATTTGCATGTTCTTAGTAATTGATTGATTTAGTTTTAATTCAGACATTATATCTTCCATTGTTGTTGCAGATTCTTCTCTTGTCTTTTGGTATTTTAATGGAGCTTTGGTAAATTATCAAGAAGGTCAGGAAATTATCAAGAAGGAGAATAGAAGATGTAATTTTGCAGAAGGTATTTTGGTATTCTAATGGAGTTGGGGTCCATTAATTTTGCATTAAGGAGCAATAAAGAGTTTTTGGGGAAAGGAAGAAACTATTACCAGTTCCCCAAAATAGATGGCTGGAAGTTACCAAATATTGCACGGTTATTTTTGGTTTTTTTTTTTCTTTTTTTCTAAAATAAAAATACCCATTTTGTGATTGGGCTGGGCTATGTGGACTCCGTCTATACAATAGACGGTCTCCCATAAGACCTACTGATATAGATTTAGGCTAGACTTTTGAGAGTAGTCTTTACAAAACACGGTTGTTCTGCTTTGATATTTTGTTACTGACTTATACTTTACATTTTCAATGATAACTAACTACTCATTATCATTAAATAATGTTGAAGGATGAAATATAGTAATATTGTATCCAACAATGGCATTAAAAGTAGTAGCACTAGCAGAATAAGTTCGGGCTATAGCATAACCACGGGCCATCCGGAAAAGCCCGGTACCACCCACAACCGGCATCTCCCTTATCGGGTTCATGATAGAGTTCCGCCCCAAAACCACAATGGAACTTCCATTATAAATTCCATCAACAAATCCATAGGTCAAGCTCATCATCAAGCTGGGTTCTTCTTTGGATGCCATCCCCATAAGACCTTGAGCCCGACCCACCAACTTCGACTTTGGGTCTGGGCTTATTGTTAGTGGCTCATCAGCAATAGCCAAGCGGCCGAAGGGTGAAGTTGACCCGTTGGTTGATATGGGTTGGGCTATGGGTACTGATGTCGGGTCGTTCCCGGATACGACGTCGTGAAAGTAGAATTGTAAGGTGGTTTTGTGCTCGTGGCCGTATGGCTGGGTTTTGGCCCATGTTGTTGGCGTTTTGGACTTGTGAATTGTGGTTTTAGCAGAGGTCGGATTTAGAATGTATGATGTGAGTACTAAAAGTATAGAACATTTTAGTAAGAAATTAATCATGTTTTTTAAGATAAGTTGGTTGCTTAATTACTCTATGTTTTATGCTTTGGTATTATTTTGGGAGAGGAGTGGGAGGTCTTTATAGAAGTAAAGAGTTCAAAACTAATCATAACAAGAACTCAACTACCACACTCACGTTTTAATTTGGATTTTAAATTTTATTTATTATAAAGATTATAGTTGTAAGTTGCATTGTTTATATTTAAAAATTAAAAAAATTAACCAGAACAGTTAATATTTTGCTATTTTTCTACGATAATCTCATTTTTATTGCACAACTAAACTTCTTCTTGAAGCTCTATTCTAAAAGGTCTCTAGCCTACTTAGGGATGGTCATGGGGGAGGGGGGGTGTCTGGAGCGGGTCCAACCAGATCGGACCCAGACTCTTTTAATTTTTTGAGATCCAGACCCGGATCCAGACCCTAAGGGTTCAAATTTTTCAGATCCAGACCCAGACCCTTCGAATCTTATGGGTCTAGGGTCCTTAATGGGTCCTAAGTGGGTCTACAAAAAGTTTCTTTGATTTGTCAAATTTGAAACATTTGTAAGTCATTATATTTTTCGTATATTTGTAAGAGAGTTATTATCGTATTTTACAAATATTTAATACTAATTTAACATCTAAAGTCGCATAGCGTTACCCATAAACGCTTCAATTGTATTATAAACACTTGTTCGAGTCCATAAAATAAGGATAATTGGGTTAGCACTTAGCAAGTAGCATATAATTTATTAATATATATGATGATTATATGAAAAAAAAGTATTGGGGACAGAATCCATACGTATAAGACAAATAAAAATAGAAAATCAAACATTTATAAGGGTCTGAGGGGCGGGTCCAGGGTCCGAATATTGGACCCGGACCCAGACCCGCTAATTGTTTTTAGATTCAGATTCGACCCGGATCCAATGGGTCTCAAAAAGTAAGACTCAGACCCTTAAAAGGGGCGGGTCTGGAGCGGGTCCAACAGGGTCCTGGACCCGTCACCATCCCTAAGCCTACTCCATCTTCCGGGCCAAATATCAATGGGAGGATTTCTCTTTTCACCCTTTTAATCGGGGCTCTCATACCAGGCAAAACTTGAGAAAAAAAATGGGGCCTCTTTGAAAAAACACATAATAGTAGCTCATCCTCAAACCTTTCCCTGTGGTTTGAAAATTGGTCTCTGATTGTCTCCCTAAGATCCATCCTTACTAGTCCTCTTCATCCACAAGAATACTCCCTCTCCCTTAAGGACCTCTTGTCAAACAATCATGGAACTTAGTTTGCATATCCTACCCCCTCCCATACTTGCTTATCAATCATATCTCTACTATACCCATTAACATATTAGGCTCTAACCTGATACTTTGTAACCTTTCTAATGGAAAGTTTTTCAAAAATCATGAACTATACTCCATCCTCCATCAATCCAATCACCCCCTCGTCCAACAATTAATTGGAATCTCATATGGGAAACCAAATGCCCTCCTAAAATATTAATCCTTCTTTGGCAACTTGCATGGGATGCTTTTCCTACGAGATGCACCCTCTACCATCTTTCAGTTTTTCACTTCTCAGATTGCCCTTCCCGCCCCTCTCCTGCTGAAATTGTTATCCTCTGTCTTAGACTGTTTTGTAGCCAAAGAATTCTAGCTCATTTGCTTCTCAACCTTACCTAACAACTTCTTCACTGTAGACTTCCCATCCTGGCTATCTACTAACCTCAGCTTTCGTTCCTCTTATAACTCATCACTAACTTGTCCAACTTAGTTTAGCCTTTTGCTTTGGACGTTATGGACCAATCGAGCCAACCGAGTCTTTTCTAAAGACAAGCCTACAACTTCTCTTACTTACTGATAAGTGCAATTATTTGCACTTATCCGCATCGATTTTATACTCTTTTCTAAAGACAATCGATTTTGTCTCATGAGGTCAATCTTGTGTTTTATGTGATTTTTGAGGCAAAATTTGAGGTTTTTGTTAGGTTTCGGAGTTATAAGAGGGTGAAGGCTTGGAGAAATAGCCTAAGACCCCTAAAATATGTGAAGAGATCATTGCTCGCTTGAAGATGTTCGACAATGAAGATGGGCAAAAGAGAAAAGAGTAGAAAAGTGCTTAAAAGACAAAGTTTTGAAGTGAAATTTGATATATGCTCACTCTTTTGGCCATAACTTTTGATAGAGAGATCGTATTTATGCAGAGTTTGCGGCATTGGAAAGTAGACTACAAGAGCTTTCCAACGGTATATTATATGTCCATATCCGATAACCGTGCAAGAAATGGCGGCCATTCAAAGTTCGCCAGAAAGACAGTGAGCGACGAGTCGTCGCCTGAAAAGCAACGCTCGTTGCTTTTCCGTCAGAAGGCATTTTTGACAGTTTTTCTTCCCAATTTTTGGAGCCATTATATATAATGGCGGTTACTATCATTATTTCTGGTCTTAGACCATTTTTTTCTGCATTTCCTTTTAGTTTTCTTTCATTAAAGCTTTCCTTAAAGAATTCATTGTTTCATTTGGATTTCTTATATCTAGTTTATGTTATTTTTCAGATTTGTAAGTTTTCTTGCGTTATCATTTTGTTCTTCATTCTTGTTCATCAATTGTTATATGTTTTCCATTAATATGCATACTGAGTAGTTTTCTTTATCTAGGGTTAGGGTGAAATCCCTAATTCAAAGCATGGATTGATATTTTATTGATTAATTGTGTGTGATTTGAGCCTATGATTGCACCTATGCTTAATGAATCTTGATTTAAATATCTTTATTAACCTTTTCAATAAAACGGAAGTTTGAGATTAGGATTAATTTAGGATTGAGATATATTTAAGTTTAAATTTCTTCTAATATTAACCAATAGAACGGAAGTTTGAGGATTAATACTAGTTGGCCTTAAATCGATATTATTCAATAGAGCGGAAGCTTGAGATTAATTAGATCACGTTCGATTATGTTAAAGGCTTAATTCCATACAATCATGAAAGTAATTGGATTCCATGTTAGAATTAGGTGATGTCCGACGCCCTAGTGTTTGTCATATCTTGTTTTATCACCATTTTTATACTTGTTTTAGTTTCTTGCACCCTAGGATTAGATACAAAACCCATATTATTTGTTTTTCCCTTGTCTTCTTTATCATAAAATATACAACTTAGAATTATCTCACCACTTACAACCTTACAAAATCAAGTGCTCTTAACTTCTTTTTCTCTCTCAACCGTTTTTGGGCTATCCTAACTTAAACCTTTTCAACCCCACCTTAACTTGCTCCCCCTCAAGAAAACCTTATCCAAGTTGATGTTTATTTCTTTCCTTACTTCCTCTAATCTTTGCACTATTGGTGTTACCTGTTTCTCTCAACCAAATTCTTGGCATTCCTCTTTTACCCTTTCTGCTGGGGCACTTGACGCTAACATGGCTGAACTTCTAGCTATTTTTATGGTTACGAGACTCCTCTCTTGGATTGAGTTTACTATTGTCTTGGATTCCAAAGTAGTTGTGGAAAGCTTGACAATTTGTACATTAATAAGGGACATGTATTCTTCACTTTGTACCTTTTGTAGGGATCTCCCAAGCTCGAACTTGAAGAAGCAAGTGCATCATGTCCCAAGGCGGAAAGTCCACTTTGCTGATTGTCTCTCTCACCAAGCTCAGTGTGGAATTCCCACACAAGTTTAGACTTTTTAGACTCCCTGTCTCTCTGTCCTAAGTTGATGTTATCTTTGACTTTAGGTATCTAATCTTTCATTATGATTTAAAATTTGTCTTTTTATTTGTTCCTGTAGCCTCTCCTCCTAGGGGTTTTCATTACTAGGTACCCAGCTAATCGAGTACTCGGAAAGCCGGATACCTTTTTTAACGGGTACCCGGATAAAACGGGTCGAGACACCGGATACTCGATTATTATTTTGGATTAATTTTACGGATTTATTTAGTATTTTTGATTATATATAATTATTTTTGACATAAAACAATAAAGCAGAAAAAACTTCAATCAATACTAAATCACAAACTAAAATAAGAAAAAATCGAAATCAATAGTAAATCCCGAACTAACAAAAACCATAATCCATAATCCATATAAACTAAATCAAAAAAATAACAAAACTTAAATCAAGAACTCAAAACCAGCAGAGATTGCCAAAAAAAATGGAATCAAAAAACAAAAACCAGTTGAAATCAACAAGAACATCAAAAATGAAAATGGAATCAAAAAACATGGGAGTAAAAAAGACCATGCCTTTCCTCCCTTTCTAGTTTGATTTGATTACATACACTATTTTAATTAGTAATCTTATAGTTTAGTGCTTTTGTAAGCTCTTTCTTTCTCATTTTCTCTTTTTCTTATATGGGATTTAGATCTTAAACCTCTAACGGCCCGTTTGGTTAGTGGTACTAAATGGCGGTAATGGGAATGATTTATAGTGTAAAATTTCATCAAAACTTTCATGTCATTCCCATGGTAATGAAACTTTGATCACAAAACAATTTTTTTGTTCACAAATTTCCATTACCACCTAATACCACCTCTCCCATTGGTAATGCATTGGAATGAATTTTATGAACAAAATGAGATGATTGAAGGTTGTCAAGCATGACCATCAAGGTAGCAAAGAGATTTTTCAACCAAAATTACACTAGCTTTTCATTCCCATTGCCGCGATATATTACCGTCTACCAAACGGGCCCTGGCCCGTTTGGTTAGTGGTACTAAATGGTGGTAATGGGAATGATTTATAGTGTAAAATTTCATCAAAACTTTCATGTCATTCCCACGGTGTTGAAACTTTGATCACAAAAAAAAATTTTTGTTCACAAATTTCCATTACCACCTAATATCACCTCTCCTATTGGTAATGCATTGGAATGAATTTTATAAATAAAATGAGATGATTGAAGGTCGTCAAGCATGGCCATCAAGGAAGCCAAGAGATTTTTCAACCAAAATTACACTAATTTTTCATTCCCATTAACGCGATTTATTACCACCTATCAAACGGGCCGTTAATCATTTATCTATCAATCCAAATTTGAATTGGGTACTTGAGAATTTTTTTTTAAACCTTTTTCAGGTATTGCATCTCATTGTCTACAATTATCTATTTCAACACACATTATTGGAGGAAATTTGGAGGAATTGAGTGGAGTTCAGGGGAGGATTGAGGAGGAAATCATTGAGAAGGTTTTCGATGTTTATGTGCATGTTGGGAAGAGACAGCTGGGCAGGGAAATGGAAATGAGTGAATGAAGTTATGAAAAACGTAAAAAAAAAAAAAATGAGTATATATATTAATGTTAACCGGATCATAAACGGGTACCCGAATCAATTTAAATTGGCCCATGACCCGATCAGGTTAAGGTGGGTCTGGTACCCGACCCGGAGTTTTCAATTTTTTTTATTTTTTGACCCGCCATTTATGAGGCGGGTCGTCAGGTCGGGTACTTCTGAACACCCATATCTCCTCCTATTCCTGTGTTCGAAGAGAAGGAGACCTCTTGTTTCCGTTTTGATATACCTTAACTGTTTTTACCTGCATTCATAATATGTTGCTTTATTTCCAAAAAAAGTGATGTACAAGAAAGGTAATTTTCTTACTTCTTGGAGTTTCGTGCCATAAAGAATGATAGTGTAGATAGTGCTGTTTTAAAAAATGCTCATGAAAATAATCAAACTAAATGACATCCCCTATTATCCAAAATGATTTTGCCAATGCTTATTATAAGGATTAAGGAGACTATTTACATTATTTTAGAGGAACCTGGAGATGCTTAAGTTGCAAACATAGTTGATGAGTCCCTTGACGTCTCTTGTAAACAACAAATGACGACTTTTGTTTTGATATATGAAAATAAAAAGGATTTTGTCATGGAACGTTATAGTCATGTTGCTAGCAATACTCTTGAGTCGCTTATAGAAAGAAGTTATTCGTTCTTTGCTTCTTTAGATGTGTTTGAGTCTATTTGAGCAAGCAATATACATGGTTATATCAATGATGTCATAAGATATTTATTGCACTATATTACATGGTTATATCCATGATGTCATTGTAGGAAATAATATATTTAGGAAATTATATCCAGAATATTAAAATTTTATTCTAGATAATATTTTAAGTATTCAGGAAGTTAAGATCTTTTTTAATATTTAGAATATTAAGGTTATTTTGTTTCCTTATTTTTAATCCTAATCTCATGTATAAATAGAGGTAGTACCTCTCCTTATTATTCAATACAAATCAAGTATTCACTAGATTAAACCCAAACCGAATTCCACATTATGATTTCCTACATGGTATCAGCGCCGTAAGGTTTTCCTAGACGGAAAAACTCTATCGGTATTTTATCTTTGATCTTCATCAGACAAAATTGATCCAAACAAAAACCAACTCAAAACAAAACCAATCAAACCAAACAAAATCAAAACCAAAACCAAACCAGGACCATGATTACCATGGCACAAATGGAACAAATGTTCCAACTTTTTCAAAAAATAAATCAAAAACTTGAACAACCAATCTAGATTGAAAAATTAAACCACAAAAATTGCACCACACGGAATAAAGAAATGAAAGTTAAACTTGGTAATCAGGGGATGCTCAATCATATCACCGTCATTCCCCCGACGACCATAACTCCAATATGGAAACAAAATGATGCCACGGTTATGTCATAGATTCTTGCATGTATTAACTCCGACATTATTGACCTCGTTATTTCATTCACTGACACTGCCCATGAATTATGGACTTGGATTCGTACTCTATACGGGCCCATTTGGCTACCTCCCGAGAATAACACCAT
Organism: Amaranthus palmeri; assembly: GCA_019776075.1. Taxonomy (NCBI): domain Eukaryota; kingdom Viridiplantae; phylum Streptophyta; class Magnoliopsida; order Caryophyllales; family Amaranthaceae; genus Amaranthus; species Amaranthus palmeri. The sequence continues at coordinate 36,023 of JAAKBH010000092.1, read as the reverse complement.
CGAGCATGAGGTCGCAAGGGGGAGAAATATAAGAGATAAGGATGAAGAAGAAAACCTGAAACCCGAAACTAATAACTAAACCCAAAACCGAGATCAAGACCCTCGAAACCAAGGTTTAAAAGAAAAGTTCTCAACAAAGGTACAAATAATTTGATAGGTGTCACTGATTCTACTACCACCACTAATACCAGTGTTCATGGTGAGTGGAAGGTAAAAAATAATGAGAAAGAAGAATTTGGTTCAAAAGTAAGAATCATAGATGAGACCATGATGAGACCAAATTCCCATAACCCATGAACCATTTCTTTACTCAACCCATTTTTTCTTGATCTTTTATCTAAATTAAAAAAATTGAAAGTTAATTACGAAAAAATTGCAGAAACGATAATCAAAAGCATTGAAGAATATTATTGGAAAGTTCGGTCTCGGTGATCCCAAGACCAAACTTGAGGGGGAGTGTAGGAAATAATATATTTAGTAAAATTATATCAAGTATATTTTAATTTTATTCTAGAATAATATGTTAAGTGTTTAGGAAGTTAAGATCTTTTTTAATATTAGGCCGTGACAATTCGTCACATAATCTCACCGTGGCCCACTCGTGTGGACACGGGAAACCCGTCGGCTCGGGCCAACAAACCCACGGGTTAAGAGCATTGACTTGCATATACACTCGGTGAGGTTCATTGTTTCCCAAAACCATATGGCAATAGGAGGATTAGCTCACCAAGTATATATGCAAGTCCACAACCCACTTTTTTTATTGATGTGGGATCTTGCCTCACATGTGAAGTATTTCCAACACTCCCCCTCACATGTGAGCAACATCATACCAGGAACCACCTTCGACTCTTGATACCATATTAGGCTGTGACAATTCGTCACATAATCTCACCGTGGCCCACTCGTGGGGACACGGGACACCCGTGGGCTCGGGCCCACAAACCCACGGGTTAAGAGCGTTGACTTACATATACACTCGGTGAGGTTCATTGTTTCCCAAAACCATATGGCAATAGGAAGATTAGCTCACCAAGTATATATGCAAGTCCACAACCCACTTTTTTATCGATGTGGGATCTTGTCTCACATATGCGAAGTATTTCCAATAGTCATAAGTTTAAAATCATAATCATAACATATATTAAAAGACTTGTGAAAAGCCACGTGTCATTTTTTTAGAGCATTTGCCATGTGGAATATTTTTATTGGAGCACTACTCATGTATCATTATTCTATTAGAGCACTTGCCATAATTGAATTCAATAGCTTACATAATTTATTTTAATTAATAATGATAATATACTCTAATCATTGACTAAGAGAATTGAAAAGATTGAGATTCATTTCGGTTATATTTTTAACTTAGCAATCATACTGATTAAGTTGCAGAAATTAGTACAACTAATAATATACTCTAATCTTTAAATTGACTGAAATAATTGAAAACATTAAGAATTATTTTCAATTCATCTTATGGTATGTTTGGGAATGATGATTTCATTTACAAATATGGATTTGACTTAAAGTTAGTGTTTAACAAGAATTTAAATTTGGATTTGAGCCAAATCCACTAATGTTATAAAGTAGTTGATCAAAATGAGGATTTGAGAATGACACCCCAATCCTTGTCATTTCAAATTCTTCATTATGATTTCATAATTGAAATCCATAATTTGAAATGAAATGTGTGTTTCCAAACGCATCCTTAATGTTTTCAATTCTCTTAGTCAATGATTAGAGTATATTATCATTATTAGCAATCATACTGATTAAGTTGCAGAAATTAGTACAACTAATAATATACTCTATTCTTTAAATCGACTGAAATAATTGAAAACATTAAGAATTATTTTCAGTGATAAGTGATATTTTTAACCTATTAAAATATATTGATTTTGTGCCTAAATTTTTTCAACTAATAACAAAGTTGTTAAAATCGCGATTCTACTTAGAATCGTTTTGAGAGGTAGAATCGAATCGGAAGAATCGAATCGTAGAATCGTACGATTCTACTAAACTAAAATATATTGAAAATATCTAGTTGGACTATAAAAATCTTTACAATTTTGCTATCATAAGATATTTATTTGAAGAAGAAAATCTGTTTAAAATGATGTGTTGATGTGAACAATTAGTTATTTATTTAATTAACATATAATAATGTCTAAGCATTGAAATAATTAATGACATCTGGCAAAATTCTCACCAGCTGCTACTTGTCACTTTAGAACAGTATGATTATATTTTGGTGCAGATGTTTGGTTTTTCTTTTGAATTTAAATTCATTGTAAATTGGATATTTCAATAAAAAAATCATAAAGTCAGATTTATTTTCATTGAAGAGAAAACCATTAATAGAGCTAATTTTAGAGATTTATGGGAGATCAAATGTCTCTTTACTAAATTGTAGGAATATTATGTTATTCTCCATGTTATTGTGAAAATTATTATCATCCCTAGTCGATATAGCTGTAAGTAATAATGAACCACCATAATTTTTGTATCTCTCTTTTTATTTTATTATTAATTATTTTTTTTTTGTTTTATTTAATTTGCACCAAAATTCGATCGTGTTATCTCACTTACTTTGCACCGTTGCCACTTTTGATATTAATGGTCCTCACTATTTTTTTATCTTAAAGCAAATTCATGCACCATTTTAATCTCATACTTACTGATATTTAAACCCGAGTTGATGTATCAACTTGAAATTAATATTTACACCTCTTTAAAAGAGTTGCAAATGAAGTGGGATACTGTTTTAATTGTTTTGCTTTATAAATTTGTGATCTCGATTACGCTTTCAGTATTCCCACAACACACAAAAAAAATCATTAATTTAGCAAAGTATTCCTTACACAGAACAGCTAGTCTCCTGAGAGATCGTCTTTATGATAGACGTCTTTCAGGCTCAACCCATTAAAGCTTAATATCTACTTTTACCCTACATTTTCCTTTATGAGCCAATTCAATTAGAGATAGTCACTCGTAAAGACCATCTTTCACAAAAATTTGTGAATTTAAAAATACAATTAATTTGAGTAACGTTGTTGTTGACATTATATAAATAAGTTTTAAGACAAAAATGTCCATAAAGACTGCGGGCCAGCACATGACTTTTAACATTATAACTTCCACAAGTGATATTGTGTTGACAAATTTACACCTAGTACGCTTAAATACGGGTCAAGCCGTACGATGCCAGTTATGTACAACACGCTTGTTTTACATTAATTATCATATAATAGCACCGAATGCATTCAATGAAGGGTAAAGACCACGTCTGCCATGATTCTATTGACAATCTATAAATTGTCAAGAAATAAAATAAATCGAAATGAATCAAAATAGCTCATGGTTAAAACCTAATGATATGTTATACTCTCTCTATTTTTTAATGAAGCTGTTAAAAGGAATGTTTATGGGAATTAAGAAAAGTAGAATATTTTATATTGTAAAAATATTATTTGATTAAATAATAAATTTGATTGGCTAAAAGTAGAGACAACAACCATTAAAAAATATTATAAGAAAGTTAAGGAAAAAAATATAGGGACCATAACTAATAAAAAATTAGTTTTATAAAGTTAGGGGGAAACTAGTGGAGACTATAAGGAATATCAAAATATTAATTTGAAGTTAGTAAAGTATATGTGGTACATATGTATTATAAAAATATTAGAGTGAGTATAAATAAAGTTATTTTTATCTAAAATTTGTGATATAAATGGAAAGATTCTCTATGGGATCAGAACAACAAATGAAACACCCCAAAATAGTAAATGGGATCTTCATTAAGGAACGAAGGTTGTATACTTTAATCTAACACACCGCTTCATATGAGATAAGTGTAGATGCAACATAGCCCACTAATACTTACACTGAATAATTTATTTGAAATGAGTGATAGTTGAGATTCAAATTCTTGATCTCTTATTACACTGAATTTAATACCATATCAATAAATCAAATGAATCAAAATCTTAAGTTGACAGTTAAAATTTCAATTATTTTATAAGCTGTAACATAAATAATACCGCATGGCCCACATTTAATTTTAGCAGCAATGTTAGTGCATTTTGATGTGAAAACAACAGCAAAAGTAGGAGCACTTGCACAATTTTATTAGCTGTGAAGTGGGATATAAAGTCACTCCATGCTAAAGCTAGGCATTCCAAAATTGACTACCTTTTGCTCTATGCCTTATTTCAATAGAGTCATGATGTAACATAGGAAAACGCAAAAAATGTGTGATGTAAAAATAAAGAATCTTTTTAAAATTACTATATCACACAAATTACAATGAAATTATTTTCATTTTAGTGCAGCAAATTGAAAAATTAGAAAATTACTAAAAATCGATATGATAGCAGTGATAGAAACAAACAAATATTAAAAGACTACTTATAAATAGAAAGGTAATCTTACTACGTCACTAACCTAGCTAATACACATTTGATTATATAAGAGGAGAAGGCTAAAACGCTTTGATTTTTTTTTAGCTTATAAATAAGCTTAGTGGGACCAGGGCCGATGATATTTTAGTGGTCCGGGGTGAAAAATAAAAGAGAGCAGTATCGAGCTATATTATTGGTGTGTAACATTTTTTTTGATATATATAAATTTTGTATTTAGTAGTTTACTTTTTATAATATTTAGGGCCCATAAATTAGTTTAATGATTGTATGTTTATAATTTATTAATTAGTTAACAAGGTAATAATTATCATTAATAGCACTTTGGCTTGGTGGTTAAATGTACAAATCATAAAACATACTAAAAGGATTGAGAATAATGACACATGGCATTCTCAAAAGAGCCAACTTTATTGCATTTTTATTTTAAAAAAAATAATTAATCATAGGCTAATTATTGCAATGTATGGTAAAACTTTTTAAGAGGCAATTTTAATTTATGGTAAGTATAATTTCAAATTCATCTTTCTCAAAAGAGGAACCTTTATTGCATTTTAATTTAAAAAAAAAATTAATCATAGGCTAATTATTGCAACGTATGGTAAAACTTTTTAAAAGGCAATTTTAATTTTCAACGTATGGTAAGTATAATTTTAAATTCATCTTTCTCAAAAGAGGCAACTTTTATTGCATTTTAATTTTAATAAAAAAATTAATCATAGGCTAATTATTGCAACGTATGGTAAAACTTTTTAAGATGCAATTTTAATTTTCAACGTATGGTAAGTATAATATACAAAAATGGTCAATTTATTAAAGGCAAATTCATAGATCATACAAATCATAGCCTAAATATAAGATTTCATATTTTCAACGTATGGTAAGTATACTATACAAAAATGGTCAAACTTTTTTAGAGGAAAATTCATAGATCATACAAATCAACTAACCAAAATTGGGGAATAAGAGATATGGTGAATACAAAAAATGCATTAATTGTGTGTTGATGGAGAAAAATGCATTAATATTACAGCATCTTTTTAATTGAATAATTGAGAGAAAATTTTGTCCATATTTAAATCAGAAAACATTTAACCTTCATAACCCTATATATATGCATCTTTTTAATTGAATAAATGCATTCTAATCAACCTTTTATACTGTTCAAATTAAGGCCTAGGTGCAATAAAAATGAGTTTGAATTATTTTGATGAAATAACAAGAGATAGGGATAATTGGATTATGCAATGGTACACGCTTATTGGTTGATCATCTAGGCGATCGTGTTATACAAGCAACTGTTATATCTGGATCTAACATTGGCTATAGGGTTTTCATTCCAAGAATTACACTCACACTGTCAGATATCTCTAAAATCCCAGTTGCTCTTCAAAGAAGGCAATTTCCTGTATCTTTATGTTTTGCAATGACGATCAATAAGAGTCAAGGACAATCACTATCTCAAGTTGGTTTATTCCTACCTATACCTGTGTTCAGTCATGGCCAATTTTACGTTGCAGTTTCTAGAGTGACTAGCAGAAAAGGTCTTAAAATCATCATATGTGATAAAGATGGTAAAGTGTGTAGTCGCACTGATAATGTTGTTTACAAGGAGGTGTTTCAAAACCTTTAGGTTATTTTTTAGACTACGTCTTTAAAATACACATCTTTGAAGTTTATTTATCTTTGGTTAACAATCATCCTTATATTTTGAGTAAATTAGAAAATTTAGTATACTGCATAATATATTTATGACAATTTATAAAACTATAGAGTTTATTTATACATATAACTGTTAAAATTGAGTTTTTATACTGCATAATATCCTTGACTTTTTTAATATCATATGTATTTATATATCGATGCTAAAAAAACCGTGCATTGCACGGGTTTCTACACTAGTTAATTATACAAGGTCTCAAGCTCAATGCATATGTAGGTAAAATCGATATAAATTTTTTGTGGGCCTTGGGCGCAGGCCCTTCTTGTTCTTGCCTAGGGTCAGCCCTGAGTGGGAGATTGTGCATCAACTAGTCTAGAGATCTGATATATGCTTGAGAGACATTTTACATTCTCTATAATTCAGAGTCAATGTTTCATTTGTTTTTTTGCATGTTTGTCAATGCAAAAATCAAATTCATCATCATACACAATATACTCCCTCTGTCCCTTATAATTTGCAGCATTTTCTATTTTCGTCCGTCCCACTTAAATTGCAGCATTTCTATTTTTGGACTATGGCTCACCACTTTCTTTTAATCTCATCCATACATTTTAACTCTCTTTTAACTTCATCCACACAATTCATTTTCTCTCTTCATTTATTATCACTTTCTTAATTCTCACCCATTTTCTTAATGCTATTAATTCATCCGGACGGAGGGAATACTAATTCATAAGCACTTTGTGCCATGTGTCACTATTACAATGCATTTTACAATAAAGAGTTTTATTTGAAATGTTTGTAATTGTAATAGAATAATTGGTAAACTCCACAAATTCATACTAATAATAGTATATGAAAATTAATCCAATCCACAAAACAAATTCATATTATAAATTCTTAACAAAAAAGACATCAAAGATACACAAAGTTAATATACAAACAAAACACACATGTAACAACATTATATGATACAATTGAAGATTTTTCAATTACTATTACTTTCAATTGTTATCAAGAACAAACGAGTTCACAAATTTCAATATACATATCATCATCATTATCATCATTGTACCCGGTGTATCCAACTCAAAGGAACTATGATTAAGGTAAAGGTTGGGAAGAAAGGCGACTTTCAATCTCATAAAGGCGAGTGCGCCCACAGAGTCCCTCAGTAATTTTATCATAACTTTCTGAGATTTAAATCTGATATCTAATTTAAGAAGGAATATCTAATCATAATATATTTTCAAGTGCATCACTCTGATAACATGATAAGCATTCATGTATTATGATTGCATTTAATATAAAATTGGTAATGCTTAAGCCTTAATTCATAGTTATCATGCATATCCAACAAGTGGTAAAAGGTTCTATATGAGAATTTTGCTAAATTTTGTCAAATGTTCTACATGTTATGAACCCCAATTGTGCATAGCATGGATATAATCCTAGTAATATATGTAATTGTATATAATTAAAAATTATAAATTGATAGTAATAACTTTCACATTGAAGTCAATCAAATAAAATTTCACTCGACTCTATTTAAACTTATAAATTAAGAATTAAATACAAATTTAAGAGTAAAATATTAATAGTGTTCAAAACACAAATAAAACATTAACTCTGAATTCATATATTTTTTTAAAAGGTAAGTGTAATAACAATAATAATAATAATAATAATAATAATAATAATAATAATAATAATAATAATAATAATATTATAATACTTACTTTGCCAAAAAAAATAATAATAATAATAATAAATAATAATAATAATAACTTTCTAATTTAGGACTAAGACACTAAAAGTTGACGTAGTGAGTATTTCTGATGAGTTTTTTAGCAGAGAATAAGACAAATGATGGAATACTGTATGGATAGAAAAGAGACCTATAGAGGTTTTTATTAACTTGAAAAAAACTATACAGCAAAGTATCAAAAGAAGTGATTTATTTTCTGGGCAATGACAAAAATGTTTTTCCCAATAAATATATTAATATATTCCATTAAGAGGCATGCCTTGGTGCATGTTGTGTACTAATGATATTATATTTGTATATGAGGCCAGGAAAGGGGTAAATGGTAATGACCGACTGTGACAAGAGTTGGAGTTGTGAGTTTTTAAATTAATTCATAATAATTAAGATAAAGTATATGGAGTTTAACTTAAGCTCAATTAAGATAGCGAGAGATACACTAAAGTTTAAAAAGTTGCTTTAAGTGGATGTTTCACATACCTTAGATCATTATTTTAGAGTAATCCAACAAGATATGACTTATTGAATTAAGTGTAGATGATAAACATGGGGAATACTGGCTACTAAAAATATTATGTGATTGAGTTCTTCCCTTAAATTTAAAGTGCAAGAAGTTTTATAGAACATTCTTTAATCCAACATTAATATATGGATTGATAAAGGATGGAAATATTCTAGAAGGGGGATTGAATAGAGTATGACAAACGGTTTTGAGACGTCCAAGTTACTAAGTTCATCCCTTAAACAAACAAGAATAATGGTAAGACAATACTTAATGCAACAAATTATTTTAGCTATGAAAATAGTAACAAAATCAAATGATATGAAACTAACTTCAATAATTATCAAAACCTCAAAATTTAATGAGGTTCTAACTTGGATTACTGCCTAGTGGTCTCTAGTTTTGATCACATTAGAGAATCAATAGAGCTCAAAGAGCACAATATAATGCATGGAGGCTTACACTAGGTTAGAAAGAAATTAAGAAGAAAAGACTATTGTGTTTAGTCTTAATGTTATAATGAAAATCTCTAGGTTTATGTTTAGTTTACTACTTAAACTAGGAAAATAAAACAATGATTGGAAATGAAGCTAGGTCATGTCACAAATATAGAATACCTAACCGTCGTCATTCACGACAAAAAACAAAAAAGAAGTTGCCGAAAATGTCATGAATAAGCTCTACTTTTCCTTGTTAGAGTACTTAGGCTTGTGCATGTTTATTATGTGACTTTTCACTATAATCATTAACATATACAATTCATCTAACTACTAAACACCACAATTTTTACACCACAGTCCACACTCAAGTCTCTTACACCAGCAATATTGTTAGCTATAATACAGTTTTGATATTGGAGATGCTATATTATTCAGTGTGATCTTCTTCTTACTTCTTGTACGCATATTAGAGATGCGATATTAGAGATGATATATTACTCAAAGTTCTTAGCATTGTATCGATCCTTGGAACTATTTCAACAACAGTATAAGAGGTATATAGTGACACCTCCCCCTTAAACAATGTATCTTGTCATTTATATAATCAACATTAAACAAGTGACTCACCGTACAAGCTTTAGAACAATCCTCCAAAGCAAAAATTAATTTTGCTTTACTTCAATATAATCTCCCAAATGCTAATTTAGACCGACTGTGACAAGAGTTGGTGTTAAACCCTCTAAAGCCCTCATACAATGGCAAACACAACAATATATAAGGTATCTAGTGATACCTCCTCCTGAAACAAAGTATCTTGTCATTTATATAATCAACATTACACAAGTGACTCACCTTACAAGCTTTAGAACAATCCTCTAACGCAAAGATTGTAGCTTTACTTCAATCTCCCACACAAAGCTCTAATGCAATGGAGAGAACTCTCTTGGTGTTAAACCCTAGCAAGCTTGAAGTATTTGGCTCTGTCTTATGCCCTAACATACTCCTAAGACCATTTATATAGTCCAAAGATATATTAGGATGCCCTAGAACAAATGGCTTAAAATCCCACAAACCTTAACAATTAAAACAGAAACCCGCATAATAGGGCAGCTGACTTCCGCTTGGGTTGAGCAAGTTTGCTCGAGTGGTCGAGCATCTGTTCCCAGCTCACTATCTGCCTTCTACTTGTTGGCTCGATCGAGCCCCACATGCTCGGCTGGTCGAGCTAGCTCCAATGCCTTCCCTAGCTTCTTGGATTCATGGCTTCCTCATTGGAGTCTAACTTATTATCAATCACCAGTAGATTAAATAACCCAAACATTATGCTCTCATACTTCCTTTCACTCACTACATCGCTCTCAAACGTGAAAGCCAACGAGCTAGCACACCACAAGGTGATCGAACTCACCTCCTTCACGATGAGATTTGAGGCTTGACTCAACACCAGACTTACTCTCTCTCTCAATCTTTTGCATGGTAACCCTCATCTACTAACGACTTAAATCCACAAATGCGCATGAGAATAGAGAAATCGATAACGTACGATCATGCACAATGAAAACTTTGAGGGTATGCGTTGATAAGGCATTCATACACATACATTCTTTTTCGATGAGTACTGTATTTCCATTTAATCTTGTTAGTTCTTTAAGTTTTCATTTAGACCATTTTTTGTTCTTCATTTATTAAGGCCTTGCTCTTTAAATAAACCCTATCTTAGTTACTCCCCGCCTAAAAGTGAATAGTGCTCTTGGAATTAGACTATATAAATACCTATTTGGAGATTGATATAGACTTGTGTGCGTTAGAGTCGATCCCTAAAGACACTCTTGGGACCCTTATTCTTGTTTTGACTTGTACAATACTTCATTTTAAGTGGTGTTCAATGCCTAAATTGGCTAGAATTGAATAATAAACCTCACACCAGCACATCATCATCATCATCACTTTATTTCATATCGTGAATATATTTTATGTTAATTATTGTGTTTATTATCATACATGATGTAAGAATTAGGAGTAGTGCGCCATTGTTAGAGAAAGGACCAGAGAGAGAAAGTAATCTTTCATTATTTTGTGTACTGTACCACATGCCAAATGAATGAGATATGCTTTATATACAAAGCTTTACAACAAGAATGCCAGCTGTCCTAGTGTAAGGAATTAAAATAATGAGAAAAACTAATTTCTACAATGCATGAGATAATATGTACAGTGTGGGTATTCTATCATCCCCCCTCAAACTTGGGAGGTATATACAAACCAAGTTTGGTTAAAAGACTTCGAAATTGAGCCGAAGGAACAATTTTCGTGAAGATGTCAGCAAGTTGAGATGTCGTGGGCAGATAAGTCAATTGTAATAAGCCTTCCATAACCTTGTCACGTGTGAAATGACAATCAATCTCCAAATGCTTCGTCCGTTCATGAAAAACCGGATTCCGGGCAATGTGTAAAGCGGACATATTGTCACAATGAAGGGAAACCGGTTTTAAAGAAGAAAGACCAAACTCCTCAAGAAGACGAACCACCCAAACAACCTCAGAAGAAGCACTAGCCATGGACCGATATTCGGCCTCAGAAGAAGAGCGGGAAATCGTGGCCTGTTTCTTGGACTTCCAACTAATAGGGGAACGTCCAAGAAGAAGAATAAAGCCGGAAATAGAACGTCGGGAGTCGGGACAAGCACCCCAATCCGAGTTAGAATATGCTTGGAGAACCAAATTATCACAATCGGATAATAAAATGCCTTGGCCGATTGTATGAGAAAGATAACCAAGGGTATGTTTAAGAGCCTCAAAATGATTAACAGTAGGATTTTGCATGTGCTGGCTAAGTACTTGAACCGAATAGGACAAGTCAGGACGCGTGTGCGTCAAAAAATTGAGTTTACCCACAAGACTACGATAAAGAGTAGGATTGGGAAATAAAGGTGAATCTTGGGCAGCGAGCTTATGATTCAACGGAAGAGGCGTAACATATGCCGAAAGATTATCAACCCCAGAGTCACGAAAAAGTTCCTTGCTAAATTTCTGTTGTGTAACAATAATGCCATTATGGGAACATGTAATTTCCAACCCAAGAAAGAAACTTAAAGAACCGAGATCTTTGATACTAAAGACTTCATGAAGATAAGACTTTAACTGAGATATAGTAGCCTCATTATCACCGGTAACAATAATATCGTCAACGTACACCGCAACAATAGTAATACGACCATGAGATCGATGAGTGAACATAGAATAATCAAGTTTAGACTGAGTAAAACCTTGAGAAACAAGAGCCGTAGTTAACTTGGCAAACCACTGTCTAGAAGCTTGCTTAAGACCATATAACGATTTGCGAAGTTTACAAACCATATGCGGAGGAGCGGAAAAACCCTCGGGTAAAGCCATATAAACATCCTCATTTAAGTCACCGTGTAAAAAAGCATTATTAACATCCAATTGATGAAGAGGCCATTTCTTGGACGCAGCTAAAGCCAAAATGCATCTAATAGTGGTCATACGCACTACGGGAGAAAAGGTGTCATGAAAATCAACCCCATATTCTTGAGTGTACCCTTTGGCCACTAAACGCGCCTTATAACGCTCAATAGACCCATCGGTACGAAGCTTAATCTTGTAAACCCATTTACATCCAACTGTTTTCTTACCGGTGGGAAGAGAAACAAGATCCCAAGTATTATTATTTTGCAAGGCAACAAGCTCAGAATCCATAGCTTTAACCCATAAAGGATCACAAACAGCTTGTTTATAGGATTTAGGCTCATGAAGGTGACTCTGTGAGGCAATAAAAGACTGATGAATATGCGGAAGTGAGTCAAAACGGACCAAATTACACCAATGAGCAGTAGAACATACAAAGTCATTTAGGTGAGCAGGAGGTTTGGAAATTCTTGAAGATTTGCGAATGGGACAAGGAAAAGAAGAAGGTTGAGTGAGGTCAACAGTAAGAGATATTTCAGGTAAAGAGGAAGAAGAGGAAATATTAGGTGAGGAGGAGCAAGTGGGCTCGGCATTGGGAAGTGAAGAATTAGTAGGAGTATGTGAAGAAGCCTGAGGTGTAGAAATATTAGGTGTAGTAGGGTGAGGCATAGGGTCATGTGAAGTAGTATTAGGTGTAGGGTGAGACATAGGGTCATGTGAAGTAGTAGTAGTAGGCGTAGGGTCAATAGGTGGAGGAAAAGGTGTGTTAGGTAGAAAAGTGTCATCAAAAGTAGGAAAAGGTGTATTAGTGGGAAGATAAAAAGTGAATAAAGGTGAGGTACTAGGTGTAGGATAGTGAAAAGGAAAGTGGGTTTCCTGGAAGTATACATCCCTTGAAAAGACAAATGAGTTGGTAGCAATATGGTATGTCTTATAGGCCTTTTGAGTATTAGAATAACCAACAAAAAAATACATATCAGCTCTAGAATTAAATTTGGGTCGATTATGTTTAAGAGTCGACACAAAGCACAAACAACCAAAAGCACGTAAGTGAGAAAGTGTAGGAGGCGTGCCAAATAATTTTTCGTAGGGAGATACATTACCAAGAACGGTCAAGGGAAAACGGTTAATTAAATAAGTAGCGGTTTTGATGCAATCACCCCAAAATCGAATGGGAAGATTGGATTGGAAGGATAGTGCACGAGCCACTTCTAAAAGGTGACGATGTTTTCGTTCCACAACCCCGTTTTGCTGGGGTGTGTCACGACAAGAAGTATGGTGAACAATACCATGATGAAGGTAAAAAATCTTAGCATCACCGTCACAAAATTCCTTAGCGTTATCGGTCCGAATGACTTGAATTTTGGTGTGAAATTGAGTCTCAACATAGGCATAAAATTGACGAAGAAAAACAATATACTGTTTCTTGGAACGCATCAAATATACCCATGTAGCTCTAGTATAGTCATCAACAATGGTCAAAACAAAAGTACATCCATCATAAGTGCTATGTCTATAAGGGCCCCAAATATCCATGTGTACTAATTGAAAACTCTTAGTAGTTTTAATGGAACTAAGAGGAAACGGACGTCTAGTCTGTCTAGCGGCCGGACAAATAGTACAAAAAACAGTATTGTGAAATTTATTTACATCAATCGTAGGAATTAACAATTTGAGTTGAGAAATAGGTAAATGTCCTAGACGAAGATGCCAAAGTTTAGCTAATGTGATGTCACAATTATTTGATGTACTGGCAGCAGCAAAGAAATCGGTTGGAGTGGGAATCACAGCATAGTATAAACCATTGGAGAATTTACCAAGAAGCCTTTTCTTTGAATGGTCCTGAATCACACACTCATCATTAGTAAAAAGAACATGAGCACATATATCTTGGCAAAGTTTAGACACGGATATCAAATTAAATTGAAAATCCGGAACGTATAAAACGTTCTTAAGAATAAGACCATCCATAAGAGCAATGTCGCCAAGAAATTCAACCATAACCTTACGACCATCCGGAATCGTAATACTATGTTTGAATCCATGTATTTGATGCACAGAAATAAAAGAGTCAATAGAATTGCACATGTGATCGGTAGCTCCACTATCGATGATCCATTTAGAATTATGAGAGCGAGATAAAAAACAGAATTTACCTGCTAAATTCGCTTTACTAGAAATCGGTTCAGCATCCAAAGAGGCCAAATCAGTACTAGTCTCCTTGTGCTTGGTCAATAAGGCCATAAGACCATCCAATTGAGTGTTCGAAAGTCCAAGGCTCTCAATATCAGATTTAGTATCATTGTCAAGAACACAGCCAGCAAACTTGCGGTGCTTAAAACCAGGAGGATAACCGTGAAGCTTAAAACAGCGCTCAATAGAGTGACCAGAAATTTTACAATGATCACAATAATAAAGAGAGTGACGCTTAGAACCAGTAGTAGATTTAGAGCGAATATTCATACCAGAGTCAGAATGATTGTTCTTAAAAGAACGTGAGCCGATTTTGTCATAACCTGCCTTCTTGGAAGCATGAAATGCCATAGTATCAGAAGTTGATGAGTTATGGAGGCGAGCAAGTTCTTTATGCTTTTGCTCTTGATAGAGCATACGATACGCCATAGAAACGTGAGGAAGCTGCGGTAACATGAGAATATTTGTCTTCACGGGACTGTACTGCTCATCAACTTTCATCAAGAAGCTCATCAAACGCTGGTCCTGCTGTAGCTTCAAGACTTTCTTTGTGAGTCCACAACTGCATCCATTACAAACACACGTAGGGAGTGGACTAAGATTATCAATCTCGTCCCATACGGACTTCACCTTTGTGTAGTACTCAGTGATGTTCATGCCAACTTCTTGCGTGATATTAAAAAGATCCTCATGAAGTGCATAAATCTGAGCAGAGGTAGAGACACCATACCGTTCCTCCAAATCATTCCAAATATCAGATGCTAGCTTATTGTATATCACACTCTTGGCTACGGTACGATCAAGAGAGGCTAAGAGCCAACCTAGAACCATATTATTGCATCTTTCCCAAGCTTTCATGAGAGTATCATTTGTGGATGGTTGAGGTAGGCTTCCATCAACAAAACACAGTTTGTTTTTAGCAATTAAACCTATCATCACAGAACGTTTCCAATCTCCAAAAGCATTTCTGTCAAACGGTGTACTGACCAATTTCATACTCGCGTGGTCGGAAGGATGAAGGTAATATACGGAGGAAGGATCTTGAGTTAAATCTCCATGAATTAGGTGTGAGTACCGGTTAATCGGAGTAACGTGAAAATTATCCGCCATTGGAGAAGACAAGATTCAAGAAACGGACCAAAAAGAAGGCAAGATTCAAGAAAACTGATCAAGAACGAAGAGAGAGAAAGCAACAAAAAAACCTCAAAAAAAAATGGCGTACCACTTCAGAAAAAAATAGAAGAAGAAAGATGATGAAATGGAGCAGCAGACCTACTGTTTCTTGCAGGTAGAAACCCGCTCTGATACCATGTGAGAATTAGGAGTGGTGCGCCATTGTTAGAGAAAGGACCAGAGAGAGAAAGTAATCTTTCATTATTTTGTGTACTGTACCACATGCCAAATGAATGAGATATGCTTTATATACAAAGCTTTACAACAAGAATGCCAGCTGTCCTAGTGTAAGGAATTAAAATAATGAGAAAAACTAATTTCTACAATGCATGAGATAATATGTACAGTGTGGGTATTCTATCACATGAAGACTTTTGTTGTATAGTTTATAATATAACGGCTAAAGTGTCTATTGTTTTGTACATGCAATCAGTTGTTTCGCATTAAAGAAACAAAAAAATATATAGTACACCTCTTTATAAACTTTAGAGTAACACTTACTGTCATCAATTGAATTAGTAGTGAACTTCCGTTAAGCGTGTAAATAGGTTGTTTCTCCTCCTTGTTTGAGTTGTCAATGTCGTTTTCTTAAATTCTATAATTACTTTTACGATTATAAAGATGCTAAACTTTACAGAATTATATTATGTGTTACTCATTGTTTGTTTATGTATTTGTTTTTTTCACTATTTACCTATATCAATGTAGTTTGTATTTTATTGTCAATTTAAAAATTAAAATATATGCAAATGAATTCTTATTTGATTTGTCTTAATATAAGTTTATTAATATCAAGTATTTATAATTTTTAGCGATGAATAATTTGGAATATTTATTATTGGAATTATATTTTCATACATGATATGTTATTTTCGAATGTATTCTAGATCAAGTATCTATTTATAAAAAAAA
Source organism: Amaranthus palmeri (assembly GCA_019776075.1). Taxonomy (NCBI): domain Eukaryota; kingdom Viridiplantae; phylum Streptophyta; class Magnoliopsida; order Caryophyllales; family Amaranthaceae; genus Amaranthus; species Amaranthus palmeri. The sequence continues at coordinate 19,532 of JAAKBH010000092.1, read as the reverse complement.
TATCTATTTGTATACTAGGCTTTTTGAATGAATATAAGCTAATATTAGTTTCATCCTTCTTCAAATTATTAAGCTGCGTCTTATATTAATTAAATACTCTCTCCGGTTCTTTTATATTGTCCACTTTGGGTTGGGCACGAATATTAAAAAAGTGATAGTTGGGGTATTTTAAATAATAATAATTGTAAAGATGGTAATTGGAGTATTTAAGTGATTATAATGATTGTAAAGGTGGTGGTTGGGGTATTTTAAATAATATAAATGGGGGTATCATGGTCTTTACTTGTGTTAACATAGGGTATTTAGATAAAAACTCTTTGCCAAAAATAGAAAGTGGACAATTGGGGTGAATTGAACCAAAAAAGAAAGTGGACTATAATTTTGGGTGAAGGGAGTATTTCATTTTGTTTTGCACATTTATATTGAGACGAATAATACAAGTTATGTATTTGAAAATTGGTTGTTGGTTGTTAGTTGTGGGCTTTTGTAAGGTTCTAGTAATGTTAACTTTTAACATGCGGAAAACTAAAACCTTCCCAAGACCCAATTATTGACATGAGATGAAACAGATAAATATCGAGATGAGAAAATATACCTTTGTAGCGTGAATCCACTAGCAAAATATAACCACGAGACAAGAACCGCAAATGAAGTTCCTCTAGTGTAGTCCACCCACAACGTCTTGTGAGACCTCGTATACTAATACGATGTTTAAGAACAATTCTTAAACTAATTTTGTGTGTATGCAACTCTTGTATTATAACTCACAATTATTCTCAATTTTTTACTAGACAAAATCCCACGGTATACTCCTCATTCACATGGAACAAATTAGAAAGTTTATATATAGAAGACACAAATCAATGTAATTTGCAAAGACTTTGCAAATTCTACTATTACGGTTACACCCTAATATAATACCAATAACTCATTAGAATAATTGGATGGAGTTACAAAATTAATGTATTTACTTAATATAACTTATTATATTAAATAGTGAGATTATGACTAATATCTTGTCTTACTAAATTAATCACATAAACCTAGACTAATATAGGTCCAAACACACAAAACGGTCTCACACATTGATATAGTGTGACCCAATAGGTTTAGCGACATTAAGTTCGTTCCATTATCAAATAACGGTTCTGTGACGTTTATTGGTCTCTAGTAAAACATAAACGTTACTTAATGTCCACTAAATTAACGTCTCGTTATATATTGATTTAATTACGTTAAACGACATATAAAATATTCACTTGATTATTGAACATTTCTAACAGCTTTTAGTTTGTTTGTTTGACTGGTTGGAAATGTTGGTTGTTTTTGTTGGCTTTTAAATTAGCTGAAAAACTTACTAATTATGGAGATGTTTAGTAAATTTGCGTGTTGGATGTTGGTTGTTGCTGTTTATTAAAGAAAAAATGGGTCAAGCCAAAAGGCAACCAAAAAAGCTAGCTGAAGCGGCTTTTTCATTTGGCTCACAAGCTAACTTTTCAGCTGTTTTTAAAGTCATTTACCAAATACTATTTTTGTTGTTTGACCAACCAATAAGTCAAAAACCAAAGAGTTGAGCAAAAAGCTAAGAAGCTCATAATCTAAAGAGTAATTGCCCAATTGGTAAATGTTATTTAATCAAAACTTAGAACCTAATTAATCAATTGTTTTGTACCTTTTGATTTTTGATGTTACATAAACTTAAATTGTACTTGGTCAAAAATGATAAAATGTTAGTAATAAAAATTTATATTGTGAAGAACTTTTTTAGATTTCACTTAACTATGTTACAATTAATTAAATTAATAATAAAATAAAAATTAAAAAGGATTGGCAAATAATGTAAAAAAAGGGCTAATGACCCATTTGATACCGAGGGAGTATGATGCATCTCTTTATTTCATCACACAAATAAAAACTTACTATTTTCGTTTCCTTATTTGACCATTTAAAGGATTTGTTAATTTATTATTCTAGCATACGAAACCTATGTAAATGTCAATATTACATTGCTTTTTCCTTATTTCATAACTTATTATTTTTTACACCTGTTGCATCAAGGATTATAATGATTTTTTAACATAAAAATGTTGTTTCTTAATTTTTTTATATAATACTGATGTGATGAATACAACAAAAGGGTGAAATTATTAATCGAATCTGTCAGAATCACAACCCACACTTGAATAAAATAAGAGCTAGTCTTGGATGAAACGGTCTCAGACTGTTAATTTGGGCCGACTTGATTCGCGCCTGTAACAGTCTGAGCATTTATTTCATTTTCTGAGCAATTTTCAATTTTGATATGAAAAAGTATCAATTTTGACTTGAAGATATCAATTTTCAAAATTGATACGTTTAAGTTTAAAATTTATAAACTCTTAGAAAATTAATATGTTGTTACACGCGTGAATTGGGTCAGCCCAAATTGATTGTTTCATAATAAAACCATCTGGTCAAGTTTTTGTAAGAAAATAAACATCCATCGACAAATATGGGCCAATACCTAAATTTTTAATAAGGAATACAACAAAAGATGACAATAGAGTAATAAAAAGACATGCCTTATAATAGGGGAGTCAATAAAAAAGACTTATGAAGACTGACACTCCCACATTTCCGAGAATATTCTCATTGCTAATCAGTATTCAGTACAGTAACCATCAAGACCCTAAATCTCCGCAAATAATTCATATACTTCTACTAAATTAACAAAATTATAAATACCAAAAATAAAATAATTATATTTACTTTACAATAAAAAAATTACTACTCCTAAATTTGCATTTTTATTTAATAAATTTTTAAAAGGTAGCTCTTTTAAGAGAATTAACAGTAATTTTAGCACCCAAAGGCGAATAACCAACATCAATTTCAAACGAGTCATACCTCAAAAATAATTCAACAACAAACAACCTCGAAACTAACACAACAAAATCCTTTCCAGCACACTGTTTATTGTGGACGCTCGGGCTTTCGTTCTCGGGCCCGTTTGACCATAACACATGTTTCAACATCTCTTCTCCTTTCCCAACAAACCTGTCGGCTACAAATTCCTCGGCCCGACCAAATATTTTCGGGTCTTTCGTAGCAAATGGTTGATACCCGAATAACATTTCCCCTTCTTTAACTTTAAACGCTGCGTCGTGAGTTTCAATGATTAAATCTTTTTTGGCGCGGCCGTACTGTAACGGCACAGGGGGTTCTATTCTAAGTGACTCGTACACCACTGATTTCATCAACGGCATTTGTTCCATTGCTGACATGGTTATTTTCCCACCGTTGGATCTGACAGCGCACCGAATCTCCTCCGCTAGTTTACGGTGGAGATTCACCCCGGCACGGCCGATTTGTTTGATCATGTTTGGGAAGAATATTTTCATCCCACCAAAGGAGTTGAAGCACGTGGTGTAGATCAAGTTATGGCATGCTTCATCACGTGAGATCCCGAGTCGGGAAGCTTCTTCTAGAAGGTCTGTAGAGTTTTGGTAGAAGAAATTGTAGAGTTTCTGGTAATCTTTTTTGATGAGAGAGAAAGGTAATCGAAAACTATGAAGGGTGAGTTCTTCAATACATTTAGGGAGTCCAAGACAAAGAATCGGACCGAGTTGAAACAGTACCCATTTTGAAATAATACTGGGTCCAGTGAGTCCGAGTTCTGACTCACAAGGGTTAACACCATACCAATTAGCCCGAGCAAGAAAGTTAAAAGCAGCTTGATCATTAGCTTCATTAAACTTAGCTTTTCCTTCTGTAGCTAACTCGTTCTCTAACCCGTCGAATAACTCGGAGAAAGAAGCTTGAAACTCGGGGATCACACGGTGGCGAGTTGAGGAAACGAGTTTAAACATAAGCTTTTTAAGCTTCTCGTGACTCGGCTCGGACGGGTCAAGGAAAGAGAGAACTCGGTAGCCGCCGGTGTGTTCAAGAGAAGGAGTAAAAGTCCCGGTGAAGAGATCTTTCTTTTCGACTTTGGAAGTGTCGAAAAGAATCGGAAAACTCTTACCATCAAGCAAAACGACGACGTTAGGGTTAGAAGAAATTAGAGGGCCAGGTGGCATGTTGACTCTGAAAACGGTTGACTTATATTTTTGAATCCTAGATTTGAAGAACTCATCTCTACCTTGGTTGTAAAAATAGTCACGGCGATCATTAATTGGGCCAATAATGGGAAGCCCGTAATCACCGGGTATTTTCTTGACGGGTAATAAAAGTTTCGGGTCGGATGCGGATTCGGTTCGTTTTGGTGGGTGTATGATCGTAGCTTGGATTGGTGATCGGATCAAGTGGTAATTGAATGGACGAGGATTTTGAAGGGGGAAAGATGAAGGAAAAGCAAGAGAATAGAGTGCCATTGATTTTAGGAAATGTGTAGGAGAGAGGGAAGAGAGTTTAGGTGATAAATTTAATGTGATGAAGATATTATTATTGGAATATTTTATGAGTTAAAGTAGTTGGTGGATGATGCATTATATAATACGAGTTGGAGAACATAAAAAATAGGAAGTGGGAAAATTGACCTCGTGGAAAAATTGGAAGTATGTATAGGATTAAATAAATAATAAATAAATTGTGCGACTATTTGGATCAATTGGTTTCATTTGTAATTTAAGTTCGATGAATTTGATGTTTTTCTAAGTATTTTTTTATTAAATGAAAGTTTTGAATATATTATTTTGTCTATCTTGTACTCCTTTCGTTTCTTTTTATATTTTTATTTGGGTTTTTCACCAAGAATAAGAAAAATGGAATATTTGGTAATAGTGAGTATTATTTTAATTATATAGTGGTGGGAAGTAATGATCGTATTGGAAGTATGAGAAAAAAAATAATTAAATAATAGTGTAATGTAATGATTGTATTGGGAATATAAGTGAGAAAATAATTAAATAGTAATGTGAGTAAGGAAAGTGGGATTTTAAAGGGTAAATGTGGAATGAAAACTTTCCAAAAATGGAAAGTATTCTAAAGTGGAAAAACTTATAGAACTATCCGTTTTAATTAGGTGAAAAAACAAAAAAGAACAGAGGGAGTATTTTTATGGTTTACACTTATGATATTGAATTAATGCTTATAATTCTTATATATTTTCTATTAGTTTTACTTTAATATTTTACATTACATATGATTCTTGCATATATGTTTCGCACTTACTTTATTTTTTAATATTTTTTAATTTTTATGGTTTCCACTTATCCACTATTAAACTAAGGAAAAATTATCTTTCTCTTTGTCATTCTTTTTTCTCTTAATAATTAACCTTAGCCTCAATCCATTGTTTACTTTGTGGCAACTATTAACTTTATGGTGGATGATAATTAAGCTCACAATCTTTTTTATTTTTGTTCTTTTCATTTGGTTACAAATAAAGTCCATTCTCTCTATATTGTACAGTTATTCTATCTATTTATTGGATTCGATCTACCACTACAACATTATTTCCTTTTAGTGGGATATATTTAACGACATTTAATTTAAATGTCGCTATTACAAATGTCTTATAGTGTATATAGAGGATTTAGTGACATTTATTAGAGCCTTTAGCAGCATATTAAAAAGTCACACTAAAGTTTTTAGCGACATAGGATCGTGACATTTCTCACAAATGCCACTATAAACTATAGTCACAATTACATTTGCCACTAAAGACTAAATTAAGTGTCGCTAAATCACTTTATTGTAGAACTTAAATAAAAAACCAATAATTATTACACTAAGCATATGAATTAGTAACATTTTTTAATTGCCAATAAATTTAATGTCGCAAAAAGCTAAGTTTGTTGTAATGACCCATATATTGGGTTTTAAAGTCTCATGGTGAGACTTTGAGTCTTGTTATCAATTCGATGGTAAGAAGGTATATGGTGTCATCATGATTGTCATCATCTAATATAATCAATAGTATCGAACTTATTTTTGTTTCGACGCCATGCTAAATCTAAAGACCACTCGAAGAAAGTTGTATCAAGCAACGATGTGATAGAGGAAAAATACTTCAATATTAGATTTCCCTTATCATGATTGTGACTTATATCTATATACAATTTTGTTTGATTAAAATTGTTATTCGGTTGTATATTTCGTTTGACCAATTATAAATAGATTATTAGGTTCCTTTACGTCGAGCTCTCCTTTATGGGTATGACTTGTCGTCGTCCTTCCCTCCCCAAACCTTGCCCATAGTTTTCTATATACGAGATACACTAGGTAGGATGATGATGATTATTATTAGGTTCCTTTCTCAAAGAAAGTTTGGGAAAAAATACCAGACAGCACCTAATAGTTTTTTTTCAAAAACAGTACCTAATAAGAAAAGTGTTGCAAAAAAATACTTATCAAAATTTTTTCTTTTTCAAAAATTACCAACAAACCTATTCCGCTAGTTGTGTGTCGCCTTTTTGCGGCTTTGACTTGCGTATGACTTGCACATGAACTTGTTAATTGGCACATTATCTACCAAATATTCGAGCTCCTGTCACTCCTTTACCCTTCTCCCCTCTTCTTTGGCAAAATTTGTTAGGTATTATTTGGCAAACTTTTTTAAATTAGGTACATTTTTAAAAACAAAATTTATTAGGTACGTTCTAATAATTTTTATACACTACAAAATAATTTGCTTTTAGTGGGATATATTTAACAACATTTAATTTAAATGTCGCTATTTCAAATTTCTTAAAGTGTATATAGAGGATTTAGTGACATTTATTATACCCTTTAGCAGCATATTAAAAAGTCAAAATAAAGCTTAAAGCGATATAGGATCTATTGACATTTCCCACAAATGTCACTATAGACTATAGTGACAATTACATATGCCACTAAAGACTAAATTCACTACAACAAATTTAGCTTTTTGCGACATTGAATTTATTGGCATTAAAAAAATGCTACTAATTTATATATTTAGTATAATAATTATTGGTTTTTATTTTAAATTTCACCTTAAAGTGATTTAGCGACACTTAATTTGGTCTCTAGTGGCATATGTAATTATCACTATAGTCTATAGTGGCATTTGTGAGAAATGTCAAAAGATCCTATGTCGCTAAAAGCTTTAGTGTGGCTTTTTAATTTGCTGCTAAAGGGTCTAATAAATGTCACTAAATGCTCTATATACACTATAAGAATTTTGAAATAGGGACATTTAAATTAAATGTCACTAAATATATCCCATTAAAAGCAAATTATGTTGTAGTGATTAAGTGTCTCTAAATCACTTTATGGTGGAACTTAAAATAAAAAATCAATAAGTATTACACTAAAAATATGAATTAGTGGTATTTTTTAATACCACTAAATTCAATATCGCAAAAAGCTAAATTTGTTGTAATGATATACCATTAAGATATTCTTTTTTATTTTAATTACGTGAACATTCCTAGAACAACTTTTAAGATTTTGTGTTTCCAATTTTGCTGCTTAGAACGTTTGCACACAAATTATGAAAAACATGTTGAAAGTGATTATTTTAATGTAAGATGTAAGTCGGTGATTACTTTGTATTGAGTAATTATAAGTTTTGATTTAGAAGAGCAAAATAATTGATTTGCTACCTTCTTTGTACGTACTAGCAATAGTCAACGTTTTCATGCAGTTTAATACCCATCTTTGACCTAGAATGTCTTAATTTTTCTTTTTTTGAAATGAGAATGTCTTAAATTTATTAAAATATACATGACAAGAATTATTACAATTTTAAAATTTATCATATTCGACTATATTGTGTGTTTGTATCTCACATATAAAGCACAATATAATATGTGAAATGATATTACCGAAAAGTGATGACTATAATCACTACAACATAATTTGTTTTTAGTGCGATATATTTAGTGACATTTAATTTAAATTTTTATATTTCAAATTTCTAATAGTAAATTTAAAGGGTTTAATGACATTTATTAGACCCTTTAACAACATATTAAAAATCTCATAAAATCTTTTTGCAATATAGCATTTAGTGATATTTCTCACAAATGCAACAATAGAGTATAGTAACAATTACTTAATGCCACTAAAGACCAAATAAATTGTCGTTAAATCACTTTTTGGTGAAATATTAAATAAAAGTCAATAATTATTACATTAAAAATATGAATTAGTGGTATTTTTTAATGCTACTAAATGAAATATTGCAAAAAGTAAAATTTGTTGGAGTGAATAGTGTTCCGAGTAAAAAAATTAAAGGAAATAAGTTGGCACAATTTAATATGTTAAATGATATCACCAAAAAAATGATGATTATAACACCGTTCAGGGCCGTTCTTGACCATAGGTAAGGTAGAAATTTGCCTGCCCATAGTTAAAAAGAGCCTAAAATTTAAAAAAATGAAAAATGCTATTTAATGGAAGTACACGTACACTTAAAAATTTGCAATTTATAAGTAGTTCTTTTATCATTTAAGAATTATATGATACGTCTACATTTTGAATGCTAATTATAATATATATGGTTCATCTTTATTATTTTTCTAAACACCTGTTTAAGTTTAGAATCGACCCTCCAAAGAGAAAGCCCACTTCTTTCAATTTGCCTAGGACCCATATATATAAAGCCAGAAACGACATTGACACCGTTTCAAGTAAAAAAATATTAAAGGAAATAAGTTTTTGTGAGGATATTATAAGTGTAGTCATGTTCTAAAATAGTAAAGTAACAAATGATGTGGTTTTACCAAAAAGAATTTATATATATGTAGTAAAACTAGATGAACAAAAGAAATATTACACCATTTGCATAATTTGTGGTCATTCCTTCATTTTAAATTGTTAGTTACACTTTTATGAAAATTGTGACAGATTTGTACTCAAAATGAGACAAATAAGAGACAATATTATTTATCGTTCAATCTATTTTTTTTTGTTGTAAAAGTATAGTCGTATAGAAAATATATTGTTGGTTAGGTCTAAAAAAGTAAAATCAAGTGGCATATTTTTTAATCTATCATTTCATTTTGTTAAATTATTAAACTAATTAGTATATTTATTTTGCGAATTTCAAATAAAAAACAATTAAATAGCATAAATTTTTTCAAACTACAAGAAAAGGTTTGAAAACTAATCAGATGATCGAACAACATTTTAACATTTGAAATGGAAACAAATTGATTTAAACACAAGGATTAAATTATTAAGGAAAAATTATTCTTAACAACTAATTTTTTTACACATGAAATATTTTCATTTGGCCACAACATCACTATGAATAATGATGTAATTGAAATATTTAAAAGTATTATGTTTTGGGCATATTTCTCAAGGATAAAATTATTTAAAGATAATTCAAATGTAAAATTATTGATGTGATTAATTGTTTGTGGTTGACCGAAAACAATTTTAATTTTAGGGACATTTCTTTTCGTGTTTTAATGTTTTGAATTTTGAATCATAATAAAGTCAATCATTCTAAACATTGTTTGTGGTTGACCGAAAGGCTAGGACTATTATGAAAGTATACTCTCTCCCTTTTAAAATAATTCTTAATTAGGTTTATTAATATTATTTATCATTAAACTTATTTTATATATTACAGTTATATATATATAAAAAATAGTTAAGTAGTATCGTTTTTTAATTGTCTGATTACATGTTTTCATAATGTTAACATCTTATAACTTTTAGTTGTGCATAATTCAATATATAAATTGTAAAGTATAATATGACGAGAAAGCAATATAATTTTTTCGGCTAGACATAATTGAAAATTGTTTGTCGCTTTCAGCTTGCATAAAGGTTAAAAATAAGTGAAATTTAATGAAAAATTAGATTTAAAGTGGGGAAAAGGACAAAAACAAGTGAATATAGAAGAAAGATAATATAAATTTGTAAATGAAATTAAAAGAATGTATGACCATTTAATACAAAAAATTTAACTTTTTTTTGACATGGATTTAGTGGATTAGAAAAAATGTCTCTAATTCATAATTTTAGCTTAATAATTATTGGTTTTTATTTAAAGTTTCACCATAAAGTGATTTAGCGACACTTTATTTGGTGTTTATTGGCATATGTAATATATTGTTACTAGTCTATAGTGGCATTTGTGGGAAATGTCACTAGATCCTATGTCGCAAAAAGTTTAAGTGTCATTTTTTAATATTTTGCTAAAGGAATAAATATCACCAAATCCTCTATATACATTATACACTATTAATTAGCAATCCGAAATAACGACAAATGTCGCTAAATATATCCCGCTAAAAGCAAATTATTTTATAGCGATTGTCAAAAATAGATGATAGAAAATCAATATTTAAGTCATATGGAAAGTAATATAAAATGAAAAAAAAAACAAGATTTTGTTTAATTCCTATGAATTTTACTGAGATTAAATTTTTATGATGTAGAATTTAATTAATGCATTGCGTATCAAAACTAAATATTAAATACAACAATTGATGTCAATGCCAAGGAGTTAATAATTGGTAATTGGTAAAATGTATTCCGTTCATAGCCGCCATTGTTGTTGGGATTCTTTATATTACTTGGACAAGGAACCAACTCGGAAGTTTTGTATATTTTGACAAATTTTCAAAGTCATTCAATTTGTTGTTTATACTTTCACACGAATGTAAGCTGAAAAGTCCAAAACTAGCTAATTAGGCCTCATCTTTGACTTTTATAAGTTCCCTTTTTATGATAAAAAACATACAACTATCTCTTCTTTAATATTCTTCTCAATTAAAGTATTCAATCTTAAATAAAAATAAATTAATTAATGTTTTTATATGCATACTTTTTATATTATCTATTTTTTATAATTTTATATTATATGTATTTAGAGTTATAGAGGTTTAAAATTTTCATTGAATACTAAGTTAAAAGTAAATGAACAGTAAAAACGGAGGGAATATAAGTTTAAACTCATTAAATGTCAAAAGTAATTGAGGGTTTTCTTTGAGAAATTCGACTCACGGGTAGGTCTAAATGAAGTGCAATCGGAAAAGCCAACCCTGCGTGTTGGCCAGCTGCTACAACGTGGGCATGGCTGGGTCTTCGGTATGAGAACAGTGCAGCAGGGGTCGTTGAGGTTGCTACTAATGCTACCCAAGTGCACAATGCAACTGTGTGTGCTAAGGCTTCTAAAGACGATGTAGTCTAGGTGCTTACTCATTCTTCTACCACCGCTAATACTATCACTACTACAAATCTTCACTTGTGTTACAGTAGCAATCGTGGCACAAGTAAGAATTTCTCATGGCTATGATGTCAAGCCACGGGAATTTAAGTTAGAGACTACCGTGGCACAAGTGATTGTGGCTAGATTGTTGCCACGGGAAAATTATAATTGTGGCATAAACTCTTTTTCTTGCCACGGTAGATCCCATGGCCAATTATATTGTTTTGCCACAAGCATAACCTGTGGCTAATCATATTCTACTACCACATAAAGTGAATCATTGTAAACTATATTCTTTTACCAGGTGCACCACACGTTGCTACAAATCATTTATACACTAAACTCGTAAACAAGGAAATTCAACTAATAGTATGGATTTAATGTTAAGTATCAGTAACATTTCGTCCACACAAATGTCTTGTGTAGGATTTGAACCCAAGACCTTCAAATTGATATACCAACACTCCTACCACTAGGCCATCAGTTATTTAGTGATAATTTAAGTAATGTTATTATACTTATAACATAACACTCCTACCACTTAATGTATAATTGTTATTATTATTATTATTATTATTATTATTATTATTATTATTATTATTATTATTATTATTATTATTATTATTATTATTATTATTATTATTATTTTTGGAAGATGAAAGAAACTCTATTAAACGTAGAAAAGCTACATAACATGTACAAGAGCAGTTCAGACCTAACCTCCTGGATTCATCTATTTGCATCAGATTGCTAAGAAGGCACACCTTCTAGGAAGGGTTTCCCACCCGCATTCTTCATGTGCATAGAATTCAGTGGAAGGGTCTCAAAAAATACTAGGAGTCCAAATAAGCAAAAAACTGTACATCATATATGGTCCTATACATTCAGTTTCTATCTATATCAGTTTCCTTTATGCACCAAACAACACAGGGCAATGCAAAAAACCTTCTTTTTTGTTGTAGTCATTCTCCATTTTTTTACGGCAAAGTTGCTTAGTGACGATATCCGGATATTGGAACCAAGCCATGCCATAACCGCTTCTAAACAGGATTGACTAAATCTACATGCAAAGAAGAGATGGTCGACCGACTCACTTTCGTCACCACAAAGGGGACAGGTATCAATAGGAGTTACACCCAATAGGGATAGGCGGTCCTTGGTCTTCAGCCTATTATGGAAAGCTAGCCAGAGTATGAATCTTGTTTTGGGGATAACCTGCCTAGCCCAAACTAGCCTTGCCTAGTTCACCGTCTTGAGGGGTGGTTGCAGATTCTGGTACACCTTACTGATGGAGTACTTGTTTTGCTCAATGAAATCCCACAACTTATCCTTTACCTTGAAAATCTTCTTGAACGCATAGCTGGAGGTGATTGGAGGATTGAACAGTTTCCACCTACCTCCTTTCATATACACTTCATGGATCCACTTTAACCATAACGAGTCTTGTTTGGTGCTGATGTGCCAGGCAATTTTCCCAACTGCAGCTATGTTCCATATCTCTATGTTCCGGATTCCTAGACCTCAATTCTTCTTGGGGTTGCACACTTTGGACCATCCTACATTACCAGGGGCTATGTTTTTGGCATCACCATTCCAGAGATATGCACGACACACCGAATTGATTTCCTTTAAAACTTTCTTAGGGAGGATGAACATTTGGCACCAGTAGCTAGATATACTCATTAGAACCGCACTTACCAATTGAAGTCTGGCTGCATATATGAGGCATTTTGCGTGCCAAGATTGGATTTTCTCGATCATCTTGTCAACAAGAATGTCACAGTCAGCCGCTGAGATGCGCTTTGAGGAAAGGGGAACACCAAGGTATTTGACGGGGAGCTTGCCAAGAGGGAAATGAAGAGCTCTCGCCATTTCATTTTTCTGTTCATCACTTAACCCAGCTAGGAACATTGTAGATTTATTACAATTTGCATGGAGGCCAGAAGCCTTAGTGAAAGTATTGATGCTCTCAACCAAGACTTGGATTGAGGGGAGATCCCCTTTACTCATCAACATCAGGTCATCAGCAAATATGAGGTGGTTAAGACCTAGTTTCTTGCATCTTGGATGAAATCTAAAGTTGCTTGATCTGCTCGAGGCTTTCAGAATTCTGGACAAGTATTCCATTCCAATGACGAAGAGGAGGGGAGACATAGGGTCGCCTTGTCTTACGCCTCTAGTTGACTGGTAAACCTCTGAGGGTTGCCCATTCAACATAATAGTAAACCTGGCAGTGGATATGCAAGTATATATAATGCTGACAAACTTTTCTGGGAAGTCATGTCTTTGATAAAACCCCAATCCATCATGGCGTATGCTTTGCGCAGGTCAATCTTCAGTAGGCAGCTGGTAGGGCAGTTCTTCCATTCATAATGCTTCACTATGTCTTGGCATAGTAGGATGTTGTGAAGAATGCTACGACCTGCAACAAAGGCTCCTTAGGAGCTATCAATAATATCATTCAGCACCAATTTAATTCTATTACAGATCAACTTAGAGATACATTTGTACATGACATGACAGCAAGATATTAGTCTGAAGTCTCCAGGTTCATTCGGGCAAGCATTCTTGGGAATTAGAGTGATAGCTGTCACGTTCCATGCGTTGAGGAGGACACCTGTAATAAAGAAGTTTTGAATAGCTTGTACAATGTCTTCACCAACCACATCCCAAGATGCTTTGTAGAATCCACTGTTGTAGCCATCTAGACCTGGAGATTTATCCTCTGGGATGCTCCACATTGCACTCTTTATCTCATCATGGGAGAACTGCAAGTTAAGGGCGTTTCTATGGTGGTCATTTAGGACTGGGCCTTCGCCAATGATACCCATGTTGATTTTCTGTCTATTCTCCATATTCTCGCACATGATACCTTTGAAGTGTTGTATAAATGCTTCCTGGCACTAGTGGAAAAAAAGCTATTGGCTGCTGCTTATTGGCTGCGGTTGTTAGGAAAACGCAGCCCATATGAGAAATAAAAAAGCTGGAAAAAAGAAAAGTACTAAGGGGCTGCGGTTTTTGGTACTGACCGCAGCCCTTAACCCCTTAAATAATTCATCAAAAAAAAAATACTAAAGGGGCTGCGGTTTTATGGATGTCCGCAGCCCTTAATTAATCCCAATTAATACAGAAAATAAAAAAAAATCAAACCAAAGGGGCTGCGGACATACATGAAAACCGCAGCCCTTAACCCCAATTAATACAGAAAATAAAAAAAAAAAATCAAAGCAAGGCCCATGAAAAAACCCTAACTCTAGGGTGAGGCGCGCCGTTTTCATCACATATTTCACATAACTTACCTTTTGAAACTTCTCTCAGATTCTAAAACCTAAGAAACCCATTTTCATCACAAATTTCACAAACTTTTCTCAGATTCTCTCTCTTCCCGTTTTTTCATCACAAATTTCACAAACTTCACAAATCTTCAAGATCATTCAAAGCCGTTTTCATCACAAATTTCAAAACAGATAAGTCTGGGATCTTGAAGATTTTCGTTTGAAATTTCTTGAAGCTTAGAAATTTCTTGAAGATTTTCCAGGATCTTCAAGATTTTCGTTTAAAACAGATAAGCCGTGTTTTAGGGTTTGAAATTTCTTGAACTTAGAAATTTCTTGATTTCTAGAATCTTGAAGATTTTCGTTTGGGATCTTGAAGATTTTCGTTTGGATTTGAAGATGAAGTCTCAATTTGTTCCTCAAACAGATAAGTCTCCATTTTGAAGATGAAGATGAAGATGATTTTCCAGATTTGTTTGATTTTTGGCGTCTCAAATTTGTTTGATGATTTTCCAGATTTGTTTGATTTTTGGCGTCTACACCTTAAATATTTTGATTCAATTTTTTTGATTTTAGTTTTTTTGAAGATCCAGAATTCCAGATTTATTTGTATTTTTTCGAATTTCGTTTTTTTGATTTTTAGGTTTTAGCAGGAATTTCGTTTTTTAATTTTGTAATTTGTAGATCTATTTTGATTTTTGTTCATTTTTCGTTTGTTAATGTTATTAATTTGTTCATTGTTAATATTATTAATTTTTAGATTTTCTGGGTTCTTAAAAACAGAAAAGATGTTAATGGATTATTGTAATGGATTACTTTGTTTTGATTTAATGTTCTTTGTTTTAATTTTGATGTTCTTTATTTTAGATTTTGAAGGTTTTTGTTTGATGTTCTTGCATTTCAGATCTAGATTATGAAACGAAATAAAAAAAAAAAATTTTTTTTTATTTTGAATAAAGCCTAAAGGGTTGCGGTTTTTTGACCTGTCCGCAGCCCTTTAGTCTTTTTTGGGCTGCGTATTTTGACCGCAGCCCTTCTCTAATAATAAGGGCTGCTACAATAATGGCTTGGGTCGTAATACGCAGCCCATAAGGGCTTAAAAACCGCAGCCCTTAAGGTTTTTTCTACTAGTGTGGATTTTTCTCTGATCTGTGGTGATGTTGCCGTTGATTGTAAGAGCTCGAATGGTGTTTCTTTCCCTCCTGTTCTTAATACTCCTGTGGAAGAGCTTTGTATTCTCATCTCCATACTTCAGCCAATTAAGTTTTGCTCTTTGACTGATGTAGGAGACATAGTCTGTTTATGTCTTACGAAGGACCTTCGCTGCTTCCTATTCCATCTCTGCGTACATGGGATTCAAGGGATTAGAATGCATTTGATTTTGCTTTAGGCTAAGTTGTCGTTCCGCGTCCCTCAGATTATCCTCAATATGGTTTCGGGCGAACTTTGCTTTTAAATCCTGTTTCAGAATCTGCATATTTTTCAAGATTTGAAAGTTTAAGTAACCCTTTATCTCTAGTCCCCAGACTCTCTTGACAATATCTGTGAACTCTGGATCTTTGCCCCAGTGGTTGAAGAATTTGAAGGGTTTCTTTGCATTGATGGGCTAGAATAAGTATGCTATCAAAGGGGTGTGGTCAAAGTCCCCTTCAGGGTGAAAGGTAACTTCAACATCTGGGAAGGTTTCCTCCCAACTGTAATTTCCTAGGACCCTGTCAATCTTACTCATAACCCTAGCCTCTCTAGCTTGTTTGTTGTTCCAGGTGTAGAATCTGCCATTGTACTTCAAATCATACAGGCCACTGGTCTCCATACAGCGTCTCAATGGGGTGGTTTCTGTGAGTCTAGGTGTGGTGCCGATCCTCTCATTGAGATTTGCAATGCAGTTGAAGTCGCCCATGACAATCCATGGTTTGAAGACTTGTTGTCCCAAATCTGCAAGGTGGTTAAGAAGCTCTGCTCTTGTATTTTTATCTGTTGCGCCATATACAAAAGTGCAGAGGAAGTTGCTGCCCACTGTAGGGATAACCTCAACGTGAATATATTGGCTGTGGTACTGCAAAATGTCAACCTTAACTTCCTCACTCCTCGAGGCTACTACAATTCTACCTCCTTTGTGCCTGTCTAGATTGTGGGTGAAGCACCATCCCGAGCAATTTTTTTGGTAAAGACGACCTAGACCATTCCTCTTTACCTTTGTTTCAAGAAGACCAAACAGGCTTATGTTGTGGTTGGATATGAGTCTGGCCACCTCTTCTTGTTTGCTTGCCTTGTTCAGTCCTCTTACATTCCACGCTAGGATGTTATTCATCTGGTGGGATGGCGGGGTTTGTCCCCTCCATTCCCCCTCCCCTGTAGCCACACTTATACTCTTATCGTTTCCTTGTGTCTCTCCCGTGTTTGGCGTGGGAATTTCATTGTCCTCCATGCCCTAAAATAGATCGAAGCCATTCTTGGTGTGGATTATTTCACAGTCTGCATTGGATGGAGTTTTCCCTTTATCATGCCCATTGCGTATGGTAGATGTGTCTTTCGAAGAGCAGGTCTCAGTTATGCTCTTATTCAAATCTGGCTCGCTACCCCTGGATTGTTAAGAGTTGTATGATTCTCTGCTGATGTATTTTTCTTTTTACGAACCCATTTTTGTTTCACCGACCTAAACCCATCCTCATCCAAATCCAAGTTTGTAGGATTTTTAGTGTGCTTGATACCAACTCTACATTCTGTGGTCATATGTCCAAACTGATTGCATTTGGAGCACCAAAGAGGAGTCCACTCATATTGCACCTGTTGAGTCACTATAGGTCTTCCGGAAATCCCTCATTAATGTCCATATCAACTAGCACTCATGCGAACCACATTCGCACTTTCTTTTGAGTGGCTGTGTCGATCCTAATAGCACGCCCAAGATATCCCACAATCTTCCTTAGAGTTGATTCACCCCAATATCTAACATTAAGTTGAGGTAGTTTAACCCAAATTGGCATGGTAGTAAGACTACTCTTATCATAAGACATATTAGGGTCCCATGGTTTGATGATAAATGGTTTCTTATCAAACAAAAGCCCAGTCATGCTACAAGCTGCCTCCTGTTCCTGTTTAGAGTTAAATCTCACCAAAAAAACTCCCTTATTCACCATGCTTACTTTTTCCACATTAAGGTTTTTCCAAATATGTTTAATAAAGCCATCAACAACATGGAGGGGGGGTGATGTGCTCGATTTAGAGCACATTTATCTCCCCATTTATGTGTCGTTATCTCGCGTTTTATATTGGTTTTTACACATCTTACGCATGATTTCACTTCGATCTTGTCTCCATGTGCTTTTAAGTGTTTTTAGGTGTTTTCGGGAGATTTTGAGGTGTTTTCGTTGCGTACGAGATTTCGGCACTTGAATCGAAGATAAGACACGCGTTCCGAGGCATTCCCGAGCTTTCCGGGTCATCCCCGAAGATATCACGATGATCGGAGCTTGTTTCGAGGTGATTCGGGTTAGTTTGAGGCTTAGACGTCAAGACCGAGGAAGCGGCACGCGTTCCGAGGCTCCCACAAGTGTTTCGGGTCATCCCCGAAAGTATCGCAAAGTTCGGAGTTCGTTCGATGATGAGTTGAAGCTCCAAAGTGGCCTTAAGGCCCACATTCGGTCGAATGTGGGTGCCCTTCGCCCGAAGCTATGTGCAGCAGCCCAAGTCTAATGCCAAGAACCACTGGAAATACCGAATTTCAGTTACATTCGGTTGAAGGCAGCCAATTCGGGCGAACCGTACGGCCATTCGGTCGAATCTCCAGAAGCTGCTCCCAAAGTCATTTTGCAAGGTTCTGGAAATAGCGAATTTGGGTCCCATTCGGTCGAATGGGCCCAGATTCGGGCGAATGGCAGTTCCCTTCGGGCGAATTGCGTGCTGAATCCTGCGATTTGAATTCTTCGATTAGCTTGCCACGTAGGATTCTTTTAGGGCTTTTAGGGCACATCCTTTTGGGGCTATAAATACCCACTTTTCTGAATGTAATACCCATGACTTGAGAGGGAGCAACCCTCCCACTCTTGTTCATCACCTTTAATGCTTTTCTTCTCCATTTTTGCCCTAGTTTAGTTTTATGCTTTCTTTAATATTTTGTTCTTCATTCTTGCTATTCCATTTATGTAAGTTTACATTTTCTCCCTTTCATTAATGTCATTTATTGCTTTCATTTAATGCTTTCTCTTATTGCTTTCTCTATTGCTTTCATTTAATGCTTTGTAGTGTAGATTTTGTTGTTTCCATGTTCTTCTTCTTCTTTAATGCTTTCTCTTTAATGTTCTCATGCCTTTCTCTTCTTTAATGCTTTATAGAATAGATTTATTGCTTTCCTCTCTTCTTGCTTTCTCTTTCAATATGCTAGAGTAGATTTTAGGGTTTTGGGTCAGAGAAATCCTAGGCATTTGGTCTTGTGTTTAATGTTTAGGAAGATGATTGAGGATGATGTTGGTTTGATTGATTGATATTCGATGCATATCTTGTCCTGCCACTCCTTAGTGAGACATAGGGCGATTATGGGTCGTTCGTATAGACTATAGGTCGTCAACTTCCCCATGCCATCTAGAGTGTCTCGATTGACCTTCGTTCAATCTCCTTCGACCTAGCCTATCTATATTTCCAATGGACCTACCTAGGATGGACCTAGCCTAAGCCCGCTTTCTTTCGTTGTTTGTTATTATCATTAGATTAGTTTACACACCCACCTTCCTACCAACCATCAACCCTTCACACACCAACTCTCTAGTCTTGCACCCCTTGTCCTTGTGGTTCGATCCCCAACTTACCTCTATACTCGCTATAGTTGTATTTAGGGTGTTTATAAATGTGTTTGATTAACCAAGGTTCTTAGCGTTAAACGACGCGTTAAAAACCGGTTATCAGGGGGGGTTGGCACCAACAACAAAACACACCACAGCATTCTCAAAGTATCTAACTTCCTCAGCAATATCATCACAAGTTATTTTACAAATAGGTCGAGTTTTTGAGGTATTACCATTTGTTAGCTATATTGAGGAGTCTGTTCCATCTGGTATGGTAGTCCCCAATTCACACTTTTGGTGTTCCTGCAAATGCACTGTTTCCATGGCCTTCCTACCCTTGTTACTGCTAATTAGCCCATT